>JAHLSL010000018.1:1410889-1516918 GCA_025920805.1 Petroica traversi
ATTCCTGGTCTAGATGCTCAGAAAAGGTTTCCAACTTTTCACTGTTGTCAGAGAAATCCGTGCGAGGATTTTCAATCCAAGCTGGGCCATAAAAATGTGCACCCTTTAAAAAAACACACCGAGTTTTTCCCCGAGAATCCCTCACTTCCAAACCAGCTCTGATGAAGGAATATTTCCAGAGGAATTTTCGGCAGTGTGTTTGATTTTGTTGCATTCATTTTGGGCGAAAGGCAGCGGGAAGTGACGCGATGCATGAAAGAGCCGCGTGCTGGGAGCTGCTGCCTACAGGAATTTCAGCATCCCAACTCTGCCGCTCGCAGTGAGCCGTACGATGTTTTTAATCAGGGGAAGGAAGGAATTAATATATCCCCTTTCCATAAACCCTCATTTGTATTGTTGATAACAATAGTTAGAAATCTCAGAGCTGGAACAAACCTTATTTAAACAAGGATCTGTCGGTTCTGCTGATGTTTTGTTTGAAGATGCAAATTTCCTCGCAGGGGCAGATGCTGCAGGCAGCCAATACTCACAGGCAGCTGAAGGAATCTGTGTGTGATTCCTGCAAGTCTGTCCCTCCATAACTACACTTTATTGTGCAAGGGGAATGGGGAGAGCTGGGGCTCTGTGAAATATATTAGTTTTTCATATTTGTGCGCAGGGAACCGCTGCTCTTCTGCATCAGGGGAAATGGCAGCACAAGTGCAGACTTTTCGTCAGGTATTTGCTGGTTTTGCGCTCGCTCAGTGGATGCTTTTTGGATCAGGTATCTGTAAAAATTGTGCAGAAGATGATTCTTAGATAGAACTCTGGCAATCCCCCTGCCTCTGTCTGCTTCCCACCTCACTCCCCTGTGTGCCCGTGCTGGGGGAACTGGGCTGCAGGAGAGGGCACTGGTAGGAGCAGAGTGGAAATTCAAGTGGTATCTTGTTAAGAGACCCAATTCTGGTTTATTTGTAACTAAGAGCTGCCAGCAACTGAGACAAAGCAGCAAATCTTCACTAAAAATGGTGATTGTAGAATCACCGAGGTCGGAAGAGACCTTTGGGATCATCAAATCCAACCATCAATCAGTCACCACTGAACCATGTCCTCAAGTGCCACATCTACAAACTTTTTGAGCACTTCCAGTGATGGTGTCTCCACCACTTCTTTGGGAAGTGGATTCCAGGGTTTCATAACTTTTCCATGATCAGTGTTGTGGTTAGAAACACAGCCTTGTTCGGAGAACTCTCTCTCACAGGGATTTCCTAACAACCTTTGGTGCCACATTTCCTCTAAAGCCCACAAAGGTTTTGTCTGCTGGAACCCACACGTTATAACCCTTATATGCAAAGTGTGGGCTTTTGCAAAATGTTGATAAATTTGTGAACTGAGGAGCCTGGGAGAGATTTCGATCTGTGTGTCCTCGCTGTGTTCCCTGGGTGAGGGCAAAGAAGAACAGATCAGTCATGACAGAAGTTTGCCCAACTCCACATTGATGACATTTTTAGAGCATCAAGAATCACAGAATCACTGGTTTGGGTTGGCATCTTAAACCTCACCCATTTCCACCCCTGCCATGGGCAGAGACACCTTCCATGGACCAGGGTGTTCAGGTTTCAATTTCTAAAGCCAAACTTGCCCCCGTTTCCAAATGCCCTTTGGGATATTCAGCGCAGAACTGTTTTCTAACTGCTCTCACAGCTTGCCCTGAAATTCGACTCATTCGTGTCAGAGAAGGAATTTAAAGATGTCACTGGGATCCCAATGGAGTGAGCTGGATATCCTCTATGGAGAAATCAACCCAAACCAGGCTCCTGGTGAATCCTCTCTAGACCTTTCTGCACATTGACCTGAATTAAAAATGGCTCGGAGAGTTCTGACAAAATGTTTTGCTCACCAAAACCAAAGGAACCCACCCACTGCCCCCCATTATCCATATCTCCCTTCCAAGAACTGCAATAAAATCCCTAAAATGAGGCTCTTTCTAATGGTTAAATGGTTAATGGTTAAAATCTTTGTTACTCTGGTTCGCTGGAAATCTCCTTAGACAGTCCTGAGCTGAAAACATCCCTCACTTCATTCTTGAGCACAAAAACTAATATTTCATACTGTATTTTGGACCCGATGTCCATTTTTTGGCTCAACTACCATGCCAGAAATTGTTTTTAGATTTCCTCTTTGGCATTCACAAAGTTTTGCCTAAAACCCTTGGGGACCTGCTGAAAGAGATTTATTTATGTGCATTGCAAGGCGCCTGCCAAATAACTTCAGCTTCATGTTTTTTAATAATTTTCTAAATTTAAAAATTAATAAAAAGACTAAACTCTTGGTTTACTCATTATTAATTATGAATATTCCCATCTATTTTGCCTTAAATATCAAAGATAAACAAAAGCTAAGATGCTGCTAGGAAGATAAAAATGCTGGAAAATGCTCTCTTTGGTGTGTTTGAGGTTTGTGGAGTGTTTTCTATTATTTTGTGGGTGACACTTTCTCCACTTTATCAAGAGTTCAGCTTGAAGACTTCCTTTCAAAAGAACTGTTGGCTAAATCGCTCCTATTAACTTTTGAAGTGTTTTTTTGGAAGTGTTAGAAGGAAAAAAGAGGTTCTGTGTTAACAAAAAGGCCACACTTTATGAACTGTGATGTTTTTCCTTTCAAACTAGGAGGAAAAATTCCCAGAGTTAAGGAGGAGCAAGGCCAGATTTGCCCTTCTTTCCCATGTTGTAGCTGTCCTGAGGACACCCAAGTCCAAATTGGGCTTGTTTTGTCCTTTAAACTGCAAAAAGAATCATTTTTCTTGTTGTTTCATGGTTTTGGAGCGCTGTGATCTGCCTCAGAAGTCTGGGTCAGCTTTTGGCGTGCTCACTTTGAGTTTGCAATTTGATTTTTTATCAAGAATTTAGATGAATTGGAAAGTTAGTTAAAACTTTCTCCGTTTGGATGAGTTGGATGCAAATCATCGCTGGTTTTGCTCGGAGCTGTTGAGCCAGTGAGGGGTGAGAGATGTTCATGTCCCCTGTGCTAATGAGGGACTGATAACGGCATTGAAATGTTAGATACGAGGTTTTGATAAGGATTTTAACTCAGCCACTCTGTCAAAAAGCAGGATTGCAGCACTGGGTAGAGAGCTCTGTGTGTGTGGGGACAAAAATGAACTAATCATGGACAAACATACTCCCAGTGTGCTCAAGTAGCCCAAGTATTGAACTGAGCCTCCAATAAATGAATTTTATTTGTTCTGGGAATAAATAATAAAAATAAAAATAAAGAAAGCAGTGGCAGAAGTTACTTCCACGGTTATTTTTGCAATTTGCTTATTTTTTAAGGCATAAATCATGCACTCATGGAGAGCTCAGATCTTTTCCTTTGCTCCACCCCAATCCTTCCAAGCCGTTCCCTAATTCCAGGTGAAACCACCTGGTCCAGTGTGGTGCCTTGGAGTGAGACCCGAGCACAGGGAGGGGAAGTTGTTACCCAAAACAGGAGGCACCCAAAAGCAGCAGCTGGATTTTGGACTGAGCAGAGCCACCACTGAAAGCAGGAGAAATTAGTAGGAATAGAAATAAGCCTCACACCGAGCTTAATGTCAGCTATCCCTCTTCAGATCACTGTTGTTGGTTTATTTTCCCACTGAACCGTGCTCTGTGGTGGAAGGATATTGAAATAACTGTCTTTTTTTTTTTTTTTCTTTTCCCTTCTCTCCCCCCTTTTATTATGTAATATAAAAAAAACAAAGGAGTATATTGTATTAATATGAATACGTGCCAGAGAGAGCTTTATAGGGTCATTAATACATTTCTTGGGAGGTCAAAAGACATGAAACCGAAGGGCTTGTGCCTCACAATAAAAGTGAGGCATGTATTGTTGGCCCAGCAAAACATGCCCTGGAGTATAATATTTGTGTATTTAAAAAAATTATACTGGCAGAAAATACAAGGGCAGCTGCAGAGCTTTGGACTGTGCCTAACGGGAGTGACACAGGTGAGGGCTGGAGCTGAGCTTGGAACGGTGGGAAAATTGGGCTTTTGCCTCTTTTTGCTTCTTTATGAGGTAGAAAAGATTGTCTTAACTGGTTAAAAAAATATTTTTCTCCTTGAGCGTGCAGGTTTTTTGTTTTTTCTTTACATACAAGAAACTCCCATCACCTGTGTAGTGGGCTCTGGGTGCATGAACAGGATATCCCATGAAAGCCCTGGAGAGGGGGAAAATTAACCACCTAATGCAAGGGCTGGAGTTCAGAAAGATCTCAGTGAAGGCAGAAAATATTACCTGTGTCCCAAGACAGCCCAACTCGGCCTCTCTGAGCCCTCTCTGGGGACATTTCCCAGAGGGTTGGGATGGGACAGAAATCTCCAGCGTTTCCTGGGATTTGGTGCTGCCTTTGGATCCTGCACTGCTGGCTGGTGCAAAGGATTTCTGAGCAGGGATTTCTCAAGGAGAGAGACTGAGTTTGCCTGGAGAAGAGCAGTGATTGAGTCGCCTTCTCTGTTATTTCTCAAATAAAATTAGGTAAAAAAATAAAAAAAACCACCCCAGCATAAAAAGTTCCAAATTCCAGGCCTTCACGTCCTTAGAAAACCTTTCAAATAATCAAACTCAGAATGTGCTGCTTGCCTTTATCACCCTTTTCCTGGCCAGACTGTGCCAGGGCCTCCCCACCCTCACGGAGAAGAATTCCTTCCCAATATCCCACTTGACCCTGCCCTCTCCAGAGGGAAACCATTCCCCCTTTTCCTGGCACTCCAGGCTCTTGTAAAATTCCTCTCCAGCTTCCTTGTAGACTCCTTTTAGGTACTGGAAGTCTGCAAGGATTTCTGCAGGAGCACAGGGCTGCCTGAACTGAACCTTTTCCATTGCTATGAGAAGTTGCAGCTGGATGTTTGCTTAACCCTCTGATGAAGCTTTTCATTATCTTACCTCCAGCACACTGCAGAAAATGGAATCATCAGAGTCCAGCAGCATTCAAATGTAAACATTTGAATAATTTACACTTCCAGCCAGTGCTAAATAAAAGGTTTCAATCTCCGATGGAAACCTGACAATAAATATTCATTTCTAATTTTCAATAAGTAAACTTTATGACTTTTTAAAAGCCTTTTTCTTACCTGAAGTGTGATGGCAATTTTGACAGTTGGGCACATTTGGGATTAAAGTTTTCCCTCTGGTCAACAGAACCATGGAGAGTCATTATAAAAATTAAAAGCTAGAAGTAATTACAAATGTTACAATTAGGGGCAATTTTGGGATCTTGATGTGCTACAACCAACAAAAGCTGAGTCTTTTCCATGAGGTTTTCCTGAGGGACATGAGGAAAAGAAGTGGAGGAAAGGAATTGCCTTGCTGTCTGAGGCCTGGGACTGGAAGGGTGCCAGCACTGAAATAATTTGGTGATAGAGGAGGCTGTAAGGAAGTTTCAGGAATGCCATTTACAGGCACAGATTTGGAAAGGAAGGTGAGATTTGCAGGGGAGAGCCAGTGCCTGCAAACCCTGGGAGCACCCGGTGTCCCCGTGATCGATGTCGCTCTCAGTTTCCTCCACAAACTTTTATTTTCTGAGGTTTATGGGTCTGTAGTAAAAATCCACTCAGAGTTTACACTTGGTTTACACCGGGTCTCTGTCTACCAAAGTTTATTTTAACAGCATTTTTATGTGGCTCTTCTTCAGGCTGCTTGAGTTGAGCGGAACCCGACGTGCAGCAGTTTCCACCCCCTCCTTTTACCACCAGCGTCACTTCTGGGGTCAATGAGATCAGCTGGGTCATAATTATGAGCCCGGGCTCCCAACACAATTAATGGGGTTTTTTCCAAGTGATTTTAGCACGTCGTTGTGGGACAGCCGGGGTTTCATAAAATGCGTGGCTGCGATCGCACAGTAAATGTGTCTGAGATACTTCATCAGCACTGCTGCACCTCACCCCTGCTCCCTGTCCTCCCGTGGCCACCATGGCATAAAAACCACTGGATTTGGGGAATTATCTTCCTTTTAAATCTTGTTCTGGTTGATGGTGGCTTCCGGCCAAAGCATTGCTGTGCAATGCCCCTCGCAGAGCTTGTAAGGAGTGATCCTGCTCCTTTATGACACACAAATATCTGGAATATTGCTGCTGTGCAGATCCCAGCAATGTTCATTTGCCTGACTCTCGGGTTGGGCAACACAAAATTTCTTTTCATCTGCTTTGAATTTGCGAGCGTTTAATTGATTGTGTGCTTTGAGTCTGAAGCTCTTGATCTGCCTCATCTGTGCTGATCAGTATTTTTTATACTGCATCACATCTTCTCTTATGGGTTTCCTTCTAAGGTATAATTGTTGTCTACCAATCTCTTTATATTTCATTAATAAATAGATTTCCAGCCTTCCTTTGATCATTCCTGTCATCATTCTGGGAGCTCCTGGGATTTGCACAGTGCAGTTTTCTTAACACAAAGTAACCAACACTGCAGTCAGCAGTCCAGAACAATCTCTGCTGTTAATTTATATTCCTGAGGATAGTCCCTACAAAAACTTCTGTGTAATGTGGCTGTGTGGTCCTGATTAACATCAGTAATCCCTGTGACTGAGCTGTTCAATACTCACCAAACTGCTCTGTGGGGGAAGGAAGTGGGGAGAGAAATAAAAAGTAAAGCAATTTTTGAGTTGTTCATGAGTAAAGACCAATCAGACTTTGCACAAAGGATTTAGAACAAACATAACAACGCTTTCCAAATCTCCTACGCTTAATTTTTCTCCTGTGCTTAGGTTGGGTGGAATGTTTGTTCTTTGCATTAGTGGATATTTACTTGGGAATGAGGAAAGGAGGGGCCCACGAAGGAGAGAACCTCCCAAGGACCCCCTGCCCTGAACAGCAGCCCCGTTGGGGAGCTCAGCCTTAAAGGTGAGACTTTCATAGCTCCCTTTGCACTTCTGAGCTGTAAAATATTTTAGAGGGGACTGAAATCTGACACTTTGGAGAGGTCAGACCCCTGAGTGGTGAGGAAAGGGACAGGGATGGGGAAAACTCCTTTGTGCCAAGGTGCTTTGAGCTGCCCGAGTGTGGGGTCTTGTTGGGACACCAACAAGCACTTAAATTCTGAGGGGTTTTGGCAGGAATCCGAGTTAGTGGAACATCCAAAGAGTGCTGTTTGTGCCAGATCCCACTGACCAGGGAGTGGCAGAGGAATGGATCAGGGCTTGTTCCCATGCACCTCAGTGTCCCCACTGCTGAGCTTTGGGATGTGGCTCACTGGCTTATAAAAAGAATAAAAATATGACAAAATAACTTGAGAAACTTCCATTTTTGCAACCCACTTCCTGCATAGAGGAATGTCCATCCATAAAACCATAGAATCATTGAGGGGTTTGGGTGGGAAGGGACCTTAAAGCCTGCCCAGTGCCACCCCTGCCATGGCAGGGACACCTCCCACTGTCCTAGGCTGCTTCAAGCCCCACCCAGCCTGGTCTTGGAGACTGCCAGGCCCAGGATGCTTCTCTGGGGATCCTCTGCAAGGGTCTCCTTGCCCAGAAATGCTTTATATCCATTTATATCTGCAGTTTGGGGAGTGGAAAATTTGGTTTTAGACAGTTGGATGTGCCGTGTGCTGTTCCAGGCACAGCTGAGTGCCCTCTGAGGAGACATGGCCCTGCTGTGACAGCTCCTCCTTTGCCTCCCTGCAAATCTGTGGAGAAGCAGCAGGACAAGAGGACTTTGGAATGTCCCTTCCCACAGCATTTACTGAGCTTTGGTCCAGAGGAACTCCCAGCACTGTCATCTGTGGCAGTGAGAGAATGAAGAATACTCCCTTTTAGCACCAAGCGATGGATTTATTGCAGAAAACAGCTGGCTCAGCCAAGGTACTGCCCAGCGCCATGCCGTCTTCTCCCTGATTTCTGGTCTCTTCCCACCCTCCTGCCTGCTGGCATGTGGAACTAGAATATACGTGAGGAAGGCGAGGTGTGTGAATTGTTTTCCTTTTAGAGCAGCCTGCCTTTATTGAGATGCATTTGTTACCCTGGACTCCTGAGAAACGCCTTGCCCTTTTCTTGCTCTGTTTTCCATTTCTGTCTCTTCCTCCTCCCTAACTTTATTTTCTCTTTATTTTCCTTCCCCACTTTTCTTTTTCTTTACATCTCCTTCCTTTCTCTACCCGCGCTCATCCTTCTTCTCATCACTCACTTGATTTAGGGTAAGGAGAGCACATGCGAAGAGAATTGCCATGTGCAAAAGTTAAGGATATATATGGGATCCTTCATAATGTGCTTCACTCAGGCTGGGGATAGTGAAAAGGTGCGTTTTCCCTGAGCTTGCCAGCAGTGTAAACCATTCAATTGGTAACATAATACGTTTTTATGGTCTCTGTATAGCGATTTTCCATTTAAGTGTAAGTTAAATTGATGAATTCACATAGAGGCATAGAGGAAAGTTTTTCCTTTTTCTTTTGTAGTATAAATTGTCCATGAACACTCCTGCCCTCCATTGTGAGTGGGTTTTCCTCCCAGCCATGCATGAAATGTGCCCTCAGGTTCTGTTACAAATAGGTTTACACTGATGTGTATGGCTGCTGTGAGCATTACGGTCTTGATCCTGCACTCATTGAAATCAATGGCCACATTCCCCCTCCCTGCAGGAGTGGGAGAGCAGAGCCTGTGGGTCGCTCTGGGAATAAAAAAGACCTCATGGCTTTGCTTTTGGAGGCTTTTGCATCCCTTTTGTGACTGTTGGTTTTTAGCTGGATCGATTCTACCCGACAGGAGATTGTAAGAAGGTGAGGATGGGCCTCCTCTCCCAGGGAACAGGGCAAGGAGAAATGGCTTAAACAGCACCAGGGGAGGCTCAGGCTGGACATCAGGAGGAATTCCTTCATGGAAAACATAGTCAGGCATTGGAAGGGGCTGCCCAGGGAAGTCTGGAGTCCCCATCCCTGGAGGTGTCCAAGGAATGACTGAACTCAGTGCTTTGGGCAGGGGATTGATCACAGGTTGGACTCAATGATCCTGAAGGTCTTCTCCAGCCTCAAGGATTCGGGGATCTTATGATATCCTTGTCTTGTGACACACAGCATTCCCATTGCTGTGCTTGCACAGGCAATTACTTAAGAATTTTTCTTTCTAGGCTCTCCAATTACAGAGTTTCTACTTGTGTTCCTGTTGGCTTGGGAGATCTGTTACTTGAGCTGAGACTTTTTCCTTCCATGAAAACTAACAGGCACTTTGCCAGGGGGGTTATGGAAGTGGGGCCTTCCACAGAAACAGGAGTTGCTGCAGGGAATGGCATTTGTTGGTCACTGGGTAACAGATTTTCCCAGTAATTTTGCTGCTGTGGTGCCTGCCTCTCCCAGGAAATGTCAAATGTCACCATTTGTGCTCTCAAACGGGATCCAGCGAGAGTTTCAAAGTGTCTGGTCACATTTCAGTGGGGCTAAGCTATAATTCACCTGTCTGAAATACATTAATCAAACTTATTTTCTGCACTCTGTTTCCTAACAGGGACTCACATATTTATTTTCTGTGCCAGCAGTGCTGTATTCCACAGGAATTCTAATATTTCAGCAATGGTTAAAGAAGCCTCATTTGTATGAGCTGCACTTGGCTAAAAGGGGCTGTAAGAAGTGAGGGGCTGCATGTTTACACAATATTAGCTAAAATATTGGATTAATTTTTCCAGATCTTGGCATGTCCATGAAACTGAACTCCAGAGGATCCACTCACATGAGCCCCGTTTTGGTCTCCAGGTCACAGAAACATCCAAGACAGGATTAAACTCATTCTGTGCAAGCACCTGGTGAATCCATTATTATTCAGAATATCCTTTAGCCATTTTTCATAATCACTTGAGGTTTGGGACATAGTGAAGTAATCCCTGAACTTGGATGGTTGCTTGGTGGTGAGTGGAAGGACCTCATCTGCAGCATCAGGGATGGAGCAGGAGCAGGGGGATGCCACCAGCTGTCCTGGGTTCAGGATGGATACCTGAGGATGGTGCTTGATTGCCTTGCCTCTCTACCCTCAGTTTGGTTAGGGAATGATGAATTCATTCAAACAACCCAGGCAGCCTGGGCTGGTGGAAGATGTCCCTGCTCACCACAGAGGGGTTGGGCTGGGTGACCCTTCCAACCCTTCTCTTCTATGATTTCCTGATAATTTGTGTGGGCACGTTCCTGAAAATGAAAGAAAACTCATGAACATTTGTCTTGGGACACGTGAAATGCTTGACCCAGCCCCACGTTGGCCGTGTAGGGTGCCAGGGTTACCTTCCCCAAAGCTTTTGTGCTGTCTCTGCACCAGAGCCTTGAAGGGAAATGGGTCAGTCCTTTGTTTTTAGAGGGAGAACTGAGCTTAGCAGCGTCTTTGGCATATCAATAAAGCCAGCAACAATAAAAAGGAACAGTGTTCATTATACTGCTGTGTGGGGAGTTTCTTTAAGAGTTGGGCCCTAAATGGTTTTTAATCCCAGGATGCACTGATTGTGATAATGTGGAGAGGCAAAGCAAGCATCACTTATAAAATCATTGCAAATATGAGCGGAATAAAAAACGGTCAAAAGGATCTTGTTACAATTTCTGCCTATTCCACAAGGGTTTAAGGAAAGTAAAATAGGCAATGATTTTGTTTGGGACTTGTTTATGAAAGATTACTTTTTGTATAGGTAAGTCAAAAGGTTAAGGAAGTAAACAGAATTTAAATACAGTCAGTTTTAGTAATTTTTTCTGTTGTTTGCCTTAACTGCTTCCTAACATCATAAAAAAGCCTGCAGCACTCAGGTGGAAAGGAAAAAAAACCTCAAGCCAAGAAGAAAAACCCGCAGCAAGCCGGCTTGAAGAAGTAAAAGCTGTAAAATGTAAGATATGGCACACCTATAAACTATAATTTTGCTTTTCAGCCGGCAAAAGTGCTGTAGATCTAAAATTACAATAAATCTCCAAATGTCCAGCATTGATTACTTCAAGCTTGTGGCTTTAATGGACAACAGAGCAGCACATTATGATGCCATGATTAAGGAATTGTGGAAAAGAGGGAGAGTGATTTTGGACTTTATTTTGGCACCTAGCAGAGCTCAACGTTACCACAATTATTGGTTTTCTGAAATATGTCCCTATGCATTATTCTGATCAGATTACTTGCATCGCACAATCCTCTGGTGAATAACAGGACAATAGCACAAAATAAATCTCTCTCTGAAATTTAATCTCCATGTCTGTAGACTGGCAAGAAGAACATCCACATCCCTCTGATAAGAAGTTGTATATTTTCCTGAATGGTGGTATATTTTTGTTTTATAATTGTCCTTAATGTAAATTCTCCAGCAAGAAAGCAGTGATGCCAAAGATCTCAGAGGAAAGAAGGGCTGAAATATGGGTAAAGTGTTCCCACAAGCTCAGCATGAAGAAACCCTAATTTTCTTAGTAAACTACAGGGGCGGGTGAATTTGGTGGCTTACAGGAATCATTAACCTTTCCCCTATTATTGGTTCTCAGTGTAATTTGTTTGATAATCTTCTTCCTCAGTGAATAGCAGTCCAGCTTATCAGCTAATAAAATATCCTCTCGTGCTGCTGCAGGCTTTGGCACATGGTGGATATGATCCAGATGACAGCAAAGCAGAATTACCTGCTCTTTTTGAGGTCCACCTCTAAGCCAGGGATTGGGAAGGAGCTGATATTTATGGACTGAAGGGCGAGCGTGTGTTTATTATTGCTCATCCTCTGAGCTCCATGGACAAGCTGGAGAATAATTGTTATGTTAAGAGAGCAGAAAATATGCTGAGTTTTAAGTACTTGCACAGGGTCAGAAATAAACCCTCACAGAAGTGCAGATGCTCCCTAATCCTTGAGACATCCTCCAAAGAGCCTCCAGCTTGCACATATTTAATCACCATATTTAGACAGGTCCGTGCTGGGTTGTGTCTCTAAAACTGAGTTTCCAGAGGCTGATCTTGGATGGGCATCCTCCAAACGCAAGTGGGAATTCTAGGATGGAATTGAAGTGGCCCCTGAAAGCTGTGTGGGATTTTGGGAAGTGCTGAGCTCAGTGTCAGGATGGTATACGGCTCCTCCTGGCTGTGTTTGTGTCCCCCAGGCAGTCCCAGCTCAGTCCCAGGTTCATGCAGTGAGCAGGGCATGGTTAATGAGCAGCACATCGTGAGTGAGCAGGACATCACTAATGAGCAGGACATTGTTAATGAGCAAGGCATTATTAGTGGGAGGCACACGGGGCACTGTGTCCTCCTTTACCTCTGCACAGCCAGGTACAGATGAAGCTCAATTCACAAGTGAAAGCTGGATTTGGGAACTCTTTGGGGAACTTTTACTCTCCCTGCCTTGCTTCCATGAGAACTTCCATGGCTCTGGATGTTGCCAGTTGGGATGAAGATGTGCTGGCAAAGGCGTGACCCTGGCTCTGTTCCTGCTCTCCTGTCCATGACTGTATTGCTGCTAATTAAACCAAACTGGAAGAAAAGTTGGCTTATTTTTTTTTGTGCTGTGGGCCTACTTCACCCAGAAATTGTGGAGATTATTGAATTTGTGTGGGTCAGGACTCCAGAATCAAATATGAGGGAAGTTTAAGCTGAGATCATCGGGATCTATAAGCTGGCACTGCTCCAAGGCAGCACCATTCCAGCAGTGCACTGGTGAAGGCCTGACCTTTCCATGATATCTCTGTCCATACAGAGCAGCCCCTTTTTCCACATCTTTCTCATTCATCCAAAACTATTTTTTCTCATCTGTCTTTGCTCTACTTTGTTTCCAATGATTCAGTTTTCACCTTTCACTGCTCAGGAATACTGTGAGATATCCATTTGGAAGAGTTTTGCTTACACTATATTAAAATTTGCAATTAAAAACCCTAATCGTGTTTTTTCAAATCTTGTTTATCAGAGTTAATCATTAATTATCACAGACTCTACCCCCAGCTGATTTATATTTTTTTCTTTCCTTCTTCCTTTACCTCCCTTCCCTTCTGTCTCTTCCTACCACAGGGATTTAGGCTCTTTTCGGACTTTTTTTGTGGCAGCACAGGCAGGGATGCTGAAGTGGCTCAGCCTGTCCCTTGTTGTGTTTGCACGGTGCCACCTCTGCAGATGCACTGGTACCTTACACAAAATGAGTCACCACTGTCACTCCTCATTCTGGTGTGAATTGGGTGAATTCCAGACTGGGAAACTCAATCTGAGCTGTTTCCTTGGTGTCATTTTTAGGTCCAGTCTGTGAAGTGGCAGTGATGAAGAGCAGGGGTGTTGTTGCTCAATTTTATCTCTTCCAGGAGAGCTCTGGAGCCATCCAGGGCAATCATGACTTTATTCTCCTGCTCTTCCACTCTGGAAAGATCCCAGCTGATGGTATTTTTCCATATGCAAGCAGTCTGGCATTTTTGTAGATGAAATCCTGCTCCTTTGAAAGTCCACGTTGGTTTTGGGCATGGAGTGGCAGGACAAGGGGGGAATGGCTTCAGACTGCCAGAGGGCAGGGTTAGGTGGGATATCAGGAAGGAATTCTTCTTTCTGAAGGTGTGGCTGCCACATCAGGGCAGGTTGGGCAGGGTTTGGTGCTGTGGAAGGTGGTCCTGCCCATGGCAGGAGGTGAAATGGGATGAGCTTTAAGGTCCTTCCAACCCAAACCATCCTGTAATTCCACAATCCCATAAAACCAAGGTTTGATGGTTTCCTTTGGACCAGGTGAGGATGATAAAACACTTGGTGGGGCTGTGCCAGTTTCAGTGATCCCTGGATTTTCCCAGGATCCATGTTCACTGTGTTCCAACATTTCACTCTTCACCTGTTACCTGCATGAATGAAATCATCCAGGTGCCTCCCTGTCCTTGGAGAGTGGGAAATCTGCCTCATTTATCCCACAAAATAACATTTACCCTGTAGAATAACATTTCTCTGCAGCCAACACAGGTTGGTTATCAAATATTTGTTTAAATTAAAAAAAACAACTCAACAACTGAGGACTTCTGTAGCAACCAAGGTGTTGCAGAGTGAAATGATGCTGCTGCTTAAGGTGATTGTAAATTATCCCCCCAGCTCAACAGGACTGAGTTTCAGGTGCTAAATTTCCAGGAAAATAAATGTTATAAAGAAATTAAAAAAAAAAAAAAAAGAACAAATGAAAATGAAAATGAAAATGAAAATGAAAATACAAACTTATAGAAAAACAGATTATTTGACTGCTGCTTGTCTGGTTTTTCCAGGTCATTGCCTTGTCCACGGTATTGCAAAATCCTTACTAGATATTATTTGCAATTATGTTTGGTTTATCGTAGATGTGAGCCTTCAATGAAGAAAAGTAACATATATTCCCTAAAATTATTTTAATACTTTATAATAATGGTTGACTGAGCATTAAGGAAGAAACTGAAAATCAGAAACAAAGGGACAATGTCTTGAAAAAGACATTAATGTTGATTTCAGTATTTTGCAGCACTTAACATTAGTAACAGCTGGACTTGTGTGTCTGTTTCACTGGCAAATACTCAAATCACAGAGAACTGGGCTTAGTTCTGTCATAATTTTGGGTTAAACATGTTTTGCAGCACTTAAATTGTTCAAGGTTCTTTGCTAATCTAATTTTCCAAAATACCCAAAGTGGCCTGAAACTTAGAAATTCCCAGCAAACCTTTCAGCAGAAATATTTCATAAGTTCCCAAAATTAAATATACGGCCCTGATGCTTAAAAAATAAATCAGCTCTGGGAAATGAAATGGGTATTTTTAAGATCTTAATTTCCAAAGTCTTAGAAAGATTGTGTATTTTACTTAAGAATTAGATAATTCAATGGCAAAGGACACCTAGATTTGGGCAAACAGTCTGAGCACAGCAAGAGTTCAGGAAACACCCTTTAGATACAGACAATGGAATTGGCACTTGAGTTGAGGAGAAGACCTTCAGGACAGGCATAAAAAGAAGGAAAAGAAGGTGATAATTTAGCAGCAATTCAGAAGCAGAAGTTGTTTGGGCTTTTTTCCTCTTGTTATTACTTGTTGTAGCAGGAGTATGTGGCATTTCTGCCCAGAAATGGTTGCAGAGAGGGGAAGAAGAAGAACAAACCAAGAGGATGAGAGGAAACAGCCTCAGGCTGCACCAGGGGACTTTGAGGTTGGACATCAGGAAGAATTTCATCACGGCAAGGATTGTCAGGCCTTGGGAGGGGCTATCCAGGGAGCTTTGGTGTCCCCCGGAGGTGTCCCAGGAATAGCTGGAAGAGCTCTGGGCTGGGGACAAGGTGGGGATCAGGCACAGGCTGGGTTGGATGGTCTTGGAGGTCTTTTCCAACCACAGTAATTCTGGGATTCTTACCTGCCTGACTCCTCTGGAATTTGAGGATTCATCCTTTTGACTCTCTGCCTCCTCTTCCGGGCTTTCTCTGCTTCTATAAATTCACCAAGGCCAACTGGGAGAGGCTCGTTAAGGCTGCCTGGGGACACATGTCCTTGTTATTGCTTCCAATAGTGCTGTGGACATTTCATGCAGCCAGAAAGGGGACACTGGCCAGGAAACAGGAGGAAAGAGCACGTGCAGAGTGCCAGGAGAGTTCCTGTGGCCATGGGAGCACGGAGGAGCTGCCTGTGGATGGCAGGTGGTGGCACACATCTCCTCTGGAGCCACAGGGGCCGAGTGGGAAGCCTGGAGATGAGGCTGCCTTGGCCACAGCCCAGCTGAAGCCCGGGAGATGGTTGAGCTGAGTGGCTGGGGATCAAACCTGCAAACGTGGAGCTGCTCTTGTGCCAAAACGCTTCACCTCAACCCAGGATGGCTCAGAGCCGAGGTCCCAGTGCATCCCAACTGTCCATGGCTGAGTGTGAGGGGCCTGACACGAGCAAAGTGCCAGTGGAACTGGTGCTGGCAGCAGGTCCCAGCCCTGCAAGGTCAGGCTGGCACCTGCATTCCTCTTCTGACATCATTTCCATGCCAGGAAAGTCTGAAATAAAGCCACCACCAAGTACTGTGCAGAGGGTAATTCCCTCATAATCTGCTCCTATTTTATTCTTTATTCATGGGAGGTGAAACAGAGGAAAATCAGAGGAGGCTTATCAAGAGTGAAGCATCAAATCAATGGCAAACCTTGCCCACATCTGGGCTGCCCATTGAGTGCTCCCCTCCCTCGGCTGTGCTGATTTCTCCAGCTTTGCCTTGCCGGTCCATCATTCCTCTGCTCTGGTTTTGCCAAGGCAGGACACAAACCTCTGTTTTACAAAACCTACTGTGCAA
Organism: Petroica traversi; assembly: GCA_025920805.1. NCBI lineage: Eukaryota > Metazoa > Chordata > Aves > Passeriformes > Petroicidae > Petroica > Petroica traversi. Next base: position 1,427,055 of record JAHLSL010000018.1, read on the forward strand.
AACCAGCCCTTCCCGTGTTTTCTCCAATACTTATCTTTGGCAGCTCGTTCGTGCCTTGTCCCTGAGTTCAGTCACTCATTGAGCTCCTCAGGAGTGAGCAGGGCTCATTCCTGTGCTGCCCACCCAACATCCCTTTGTGCTACCAAAGGTGGCAAAATATTCCAGCAGGGTTTGGTTGGGTTGTTGTTTTTTGGTTTTTTTTCTGTGAACACATCCGAAAAGAGGGAAGAAAAAAAAAAAAAAGAACAATGCAGCACGGCGGCGTCCACGCAGACAGTTTAACCCTTGGGTCAGCGTGTTTGTATTTCACTTATTGGATTGTTAATAGATTTTCTTCATTTGTGCGAGACATTGTGAATGATGTGCTGAGGCCTTTCTATCCCTTCACCGTGGTCCACCTGTAAGAAGATAGTGTTAAAAGCTGCTGGAGTTTCTACCTCTTGACAACATCCCAGCTGTAGCCTCGCAATAGCAATCCTCCCGTGGCAGTTTTAATTATCGGCCCCGGCGATACCATCAGTAAGTGTGTAATTACGTGTCACTTTCCTGGCTGTTGGGTATGAAAAGTGGAACCAGTGAGATGATGATCGTTGAAGCTGTAGACTCATATTTAAACAATTCAAAATGTGTAACTGGCAGTGTCATTAAACAGAGAGAGTCTGACCCCAGCTGTCAGTTACTTTTCCTTATGCAGATTTTTTTTCCGTGCTGTCTGTCAAAAGAGCTCCATGGGCTGAGATGGGACGGGAGAGGCGGCGGAATGCGGGAGAGCTGCTCTCCTCCTCTTCTGCCAAGGTGGTCTTTTACCCTAAATAAATATTGCTGGAGAGATTGTAAATAAACGTGGGACAACGCAGGAAATTATATAGACTTTGGTGATGAATAAACAAAGGGAGGCTATCAAACACAAAGTCGACCCTTCAAAAAATATGAATAAAATGGGACTCATTAGCCTGAACTTAAAGAACAAGGCTTATGGTAATTTGGGGGATTCATTACCGAAGGATAAAAATGGAATCGTTTTCATTTCTCCCTTTCCGCCAAAAAATTTTTGAAGCTGTGGCAGATAAAGAGATGACCTGAAGGTTATTATTATTATTATTATTTAAATCCATGTATGTGTACACACACACATATATTTTTATATATATGAGAGTGACAAGCATGCACATGCATACATATCTTACATATCTGCACAGGTAATAACAACTTTTGAATATTGCCCTCAAAAATTATCATTATAATATGGATCCCTTTCACTTTCACTTCAAAGCCAGCCATGTTTAAAGTGTGCAAAGTACCAGAAACTTGTCTCCTGGCCAATATATGCTAAACAGATGGAAAGAATAAATATATGTGCATAGGAGCAGGCAAGTAAAGAATATTTTTTTCAGTGAATTGAGTCAGAAATTTCTAAAATGACAACTCTGCTGGCTGAAGACAGGCACAAGTGGTTTGACTGGGAATTTGGGATTGGCATGTCAAGAGTTAATTTGGGAAAGACAAGGAAATAAGTGGAACAGCACTTTGAAAAAATAGAAATGAAAATAATACAAAAATAAAAGATTGGAGGTTAAGCAAATGTTAATCTGTGAAGACAGAGAAAAATGTTTCTTTATTTTTAAAATGTTTACACTTCTCAGAATAAACCCATAAGACACCTTAATTTAAAGCTTTGGAGTTCACTTGGACTCCAGCAGACGCAGTGGAACAACAGAGGCACGCTGGATGCTCAGCCTTTGAAAAAGCACAGCATCAACACTTGCTTGTGCAGATTTTAAGGAGGAATATATTCATTTTGTGAGTGTGTGTGTGTTTCTGTATGTGTCTGTATATAAAAGCTTTGCATATATTTCTTGTTTCAAAGACAATGCCACGGAGCAGCGCATGCAGGAGCGCTGGCTATATTAATTGCAGCAGTACTTTCATACTTGAAAGTAATAAATAGGCACATATTAAATCCTCTAAGGATTAATTTGTATTTTATCAGCTGTGAAAAGGGCAATTTTTTACATATCCAGACTTAAGAGGTAGCCCTATTAGACTTTCATTGGAAAACAAATTCTGCATATATTTTGTACTGGGGCTTTTTATTTTCTTTCTTTTACTCCCTTTTCCTCTCTCCCCTCGCCTTTTTAAAAGCCTTCCTTGCAGCAGGTGGTTATGTAATGTAGGAATGGAGAGGAAATGAGTTGTTGAGTAGTGGACAGACAAATTCTGCCCCGATAAAATCGGCTGACAGAGAGCCCAACAGAGCCCCCCACCTTCAGTGCCTCACTTTCCCAGGGCATTTGCAATACCCAGTGCTAAAGGCCCCCCCAGTTTTGATCCATCCATATTTACACCCTCCCAGGTCCCTTCCGAGCCCTATTTACAAATTATTTGCTGTTGCCACTAAGGAAGAGGTGCAGAGGAGCCCCCCCCGGCCGCGGGCGGGGACGAGGAGCCGGATTTTGCATGCCAAACAAGCATTTCTCTTTGTCTTTCGTGGAGTCGTCTGTAGGGTGGAGGATTTTCGAGTTCTGTGTCTGTCCTACTTGCATGTTAGCTGCAGGCGATGTGCATCACAGGCAGGAGGCAGTCCCCTGGGGACGCCCCACTTTTCTGCATTTAGTTGCTTGCTTTGAAAGCAAAGGATGCTAAAAAAATTAGCTCTTTTCCGAGTGTGGGATGACTCGTGCACAACAAACAGATTCAGAGTTGAAGGCTCCTGTGTTACTTTTGTGTGTGTGTGTGTTGGAAGGCAAGTTAGGATTTTTAAAGGGGCACTGCACGTTTTATTTATTCCCGAAGTCTTGAGGTGCTTCCAGCAGATGTGAGGTGTTGGAGTTCCCTTGGTGGGGGTAAGAAAAAGCGACTTGGAGGAAATCAGCAAAGCTGACCCCAAATGCTTTGCAGAATTAGAATCCTTGGAGGATTATTAAGGTTGGAAAAGAACTCCAAGACCATCAAATCCAGCCTCAATTATCTGTATTATCCTGAGCTCTGTCCTTTAAGCTGGGCTTTCCCTTGTGAAGTTTTGTCAGCACAGTTAAAATCAGTTGGGATGCACTGGCTGCTACTTCCCAGTTTGGAATTTGGGGGGCCAATGACCCCAGAGCTCCTTCCAGCTCCAGGTTACACCTTACATTGAGGTTTCAGTAGCCCAAAATCCACAAAAAAACTCACTAACCCCTTTTTATTGGGAGGGGCAATTAAAATGTTGACTCAGAAGTGATTTTCTCTATGAGTTTGGAAGTTTTCCTAAGCAGCATAAGCTGGATGAAGGCTCACCAAACATATTTGTTAATTTGCTTTTTAAAATGTCCTGCATATTTCCAGTCCATCTGAATTCTTCTTTTATAGAATTGATGGCTGTTGGGGGAAAAAAAAATTGTTTCTATGGGTTCTTGAAGCAAATCTGCCCTTATCATCTCTGCTGCCTCTGCCTGGGTGCTCCAGGTTTATTTTAAGAGTAAAGTGATTGCTGCCAAAGTCACGGCCACAGGAATGGTGACCCCAAAAGTTGTTCAAGCACTGAGACAGCTGAAGGGCTGCCCAGTGAAATCCCTGTCCAGTTGTGACCTTTGTTTTGTTATCAAATCACCCAAACTCAACACCCACTGAATAAGACAAGAGCATCATTGTGACTCCCTTTATTGTTAAGTATGAACCCAAAATTCAGAGCAGTACCTTGCTAATCATAGCAGGCACTTCAGGATTTTCTGCTTTTCTATTTTAAAGCAGCATCCAAGCCTGGTTATGGGAAAATATCTTTTTTTGCCTTGTGAGACCAACACAACCACTTCTGTTTTGGTATCAAAAGGATAAAACCAAGCTTTACTACAAAGACAGTAATTTTGGATGTAGAGGAATAAAATCCAGAGGAGTGTGGGGCCAGGGGAGTATTTCCCATGTATGATTTCAATAAGGAAGTGGAGCTGCAATAAGGTATGTTCTGTAGAAGAGCAGCCAGGCCTCAGCACCATGGGAGGTTTAGGTTGGATATTGGGAAGATTTCTCCATGAAAGGGTTGCCAGGAGTCACCATCACTGGAGGGGTTTAAAAGGTGTGGAACTTTGGGGTACGGGTGAGTGGTGGCCTTGGAAGTGCTGGGGAATATTTAAACTTGATGGTTTTAGAGGGGCTTTTCCAACCTCGACTATTCTGGAATTCTCTGTGTTTTCTTCACAAACTTATTTTCTTTGTATTAAATGGCATTCAATTTGTGACTGCTTTAGGACAAAATGTGCAACTTTCTGACTTTATCAAAGAACAACATTCGAGTAGCCAGGACTGAGTAATTTGCAGTGTCCCAGGGCTCCCTCAGTGTCTGTTCCTCAAAGTGAATTTTCCCTTTCTGTCTTTGCCAAAGCCATGGCTGATTTCTCCCTCTGCTTTTACCCCGAGCAGAGTGAACCTGGATGACTCATGTTGAAAAGAACAGAAAAAAAAAATCTTCACTTAATATCGAAAACTATCTTGAAATTATGAAGCAGGAGATGTACTTTGCTTATCACAGTGGAAACCTATTAGACAAGTACCCTTGGTGCATGGAAAATATATGCTTTTAACAGTTTTAATCCTTTATCAATTATTCATATGGGAAGGTTTCCCTGTATTTGTTCAGTATGTTGGATGGAATAGCAAGCACGACTTTATTTGTCTAACAGTTTTGTTCCAACTGTATCCGATAAGATATTTAACACCCCCAAACATATTTAATTTAAGAAATAAAGAGCCATTCTTTCTGTGGGGTTTTCCACATCATTCTTCTTTATTACACCAGGTTTTGCTCATCATACCATGCTCCTCCTCAGAGGACAGAGACAAATAACCGTTCCCCGCAAGGACAATGTGTGTGTTGAATGCATTTTAAATGCTGCACTTTGTTATGATTGCAACCAACATTTTAAATATGCCGCAATCAAATTCCAGAATGACACGAGAAAAATGACATCAGAGAATAAATCTATTTGGCGGCGCAGGCAACAGGAATGTTGGAGCTGGAACAGGCTTAGCTTGAAAGTTAAAGATTGAGTACAATGTTTATTTTATTTGCTTAAGAGAGGCAAGGCTAATTCATCCCTGTTGTGGAAATCAATGGATTACAGTATAAATATACTCTTCAAATATATTTGTCATATTACATGAGTTAAATAGCATTACCTAAATATAGTTTAGCTTTTAAATATCACATGAGATTACTGATTTGCTTTCACATTGCACTGGGTTTGTTTAAACTATTCCAGGGTCTCACCCATGGCATACATAGTAAATCTGCCTATGGAATTCTAGCCTGGAAGAGGGAAACCAAAGTCAAATGAGCTTCCTGGTGGAAGCCGGGAAGTTGTACAGCTGGCAAAGGCTGGGACAGCTGATGTAGGAACAGTTTGTTTCTCCTAAAAGGGATTCCAGCTAGGCTGGAAAGTCCCTTGAGTGGTCATTTACTGTATCATGGACTCTCTCCCTGTGTTTCTTACAGGTTTAGAGGAACATGAGCCATTGGGTGAAAGATCTGGAGGAAAAAAAGTCCCACGGAGCTTCTTGCTAAGAATGGTTCAGGTTTGGAGAAGGAAATATTTTTATCCTAGTAGGTTCATCCATTCCTGGAGTCTGTTAAATACTTCAGGCTTTTCTGGGCTGAGCCATACAGTTTTCTGGCTGTGTTTTAAGGTATTAGCTCTTGTTAATATTGGTATGAATATTCCTTATCCATCTTCCTGAAAAATTCCCTGTAAAGAAAATAAATGGTGTCTTACAGACAAAGTTTTAAAGTGACTGTGGCTGAGATGATGGATTTAGCTTGTCTTGCGTGAATACAAAAAGTAGGAAATAAAGTGGTATTTAAAAAGGGGATTTGTTTGCCGTCAAAATTGTAGCTGCAGTTTTCTCCAAAGGATTGGAGCTGAGCAGGTGTTACCTAGGTAGGAAAATTTCACTTAAAGATCTCTGAACTGTCCCAAACTGAAGTCCTTTCTCATCCATAACGTAATTTAGCCCTTGACAGATATATAGAGCTCTCAGAGCTTTCTGTTCCTCACAAAACCTCCTGAGCTTCAAGTCTCACTGACCAGATGGGTTGTAATTTGGCCTCTGACATGGCACAGTCCTGCTGGAGGGTGAAAATTACCTGAACTGGCCAGCGCCGAGGTCACACTCCCGTCTCCTTCAAGTCATTTTCTTTTCTCAGGCTCCTGCCTCCCATCTCCCGGCACAGGGAGCTCTCTTTTCTGCATTTTGAGCAGTGCACGGGAGCGAGACGTGGAATATTTATCCCCTCGGAAGTCAGATTTTGTACTTCAATGTCTCAAGCCTCTGCCTCACATCAGTCACGGGATTGATTTGGCCTTAGTGGTACCTGACTCCACGAGCAGGGAGCCGAGATGGGCCCGGGTAGGGGAGATTGGAGCACTTTGTACTCTGTCAGGTGTCAGGAACCGCATGGAAATGCGCTTAATTAGCGAGAGCCTTGAGTGCTTTTCCAGGCTGAAGGCTCGTGGCAGAGCAAAGGGGACAGGTGACATTACACAGGGGCTCTGCTGCAGGCTGCCCAGCCTGGAGGATGGGCAGAGACCCTGCACAGGCAGGAGCAGCTGCACAGCCACAGGGCCTGGTCCTCAGAAGGGGCTTCAAGCACCCCCATTTCTGCTGGAGGGACAACACAGCACATCAGGGGAGGGGATTGTCCCCTGCTGTTCCACTGTGGTGCACCCAGCCTGGAGCACTGCCGCCAGCTCTGGAGGGATGTGGAGCTGTTGGAATGAGCCCAGAGGAGGCCTCAGAGATGCTCCGAGGGCTGGAGCCCCTCTGGAGCCAGGCTGGGAGAGCTGGGGGTGCTCACCTTGAGAGGAGAAGGATCCAGGGAGAGCTCAGAGCCCCTGGCAGGACCTAAAGGGGCTCCAGGAGAGCTGGAGAGGGACTGGGGACAAGGGATGGAGGGACAGCACACAGGGAATGTCTTCCCACAGCCAGAGAGCAGGGCTGGATGGGATTTGGGGCAGGAATTGTTCCCTGGGAGGGTGGGCAGGCCCTGGCAGAGGGTGCCCAGATTTGCTGGGGCTGCCCCTGGATCCCTGGCAGTGCCCAAGGCCAGGCTGGACATTGGGGCTGGAGCAGCCTGGGACAGTGGGAGGTGTCCCTGCCATGGCAGGGGTGGCTCTGGGTGATCTTTAGGGTGCCTTCCAGCCCAAACCATTCAAGGATTCTCTGATTCTGTAAACAAACATTCATGCCTATTTTCCCTGTTTTATATTTTCTTTAAATAAAAATGGAATAAAGATATTTTAGAAGTATTCCAACCACTTGTCACATTCCATTAAACTGTTACTTCCTCAGGCCCTTATGCCTGAGCAGGTGGTGTGAATAAATTGTACTTAAAATGAAGTGAGGGACTTTTTTTTTGTAAATAACAAAAGCAAAAAACAGATATTTTTGTGTTAACATTTTCCCTTCCTTCTCTCTTTGAACTGGACTGAGCTCTCCTTGCTGCTTGGACACCTATCCAAGCTGCAGAACAAAAGGGAAGAAAAGATATATGGAGTGTGTCTAATTCTGGGATTTACTGCCTTCCCTTCAGTTAGTTGAGAACAAGGGATTGCTTCTGACTGTGTTTTCTCTCCGGGAGAAGTTTTCTTTGCTGGGTCATCCGTGCAGCCCTGGCACGGTGTCCCTGTGGCGCGCTTGTACCGACAACCTCCAGGTCAGCAGCATGTCTGGCAATGAACAGGATTTACCCTTTCACCTGCACATCCTCCTCCACTCTTGTATACAGCTGTTTTATTTATTTATTTATTTATTTTCCACAGCAGAAGTCATTTTTTTTTGCAGGTGCAAAAAGGAGCCTTTCATTTTCCCCATCTTGGGGAAAAAGTTAGAGAAAATACGCTTTCCTTACCGAAAGGTAATATTTTGCTTTTAGCACTACTTTCTGTGCAGCGTTTTTTTAGCTCTTCTAATCTTAAATTCAGTACATGAATGGATGGATAATTTCCTCCCTGTCAGTTTTTTCGTGCTTCTGAATTATTTACTACCCCAGCAACTTGTAGCTGCGAGTCCACTTATTCCTCGTTGAGCCATGGCCATGCAGAAGCTCCCATTCTCCTTCTGTCCTGGGGGGGCTTCCAGGGCTGAGCAAGGGTGGGGTACCCAAACAGGAACCCCCCCAGCATCCCCCCAGAACCAAATCCTTAACTAACACAGCCTGGATCCAGCTAATTTGTCTTCATCATTCATATCTCCCAAATCCTGAATCATTCTGGTTGCCCTCCACTGCACCTTTTCAATCTCTGCAATGTCCTGCCTGTAATATAGTGACCAGAATTGCACACAATATTTCAAATATACTCCCACTAATGTCTTATATAAAGTAGTGCCAGAATAACTTGTGCTGATTTATAATCCTTACAAATATATATATTTGTTTAGCTGCTGTTGTTGGGGTTTTTTTATTGCTGCCAAACATTGAACATATGTCTGGTGGTCTGAAGGCCTGTTAAAGACAACGAATGAATCACATTTCCTACATGACAAAAGAAAACACCTTTATTTTTTATCATTGTCGAGCTTGAGTGGTGATATAAGATAAATTGAAACAACAAAAGGAAAAGAGAGTTTAGGAAAGTCAAGTAATAAGGTATCAGGTTATAAATGAAGTCTTCCAGTGCCTGAAGTTAAAAAAGTATCCACAGGCACTTCACATTTCTAAAAAACAAATAAATTGCCCAACAGGGTGGTGCTAACCATGTCCTGCTTAGAGTAGAGCAGCCTCTCCCACCGTTTGGGTGTGGAGTATCTGACAGAACATAAATGGGAAATTTTCACTGGCTTGAGCTGTGGGAATATGCAGTGCCACGTGTGATGCTAATGCACAGAGCTACCCTGTTTGGGGTGTGGGTGATGCTCCATTCCTGATGGTGTCAGGGGTTATGGTTTCTACATGGAAATGAATTTCCAGCAGTTTTGGATTTGCTGGGAAAGATCCTAGCCTTGGTTTAGGAGATGAACCATTAATACTCTGAAGCAATGCACTTTGGTAATGTTATTTACAGTGAAAGAGAATTGTGAGCATGAGAAAGAAGCAATACATTGCAGATCTTACTTTAAAATCCACCAAAACCTCCCCCATTCCCAAAGAAGCCAAACCAAGGAGTACCATTTTATATAAGATGTGAAAAAAAAAACTTGAAAAACCCAAAATGCAAGGGTGGTCAAGGTGAAAAGACCCTGAGAGGGTGCTGGGAATGGCAGGCCACAGAGACAAATGAGAATTTTCTCTTAATTGATTCAGCAAGGTTTGAATTCTGCTTGTTTCCATTTTGAGAAGAAGTTTTTGATGGCTTCCACCCAATCCAGTCTCTGCCGTGCAGGTGACCTGCATTAATGGCCTCCTTTCCCCCAGACAACGAGCTGCTATTAATGTGTTGTCCCAGGTTCTGGCCTGGCTGGTGGCCATTACTGCCAATAAATAATGGCTCTTGTTCCATCGAGTCCCACGAAGGTCTGGGGACATGAAATTCATGTGTGCTACCAATGTAGATCGAACGTAACCTTGACATTAATCAGACAGGTGGAATTTAAGGCTTCCCCAGTTTTTCCAGTGCTGCTCTCCTAACAAATCATGGAGTTCTTCTGCAGTTTTCTGGCCAGCCAATGTAAAAATCCCCACACCCTCCTTTCCCATTCATTGCTTGTTTTTTTAAATTTATTTTATTTTTAATCACACTTTTCTCTTTTAACACGATCTTTACAATGTTTACAAACATCTCTGCCTTCCCGACAGCTCTCCCGCATCCTAAACGGGCTCCTGATTTCCAAGAGCAAACAACGAAGGGAGCAGACCTTTGAAGAAACCCACCCCCGATTAATAGTTAATGATGGCTCGGGAGAAGGAACAAAGCCCGTGCGATGTGAACACGGATTAGCCCTTTTATAACCGCGGCCAAACAGTTTGTAGGAGCGGCGATGCCCGCCAGCAGCCTGCTGTGCCCTCCTGCCGAGACCAAGGCTGGGCAGCGGGCTCGGCGCGGGGGGCCCGGGGGTCTGCGCCCCAGCTGCCCCCTCTCCCAGAAAACAACCAGCTGGTTGATGCAGGAGCATCCCCTGCCGACCAGCGCCTGGCAACCATCGCCTCTGCCAAGGCGTTATCCCTCCGTCCTCTCCCGGCTCTGGCACATTGGAGCTTGGCCAAGGATGGTGCCCAGCAAGAGGCTCCGGGCCCCATTCGGGTCACAAAACCATTGGCTGCTCAGAGCTCATCAGGGCACGTCTTCAGTTGGTGCTGGTGGGGCTCAGAGCTGAGGCAGTGCTTTGGAGGTGAAATTCTTTGCACCCCCTGACCCTCTTCGGAGCCCTCCTTCCCCGCACAGAATATTTCAAGTTTAGGACTTCAAATATTTCTATTAATAAATTACTATGCATCACGTCAAATTAGCATTGCCATTACTAAAAGATTAATAGCGACAATGCGTTGTGGCACTCCATTGCTTCAGGGTGATTTTCTTTTGTTCATGCTTTGGCATAATATCGTGGAGCGGAGCAGCAGAACTACGGAGCATAAATTTAGGCGCAGCCCCTCAGCAGAAGAGGCAATCCTGATCACAGCAGAGGGCTGGCAATTAGCTCCCAACCTTCTGGGAGCGTCGCCTTCACCCCAGGATGAGCTCCACTGGCATCCCTCACACCTCTCACACCACAAGACAGATCCCGACGTTTATGTGTTTTTATTTACTAAGTGCTGGAGAGGAATAAACAAGGATAATTTGCATATGAAGCCTTTTTATTTGAGCCCTTGAGTAACTGGTGGGTTAGCGGTGGTGTGTGCGCTTCAGCGTCCGTCACGCCGGCAGCAATCTTCCCTTCCATAAATCCTCCATCCTAACTGGAGTTTACAAGGGGAGGAATCACTCTGCTGCTCGGGTCCCTTTCCATGGCGCTTGTAAAAAGGAGTAACTTTTTTTTTCCCCTCGGCCTCCTCGGGCAGGGCCACGACAACAAAGCAATTAAACAATGTGGCTCGGTGGCTGCGGTTTGAAATAGAGGGTGGGAGGTGTCGTGTGACATCGTTCCACCTCGAGGATGCACACAAGGATTTCCTACCTGCAGTTTAATGATGGGCAGGGAGAGGAAAAGCATCTAAATCTCATTTTGAGACACGGCCTTTTAAAAATTTTTTACTGGATTAACAAACGGCTTTCATGAGTGAAATTATTGCATTATCATCTCTTTGGCTTCGTGCTGGATTCATCCAGGAAAATATCTTCGTGATGGCTCTGTTTCTTGCTTAAATATCAAGTATTGGTGTTTTTAATGTTTTCGTAAACATTATATATTTTAATACTTGAGAAAATGTATCTCATAAATAAGCTTTATTATCTGTCAAAAAGGATGAAAATATAACTTTACATTTCTGTTTTAAAGTAATTTTAGTGCCTATTAGCTATAAAGTAACAGTTATATATAATTTAGAGTATGTAGTCACTCGAAACAACTTGACATTTTCACACAAACACAGAACCTTAATAATAGTCTTGGGATTTCATTGGAAGTATACACCACTACAGGATATTAAAATAACTTATGGTGCACTGTAATTCTTGTTTTGTATTTGTCCAAGTAGTTTTGAAGCATGCTATAAAGCAGAAAAATAAAAACCTAAGCTCCAAAGTCAGCTAAGCTGCATTCTTAAAGTTATAGCAGTCTTTTCATATTAAGTATGATTAAACCAGCTGACATTTCTCGTTGTCATCTTTCTCTTCTCTCTTCCTATTAATATGCTGTGCTTAAAATGTAAATGCTCTGCACGTGGCATTTTTTATTTAAAGCCCTTGCAATTGTTTGCTTAAAGTAATGATGCTGATTGTATGCATTCAAGGATCGGAGTGAGAGCCTGAAAACAGTAATTTACTTGTTGATCTCAGGGTAAACTCCAGATTTGTGCAATGGAATACTTTCAGAGCAGGAATGCTGAACTAAGGCAGCTCCAGAAGCCCAGTGATGCTTCTTCCTATTGTTCTGCATCCAAGCAAAAATCAGAACCATGAGGGCAACACTAGAGGTTCACCAGTCTGGTCATTTTCTTCTTGAAACAAAGTGGAAATTTAAAAAAAATTAATAACTACTCACATTTTATTTTTTAAAATAACCCAACAGAGCTCATTGTGATTAAAATTTGCCCAGTTTTAAACTTGTTCTTTTAATTGTAATTGGAGTGGCCTGTGGGTAGGGATTAGGTGAGTGTACAGATGTGCACAAAAATTAATATGGACTTGGAGGAATGGCCTCATTGCCATAAAAGGGCCGACCAAATGTTCACAGATGGAATTTGAGTGGACCCTTATTGAATAAGCTCGTAGGGCCCACTTGGGTCATTTCTGCATCAATCTTTTTTGGTCTATTTGGAAAAGGCACAGTTCAGGCCTTTTCCACAATAATTACTCTCATGCCTGATCCATTAATTTTTTAATTTACATTAGGGTTGCCTTGTGACAGAACCACCACTATCAACGGGAAAAAAATTAAAATGCAGTTTGGCGAAGGTTGTGCGTGGCTACGTTGAATTTTTAACCTCCCTTACTATGATATGGTCAAACGAAATAATTACTCATATCAGTATTGAAGCCACATGGAATGCAAAAATCTTGCATATAATTAAAGGTCTTGCTCTGTCAAGAAACTTTCGAAACCTGGTGATAATTGGAGAGTTTGAAATAATGAGAGAATTTGGTGGTACAAAAGGAAATAACCTTAAAATATTGCAGTTTTTTTTCTTCCTTTCCTTTCTCTCCTGCCCCAGTTATTTCAAGGACAGATTGGATGGAGCTTGGAGCAACCTGGGACAGTGGAATCTGACCCTGCTCATGGTAGGGGGTGGAATTGGATGATCTTTTATGTCCCTTCCAACCCAAACCATTCCATGAGTCTATGATCTGTTTTTTTGTTTAGATACTGCTTTTAACCTGCTTGATTTATAAACATGCATATGGAAACCCAAATCCAGAAGTTTTTGTCTTTATACCTTCCTTCCCAGGAGTGCCACTGAATTTGTACCCAGCAGAGGAGAGCAGGAGCGAAACGGAATCATTAATCTGTGAAAAATGGAAATATCTGTAACAACAAAATAAAGCTGACAAAAGACTAATTTCAGCAAAACAGGTTTTAAAAATGTGTTGGGGTCTAGAAACACCTGTTCCATGGATTGAGGATGGATCATGGAATGGTTTGGGTTTGAGGGGACCTCACCCCTGCCATGGCAGGGACACCTCCCACTGTCCCAGGCTGCTCCAGCCCCAATGTCCAGCCTGGCCTTGGGCACTGCCAGGGATCCAGGGGCAGCCCCAGCAAATCTGGACAAACAGAGCAGTGGATGAATAAAGTAACTCAGATTATGAGTCTCAGGGGGTTAAAAAGTCACATGATCAAATGTCTCTCAAAAAGTTGGGGGAAAAGAAAAGAGATGGGGAGCAGTTACCTAAAGAAGTGGCTAAAAATCCTTCATTTTGGTTTGATTTGGTTTGCTTTGGTTTGCTTTGGTTTATTTTGTTTAATTTTTTTCAGAGGTTTTGAAGTAGAAAAAGATTTATTTAAGAAGAAGACATTTGCTGCTGACAGTCCCAGCTGTTTTCTCCAGACTGGGAGATTCACTTAACCAGGGCAATTTGAGAACACTGGATAAATCTGGAAGAACAGAAACAGGACTCTTCACAACATTCCAATTATTTCCCTCCCCAAAAATCAGAAATTGCCCATTTGCAGGTGGAAAAGTGATGGCTACTTCTCTTTCCTTCTCTCTAGGATACTTTTTTTCCGGCTAATATTTTACTGCCAAACAAAAGGAAGGAGAAATATCTGTGTTAACAAGAGCTAGTTGGGTTTTGAAGCTCCAGGTGTTTGGTGTTGCCCACCAAACTCAGTGGGAGCTGTATGTCCCTGATGTTTCTGGAAAAGCAGCTCCTGGTTGGTTTTTATGGGGAGTATGTAATAATATTATCCATTAAAGTTGATTCTGGTACCATCATGTAGAGCTGGTGTCATAAACAGAAATCTGGCTGCTGGAATTTGAATGCAGCTCCAAACTGAATTTTCCTTTTGCTTCGCTCCTTTTTCTCTACTTCATGCCTTTTTTATAGCTTCTAGTTGAGGTTTTATGGTATTGTTGGGCATTTTTACATGCTCAAATATGTGGAAATTTATAAATAAATAAAGCGATCCTGGAATTGAAAAGCGCAATAATATGAATCACCTGGCTGTGGAGAGGGTATGCAATCAAAAACTTGTTTTGCCTCCCTCTGTCTGGGGTATAATTTTAAAATGTTTAAAAAACATTCTTTTTTTATTATTTTTTTTTAACTGGGGCTCATCTAAGTAGCTGAGTGGGAGAAGCATTAGAATATTGATGAAATAAATAGGGATGGAAAATTAAAGTGCTGGATGTTGGCAGGAGTGGGATCAGGGAGCCCAAATCTCTGTAGTTGGGGTTTTTGGCTCCTAAAGGCTGCAGGTAGAAAAAGGAACACATGGAACCATGATCAGCCCCCCGTGGGACTGCAGATGACATCGTAACAGATGACTCCAGATGACAATGGAAGAGCAGAAATGGGGAGAAATTATATTAACAAACTGTAGTCGATGGTTCTAATAAGATTTGAACTGCTGAATAACCGAACCTGAAAGACCAACATATTTTTCAAGATGGTTTAGAGGGATCCCACGATTGAGTGTGTCAAAACCTGCAATTATGTCAAGAAGTATTACAAGGGATGGATTCTCAACATCAGCTGCAATAAGTGTATTATTGCAAATCCTGATGAGCAGAGATGGGAAAAAAAAAAACCCAAAAAATCCCCAAACCAAAACCACAGTAAAACTTGTAATAAATTACATCCTTAAATATTGGGTTTTGTGGCTCTTCTTCTCTCCTAATAGTGATAGAAAAAAAGCAGATTTAAATCTGCTTTACTGATTACAGGAACATACGGGGATTAAAAAAATCCATTTAATACAGTTACTTTTTCAGAGTTTCAGATAGTCATAGTGGATGATAATACCTTTATGATATTTTCAATATGGGAACTTAGCAGAGAAAAGATTTTTTTTCTCAGATATTGGCTCCAAGGGCTGTGCAGTTAGATAAAGATTTTGTTTCCCAAATTGTAAGACTGAGAGTGAATCACATGAAACTATGGATTATTTTTTTTGTAGTTGTGGGAAGAGATTCTATAATAAGTCTATCAGTTTTCTGGCATAAATTTGTCAGGGGAATAAATGTGTCTAATACATATTTTTGATGATTGATAATGGTTTTCCAAGTCTGCTAAATAAGGAAGTAAGACATTTTCTTTCTATGTTTAAATGATGGGAAAAATAGCCTGGGTGTTATAAAACAGCGAAATAATATTAGTTCAGAGGGTTGGAAGTTCTGAAAATTTTAGCTACATTTAGTGGAATTTCTAGTTTTGTGCACAAGGACAACAATGTGCTGAGAATCAGTAATTTTTTTTTTCTTTTTCTGACTCACACTTGCCATATGCAAATATTCTGTTGTTCAAACACAAAGTCTCCATAACTCTACTCCCAAACTAAAATAGAAAATCCAATCCTGGAACATCATAAATCCAAGATTCAGGTCTTAGGGTTTTTTTTTTTAGCCAAGCCTATTAGGGACTTGCAAATCCTGTTGTCCACATTGTTGAGTTTGCTGTTTCTCCTCCACACCTTCAAGTGGGGAGTCAGGGAAAAGTCCTTCGGGGGTCTCAATGAGTGAATAAGGATGGAAATAAGGAATGATTTTGTTCTGAAACCCTTTGGTGGAATATCCAGAAACAATTTAACACCAGGCTGATGGAAAGGCTTTAATGACAATTGAAAGGTGGGAATGTGATCACAGAATCACAAAAAATCATTATGGTTGGGAAAGACCTCCAAGGTCATCAAACCCAACCTTCAACCAGCACCACCACTGTGTTCACCACCACTATGTCCCCAGGTGCCAAACTCCTACTGGCAATATGCATCTTTAAATACCACCAGAATTCTTGCATTGTTTGAACCCAAATTTACCATTTGTCTCGGTCCCCCTTTCACCCCTTTTGCCTGAAAATTTCTTTCTGCTGAACTTGCAGTTTTGATAGCCTGCAGTACGTGAAGCAGCTAAATAAATAGAATTTGCAAGAGCACAGGATGAAAAAAAATCTATCTTAATTGGATGCTTATTGAAATCGAGCACAAACTGCATATGAAACATGATTTGAAACAGAAACAAATATTTTTTATATTTATAGGTACTCAGTAATAGATATATATATCTATTGCCAATGTCATGCACAGCTTTTGGGGAACAAATGGGAAAATGGAGATTGTTGCTGAGTTTGGAGCTTTTCTAAAATAAGTGTCTCAGATGATTGTAAAAATCTATAGTGGAGTTATTTTGCAGCAGTGCAAAACTTTTTGTTCATTGGACTTTGTATGCAAAGACTGATGGTGAGTGGGAGAGGGAAAATCTGCACAGATCCAGGGTTGTGCTGTTTGCAGCTCTTTGTTTTTGTCATTGGTGTTTTATGAAACAGGAACCTTTTTCTTACTGTCTGATATGATGGGATGCACAATATAATATTCAGTGTTGAATTCCAAGACTTGGTGCTCATGTGGTTTGTCATCCATGTTTTTATCTTGTGAAGAATCCAAAGGGGGAGAAAGCCCGAAAACTCAGTATTTTGCATTGTAGAAAGGCACATTTCTGATGCGGGGGAAGAGAAATTGAGTGGAAAAAAAAATATTGTCTGAAAAATGGCAAAATGCTGTAAAGGAAAAACAGGGACATGAACCTTGAAAAATTTTATCTCCATGGATTTGGCAGAGGGACCACTTGGTGGATATGGAATTGGCTGAATGGTCACTCTCAGAGGGTTGTGGTGCAGGTCCCAATGTCCAAGTGGAGACCAAGTGGTGTCCTCAGGGGTCAGCACTGGGACCAGGGCTGTTTGTCACCTCTGTGGGTGACACTGGCAGTGGAACTGATGCCACTTCAACCACTCTGCCAATGACACTGAGCTGTGAGGAGGGAAGGCACGGGGCATCCAGAAGGACCTGGACGGAGGTCAATAAGGCCAAGTCCAAGGTCCTACAGCTGGGTCAGGGCAAGCCCAAGGCCAAACACAGGCTGGGAGAGGACTGGACAGAAAGCAGGCTTGAGGAGAAGGACTTTGGGGTGTTGGTGGGTGAAAAATTCAACATGACCCAATATTATGAATTTTCAGCCCAAAAGGCCAAACATACCCTGGGCTGCAGCAGAATTAGTGTGGCCAGCAGGTCTGTGGGGGTGATTCTTCTCCTCTACTCTGTTCTCATGAGACCCCACCTGGATCACTGCATCCAGCTCTGCACCCCCACAGCAGAAAGGACCTGTTGGAGGAGGTCAGAGGAGGCCATGAAGATGATCAGGGTGGGGAAGACAGGCTGAATACTCCAGTCCCACTTTGCTCACCTTCAGCTGGAGCACTGTCCCTCATCCCAAAATGCATCTACTGGGATATGTTTAAATAAAGTTGTGGAAGTGCTCCTGGGGTCAAATATCAGACAGAGCCAAGCAGAGATAAAACCCTGGGTAGGGAGACTCTCCAAATCCCTCCTGAGGGCTCCTTCCTGGGGCCATCTCTGGGTGTTTGGGCTTCCCTTCTCCTCTGCTCCATGCTCTCACTCCCAGGAATACACCAGAGGCACAAAGAGCCTTTCATGAATGCAGATTTCAGGACAAGTTATTATTTTTTACTTTCATGAAATAATAAAAAAAAAAATTTAAAATTTGCTGGAACAGCTTGACTTCCCCACAAATCTCCAACTAACCCTTGCACTCAATTTTTCTTTGTGACCTTCTGGTGCCCCATGCCATGAATTGTACCTTGAGGTTATGAAATAGGTATCGGAGTAGTTCTCAGCCACTCCTATACAGCTTTTGTGTTCTGAGCCTTCAGACGTTGTTGACTTGAATTTGAAATTTCTTTCCTGTGTAATGTCTTGATCTGATAGAGCTTTCGCTTTTAAGGCTGAGCTTTAATTTGTTTAATCTGGCATATTCTTAATTATACGAGCTGTAAATTTTATTGTATTGTAAAGGCCTGAAACACACACATAAAGCTGCAGTGCCAACGATTGATTAACGGGACCGTCTTGCTCTTGGGTGTGACAGCGACGTGCACTGGGGAGCTTGGGGGTGTCTGGGAAGAAAATTCCAGTGCTGAGCCACTGTCCTAGGGAATTTTGTGAAGCTGTGGAGTTAATTTGTGAACCCATGCAGTGACCTTTGCAGTTCCTGCCCATGGCTGAGTTCAATGGGACTTCTCTTGCTCTTGTCAAGAAGGTTTAAGAAACATAAGGCGGGCAGGATGAGCTAAATGGGAAAAAAAAAAAAAAAAGGAAATGGCTGAAATGCCTTCCTGATGTCTCTCTGGGAGATAAACTTCATCCCCCTTGTCAGCCCTTATGATTACAGGGCTTGCTTTGCCAGGGCTGGGGCTGGGCCACGATCCATCCGTCAGGATGGGCTGTGTGGATTCTGCCGCCGTGCAAATGGGAACAGCAGCGGTGCTGGCAGGGATGGGAACATGCTGGAGCAACGAGTGAGGACACACAATTATTTCATTATTCATGCGTGGGATCTCAGGAGACTCGCGATGAAATTTCAGCTTCAGAAACACCAGCTTTTTTTTTTTTTTTTTCCTGGTGAGCCAAAGAAATTGCTCTGCTGGTTTAGCCGGTGGAAGTAATCCAGCCAGGCTTGGTGTTGGACACAGTTAGGTCAGGAGAAAGCAACCACATGAAAGGTTTTTTATTTCAAAGCTGAACATGGGGCCATGCTTTGCTCCCCAAGAGATGTTGTGGTACCATTTCTGAAGCACTGAGGTGAGCTCTGAGCAGTTCCCCTTGCTCTGTGCATAACTCACACAGGCTGATCTTCCCTGTATCCATAAAATCATGGAATCCTTTAGGATGGAAAATACTGCTAAGATATTGAGTCCAGCAGTTCACCTAATAGTGCCAGCTCCACCACTAAACCACATCCCCAAGAGCCACATCTACATATATTTTAGTTCCCTTCATGAATAGTGACTCCATCACTGCTGTGGGCAGCCTGTGCCAGGTCTGGACAAATCTTTTCAGGAAGAAATTTTTCCTAACCTTCAATTTAAGCCTCCCCTGGTGCAACTTCAGGAGGTTTCCTCTTGTCCTGTCCCTGTTCCCTGGGGGCAGAGCCCGACCCCCCTGAGCCCCCTCCTGTCAGGGACTTGTGCAGAGCCACAAGGTCCCCCCTGAGCCTCCTTTGCTCCAGCTCAGCCCCTTCCCAGCTCCCTCAGGGATTCTCCAGCCCCTTCCCAACTCCCTCAGGAATTCTCCAGCCCCTTCCCAGCTCTGTTCCCTTCCCTGGACACGCTCCAGCAACTCATTCCAGGCAGTGGCAGGAATCACCAGTGCCTGCAGTTTCCTAAGGGCTGGTCATTGTTAGAGATCCCTGGAGAGATGCAGAGGAGGGGGAATATCTGTGTAGTTTCCATTCCCCCACCTCTCCCCATATCTTTGGGGGCTGCTGAAAGCAGTGCCAAGTCCTGCTTGCCGCGTGTGTAACTTTGGTCACACGCTGCCTTTCATCAGGAGCTCTGGGTAGCAGGCCCAGATAGTCAGCAGTCATCTGTTACCCCCAGATAAATCTGGGACAGTTTGTTAAGTGACTGATGCCTTTTTCTAAATCTTCTAAGTATGATTAATGTGCAGAAATGTCTGGTGGGGTGATAGGTAAATAGGGAAAACAGAGGCACAGTGCCCCAGCCTGTTTGTGCTTGTCCATCCTTGTGCTTTGATCAGGGGGAAAAGTTAGAGGAGCTGCTGATAGCCCAAACCACTGCCTAAGAGGAACCAGGCACACTCAAGGGATATCAAAATCCCAAATCTGAGAGTTGTGTGAAAGCTCAAAACTCCCCTCTTAGAGAAAGTAAAACTCCAGACCTGGAGGCTGAAGAAGCTTAAAAATGTGACTCATTCTGTAAACACTTGTCCAATCCAAAGCAAGTACCTTCACATCTCCTGCAATTACACACTTTAAGAAATCTAATCTGTGATTTTTTTAATGGTGAGAGATGGGAATTCCATAGAAGCTGTGAGCAAAAAAATAAGCAAAATATGTGGGGGATTTTTTGCTGTAAAGGCTAATTATTTGTATGATATATGAAGGTCTTCAGCATATCCTGCTGATTTTAACGGTGTGCTGCTGGGGGTAAGAGACTATTTTGGGGTAGAAAACCCCACCTGGCCCCCTGGACCATTTTTTTTGGGAATAGAATTGCATTAATGGAAGTAATTGCTCTTCACTCAGCCCAGAGTTCAACACATACACAGTGGCTTGAAGACAACTGATATCTCAATACTCACATTGCCTTGGCAATTTTTGAGTACTTTGCTCTCTGAATGTGTGTGGGCAGGTTCAGGTTACCTTTCTCTGAAGGCTCCCTGTACTCCTGTGGGCTAATTTAGCTCACCAACAGCAAATTAATTACTCTCCAGCCTGCTATTTATTTTCACGTGCATAACAGAGAGGTATCACAGAGATGGGCAGAGGTACAACCTTACTGCCTGACAGGTAGGGGCTCAACTTCTGGGTGTCCTGGAGTCCTGAGTGCCCACAACTCATTTCACAGCAGCTCTCCTTGTTCTGGCTGCTTCCAGGAGCTGCTGGCTACCACAGAGCCCAGCCCAGCCCACAGCAAAAGCAGTGGGAAAGTCCTGTGGAGGCTTTCCTGAAATACATCTTGCTTCTGTCTAAAGGGTTCAAGTCACTTGTGACCTCACCCTGCACGTTTGAAGCACCGGGGGACGCGTCTGTGGCTTTAAAAAATGGGTCACACACGTGCTGGGGGATGTGTCAGGCAGAAACTCCAACTCTGCAATTCCCCCAAATGATCAGGGGATGTAAAATTGTTTGGGCCAGTTATGGTTTTCCAGATAACCCTTCAGTTTTACCTCCTGTATAAAGGCTAATATACTGCTGGCTGCTGCTGCTGGAGGTTTGTTCTGAGACCAGCCATCATTTTTGTACTTTCATGCATATCTTTAGAAAATGATGAGAATATTTCACTGCAAACCAGAAAGGGAAAAAAAATCAACCAGTAAACTTGTGTACAGTGAGATAAAAATCAGTGTTTCATTACTTATTTATTTATTCATTTATTTAAAAAATCTTTAGCCAGAAAAATTCATTAAGATGCAATATCTCATGTACAATGATGGCCTAGGGACGGGAGATGGATTAAAAAATGTAAATACTATTGGGCCTAATGTGAGTACCATTAACACAAATATGAAATTAATGTAAAAGTTTCTGACAGTACAAACTTGGCTTTAACTCTTTAAACATATGTTTAAAATAATGCAGAGTGGTGGTAGGATTTGGCAGACGAGAGATGCAATAAACAAGAGTGTCTCAAAAGAGACAAAATGTCAGCAAAATAATTGCCTAGCAGTACTTCATATCAATTAATTCATTTGTATTTAATTAAAAGGAGTCATAACAATTGGCTGCTGTATAAAAGCCCCTTAGCTCTGGAGTCTTCTATGCCTTTCCTGACTTTTCTGGGGCTGGATATTGTTAGCCTTTTTGAATAATTCAACCCAGATCTATTTCCTAAACAGAAAATCTATCTTGGAGTTATTCCCTTTTCTGCAGGGAAGTAGCAATAAACAGTAGCTTTGTGCGCCTTATAAATGACAATGAGGGAGACAAGGGCTGGGATTTCAAAAAGCACTTGAAACCAAGAATGTTGGGGGTTCCTAAATCAGGGAGGTGCTTCTGAAGATGGATTTTTCCAGGATGACTCCAGTGAATCCATGCAGAGGGTGAGCAGTGCTGGCCTGGCAGAAGTGCATCCAGGACACCCAAACTCCTCTGACCTTTCCTCTGTGGTAGTGAGGGTCGTTTAATGTTGGGTAATGAAAATGGCAGCTCTGCATTTATTAAATTTTCCCTGTCCGGTGTTAGAATAAACTCTTGATTTAAAATAAATGATGCTGAGTTAGGTGGCCAAATGACTTTGTTCAGGTTATTATCTGGGATTATTTTTATTGTTTATAATTTAGTTATATAGTTTCCTAGCTGACTCAAAAAATCTGATAACCTGCAGTGCCTTTCTTACTCCTCAGTGAAAATTAACAAAGTTTGTTATTAGACAATGAATAACGAGCATATTAAATGCCATCAGGTGGGCCACAAGATTTCTGCTACTTCCAGACCCCTGGAGCCACCCAGCACTGTGGTGTAGCACAGCTGACCTGGGGACAAAGTGTGATTTTAACAGTAAAACATGAAGAATGTGAAGCTGTTCCTAAGTGGATGTCACCAACTGTGCGAGTACATTTTTTGGGTGGTCCCAGCCTCAGAATATTTACTGGCAAATCATTATGACCAGGAAATTGTTCATCATTTGAATGCAAATACTGAGGGGGGCAGAAATGTTACTGCAGCAAACTCTTACTGTGGGTCAAGCCTTCTGAAGTGCAGGCTGACCTTCCATCACAAAGGTTACAAATAAGGTATTTTGAAGGGCACATCGCCATGATTTCTACTGTTAATTGCACATCTCCCAATGGTTTAGTGGCTGCTGTCCCTTTGGCTCCTCCCTGCCTTTGGCATCACCCACAGATAACATTTGCCAAGGGAGTGGCCTTAGAGGAATCTGAACATCACTCAGAGGAGGGTGAGAGTGGCAGGGATCTGTTCCTGGGGTGTGCAGCCTGGGCTGGAGGTACCCCCCACTTTGGAAGGAGTTTCCCACGTGATTGCCAAACGTTCTCCCTATTTTTGGCCTCCCCAAAGAGGGAAGCTCGCTCTTGTCCTGCCTGGTGGTGGGGAAGGGTTAAGCCCTGTCCGCCCCTCCTCTGCCTGCTGAAGTGCCTTGTTTGCAGAGGATTGATAGAGCACCCTTGAGAGAAAGATTCGCATTTTCACTGTTCCGTGTCAGGGAATGAGGTTGTGTGATTTTTGTGTCATTTTGCACTGCCATATTTCTTCCATTAGGAATTCTAATATTTCACAACCTCTGTCAAGGAAACTGCTACTCCTAATGCAGACGGCCAATGCATTCCAGATGGCCTCGTAATCCAGTTCAGGTTTTTCACATACATTATTTCGGTTCCAGCGCGGGCCCAGGCTCAGCTTTGCCAAAGCTGGTTTCATGATTCATTTGCAACTGCAACAAGTTAATCCCAGAGCGAAGAGCTGTGTCCACTTCAGGTGAATTCTTCTTGCCTGCTGGCTCCAGACATTGGCTGGTAAGAGTTCCTTCCAAAAGAGCAATTTATATTCAGCGTCCTCGTGCCAAATTCTTCCTCTCCATATCCACGGCCCATGGATCAAGGAGATGTTTCTAAAACAAGAGTTCCTTAATTTATGAACTGTATTAGCTCGCCAGTGAAACGGGTCCAGATCAATGAGCGCATTTTAAGGCATCAAGGAAAGTATTTAAAAGGGGAAAGCCCAAAGAACTATGCACATAGAATATTAAAATTTAAAATAATTCCATGGGTTGAATCATGATTAGTGCTTGGCTTCATTAATTCTCAGCCCAGCAGCATAAACAGTAATAAACAAGCAAAGAGTGACTTTATGCAGGTTCATCGGGGTCAGCCTTGTTCTCCGTTTGTTTCCTTCTATATTTGTTTTGGTTTTCTTTTTATAGATCCTTAGCACTGCGCTGCTTTACGCCGTTGTTTGTTTGGGAATTTCCATGAGGCTGTGCTGAATATTAAACACAATTCTCTATTTACATTTTGATAGTGAAACGTTTTCCTAAACATCGCCCTGGTTCTGCCCATCTGTTGTCCCCTCGTCACAGCCGTGGAGAAGCCCAGCTCAAGGCAGAGCTGCCTCCATCCCTTTTGGTCTCCTTTTGTCTCTGGCACACGTGGCTCCTTCACACCAGCTGAACTGAAATGATATTTCCTGAGCACTGACCTCTTCGACACTTACGTGGACTCAGCATCTTAATTGCTGCTAGTGTGAATCACCTAAAGCTGGTGCATAATTTCTCTAGACATTTATAGGAGATCTACAGTAGACATTTACTCGAAATAACGAAAATAAAGAAATCCATAAATCCCATGAAACTTTCCCCTACTTCATTTTAAGTTGTTTATACAAGGAACTTCATGTTGTAATAACACTTTTTGGCCTTTGTTTGATTGGAAATTTCTATTAAACTGTTATGAGAAAATAACTTTATGCTTGGGGTTTTATGTTTCAATTTGATTAACAACAGGCTTTTACAAGGACTCGAGCGCTGCTGCCTACACCGAACGCATCCAGCATTATTGCACTGCCTGCTTGGCTGTATGGAGTGGACTTTATCAAGAAAATTATATTTCCTGCCTGTGACATTTTGGAAACGTATTGTATGTCATATCCCTGTCTTAAACGCTGTTAGTGCGAATCATCTGACTCTGGTTTATAATCTTTGGACTGTATTTATAGCAGACCGTTGCTCTGTAGTGTTCTAAATTTCCTGCTTATGATGCAATGGCAAAAGTCATTAAACATTAGCAGTAATAGTATTTTCACTGTAATAAAGTGTTAATTACTTCCACATGTTAATCGAGTTGGGGGGGGCAGAGAGATTTTTTGCTATTGTTACTGTGCCTAAAATAATTTCCATGTGATAATTTTCCAGGATATCAAAAACTGAATAATTATGCACTAATTAAGAAAGTAGAGCCTGCTCTGGAGTTAAGACTGCATTAATTTTAATGTTTTTACAGTCCTTTAATTGGGGAGAGGGCTGTAAATTGCGGGCTGACGCAGTCCCGCCGTACGTGGGCCTGCCTTCACAATCTGCCTCCTCTCCACCACAACCCAAGGTCAACACAAGTTTGCAAAATCCCTCTGCTCTTCGTACGAAATGTATTGGTGCTGAAGCGTGCATCTATCACTCTGACAAGCATTTAACTCTCCAAGAGCACATGCTCTCACTTCTTAAATTATTAATTGCATTAAATACATTTTCATATCGCGGGCTGTTTGCTACAAACTGTTCCCAAGCACGGAGAGGTGCCCCCCACCCCCCCCAGGATGAGACACTTGGCTGTTGTTCCAGCTTGGTTTTGGGAGCTGCGATTCCAAAATCGCTGGAAAAGTCACCCTTGCAAAGTCTTTTATTTTTTTAATGTTGATCAGTTGGCTTTGCTTTTCCTCCTCTCTTTTGTTCCGCGCTAATGTCTGTAAGTCCATATTGTTTGGGTTTGTTTATACCTTTGCACTTATCAGCTCGTGCAGTTTTCCAGGGTATTCTCCCTGTCACACCATTATCACAGGCAATGGCATCATCATCCGCTTCATTATCATCTCTGGGTCATTCCAGCCCAGAATGGCTTCGTGTTACAACTAAAAGGAGGAATCTGGCAAATGGATCATATTATCTCCCTCTCTCACTCCGGCATTTGAATGCATTATACACCACGCACTCTTTATATTAACAGGCATCATGACCTTTGCCTGTAACATGTTTATTTCAGCAGGACTTGCTGGTGCTGCTGGAGTTCTGCTCCTGCCAGTTCCCGGGGCTGTTGAGAGCCCTGTGTTTGTGCCAAGGGGGCTCCCAGGCTGCAGAGGGAGTGGTAAAGCCCAGGTGGGAGAGGAGAGCTGGGGAGGCAGCTCATGCCCCTGCCTGCCTGGGAGAGAGAGAACCCCTGGGGCACATCCCATGGGATGCTCCCAGGGCTGCCCTGGGCAGTGGTGGGACTCTCCTGCAGACACCTGCAGGCTCAGACCTGGGGGCATCGAGGGTTTGTTGATGGCAGAATACAAATATTCCCTGCATCAGTGTTTGCTGTAACTCTTGAAGTATCATGGCTTTACTCTAGTGAGAGCACTAAGGTTGCTCCTTGGGACTCCAGGATACTTCAGGTAATGGGTGAGATAGGGATTCCCATTGTCTTAAAGCAAAAATTGCTTTTATGAAGAAAAAATCAGCGGAAAAAATCTGCTAGGGATATTTCTGGTGGGGGGCTCCCCAGATTAGGATGTAGTCAGAAACCAAGAAGCATTTTTACCCACAGCAAGGATGAACCTCCAGCACACTTTGACATTTGCCTGTGACCTCGAGCTCACATTTGGTGGTAGTTTGAATTTCTGACCTTGCTCTTGTTTTCCCTCCTCTTTATTTCCATTTACTACTTAAGGAAAGCACCTCAGGCATTAAGAGAAAAATAGGAATAATTTACTGGCACATGTCTATATTTATTTGGTTTACTTGCACTTTACAAAGAGTTAAATTACAGCTATACTTGAATATACTTGTAAAGCAATAGGAAACATAATTTCTTTAACATTTGAGGATACAAGAATGGATGGATCTGAGCATGGCTGGGAATGGGATCCCATCTCCATCTGACCTTTCCTTGAGATCTCACTGGATAAATCCTCTCTAGGGCTCCTTTTAAAATTTGCCTGATTTTCTGCTTTTGTGCATTTCCTATTAACAGTATTTTAATGGCATTAGTGGTGCCAAGATCAAGGTGTGGTATCCCTTCAAAGAGGTGGGTGTAAATTCCTTGATGATGGTCATAAATGGATCACCTTGAGTCCCCTCCATGACATTCCAGCCATAAATACTGAGGAGATGGTGGACACTTGCCAGTGCTGCAGGACAAAATGATTCCCAGACACTTTCAGAGGCATTTCTAAGGTGTGTTTATGCATTTTGATGCATTTCTCTTCATCCTGCATCTTAATGAGGGCATACACCAGGCAGGATTTGCTTTGCAGGATGAGTTGGACACCAGGACACAGGAGCAATGGAAAACTTGTGGATGGAATTGCAGCCCCAAGAGCAGATTTTTTAGCTGCTTTTGAAGAATATTTCTAACATCATTTTAATGGCACATTCCTTCGAGGCAACATAAAGGACATTGTGCTGCAGTTGGTGTTTTTATCACGTCTGTTCAATAGCTCAGGTGGAAGAAATCATATTTTTCAATGCCCAGCATGCTTCAGTCCAGTTGGAAAACTCTGGAACATCTCTGCAGAGATCACTCTACCTGCTGTTAAAGAGGGAAAGATCGTTGGAAAGTTAACAAAGACAAATTGTAGAAAGGCCAAGAGAAACATTTTTCACCCAACTTACTTTTTTTCCCTTCACTTTCTTCTGCTCCAGTTTCTCTATTACCATTGCATTAATTAGAAATTTAGGTAAATGACATAAGTGCCCTAATTTTTTATTTCTGCCAGGAGAACAATTAGGCCATTAGAAGTAACAAATGGTCTGGGCTCATGTTGCCTGTTGAAAATTTCAAGCTGCATTATTTCTGACATGAAAAAACCCCAGCAAATAATAGTTGTTTTGGCCAATTTTTACCATAAGCAATGTCAGCTTTAGCAGAATCACTGTACCATTGGCTGGGTTTTTTTTTCCCCTATTGTCATGGCTCATTAAAGTGTGCTGACTCTTGTGGATTCCCATTTCCTTTAGGTAAATAGTTATTTACATGAACTGCGACATTTTTCTTTGGTGACAATTTCTAATTGTTCAGGCAACCAAGGGTGATATATTAACCACTCTGAAGAAAGCTTCATCTATGAAATAAATTACTCGGAATTAACTATCCTTTCAAAAGAGGCAAAATTTCCAAATGGACAAATTAGACCCTTCTTAGCCACATATGGTAAGTGTTTTAAGCATTTCCCCACTGGTAGTTACTCTGGAGAACAATTCTTCATGATGGAGTGGAAGAGTTCTTAACTCATTTGGGGTCCTTCGCATGCCAGCGCTTGCCAGCAGCGGCTCCGACGGAATCGTTCTGGGGCTGAGCTCTGCAAGGCTTTGGGAACTTTCTGTTCCCACATTTTTAACTCTTGCTGTGCTGTGTTGGAGACCAGGGATACAAAAACCCCCACCCTAATGCGTGTTTTGGTTACTCTTCTTCTTAAATGAAAATTTGATTTCTGGCTTTAGTTTTTCTGGATGGAGTGAGAGCAGCCGTGGGGTGAAGGATTTGGGGGTGGTGGTGGGTGAGAGGTTGGACAGGAAACCTCCCATGAACTGGGGCTGATCTCCCAACATGGGCAGCAGGGGAGGGGGGATTCTGCCCCTCTAGTCCACCCTCATGGGATGTCACCTGGAGCACTGAATCCAGCTCCGGGATTCCCAGCACAGGAAGGACATGGGGCTGTTGGATCAAGTCCAGAGGAGACCATGGAGATGCTCCAAGGGCTGGAGCCCCTCTGGAGCCAGGCTGGAAGAGCTGGGGGTGCTCACCTGGAGAGGAGAAGCTCCAGGGAGAGCTCAGAGCCCCTGGTAGGGCCTGGAGGGGCTCTTGGCAAGCTGGAGAGGGACTGGGGACAAGGGCTGGAGGGACAGGACACAGGGAATGGCTCCCAGTGACAGAGGGCAGCAATGGATGGGATTTGGGGCAGGAATTGTTCCCTGGGAGGGTGGGCAGGCCCTGGCACAGGGTGCCCAGATTTGCTGGGGCTGCCCCTGGATCCCTGGCAGCGCCCAAGGCCAGGCTGGACATTGGGGCTGGAGCAGCCTGGGACAGTGGGAGGTGCCAGGAATGGAATGGGCTTTAAGGTGCTTCCAACCCAAACCTGTGTGTCCATGAAATGCATTTCAAGTACATCAGGACTCAGCAGCTTTTCCTCTAATCCCAAGTTCCAGGAGGACCTACAGGCCTCCAGTTTGGAATACTTACCTTCAACTTCTGTTTACAGTCCTGGTTCTGCCCTTCCTTATGCGACTAAATTTGGAGAAATCCCATCCGAGGCATCAGGTGTGAAACAGGTCACCTGGGTGGATATTAGGTTTATTCCAAATATTGGCACTTTAAAAAATAGCTCTGGTCTTTCATGCAGAGTAGAATCATATAATCATAGGGCCATTAAGGTCTGGAAAGACTTCCAAGATCATCAAGTCCAATCTATCACTAGACATGGATGGGATGCCATCTCCTCCAGGTCATTAATTTAAAAAGCACTTAAATTAATTTCAAAATGCCCATATATTGTTTTTCTGGACACCTAGACAGTTTTAAATGCTTGTAAGCCCTTACAAACTCATGTTCTCTGGACTTGAGAGCCCAAGTCCCATTTCAGTGTTACTCCAGGCAAAGCCAGTTAGGCACTTTTGGAAATGTTACTGACATAACTCTTTCCCCAGTGTCTGAGTCGTGCCAAATATTGCAAGATAGAAACCTAAGAAAACATGTTTTTCTAATTTAAGTCATAACTTGACCACATTTCAATGTCCACATTTTGTATTTAGAAACTAAGAACTTCTTGCAAGGAAGCATCCAATCAGTTTAAATTATGCTTAGTTTGTTTTTATGGTTTCCCATGACTTTTTTGGGCCAGCGTAGTTTCCCGTTTCCCACACATTCGAAGCCAGTATGTCAATACTTTGGAATGTATTAGGCTGTTTAGCATAATTTGAGCACACTCTTGAAATGGTTTCTCCTACAAAAGATCTGGATATTGTACATCCATTCGACAAAAATAGCAAATTAAAAGAAGATTGTGTTTTCTGTTTGTATGGAAAAAAATTAATTAGGAGTTATTTTGGTCCTAATATTTACTCTGCAAGAGTAATTAAAATAGAGAGATCAGTAAAATAGGTGTAGCTCTAAACACATGTTCTTGCTTTGTTTAATTATGTTGATTAGGTTTAAACCCCAATTTGGCATCACCTCCCTTGTCTTAATATGTTGCTGATGAAACCATGTGGAGACCTGACCTTAATATAATCGTGACAAACCTCATTTGATTACCTTTAGCTAATTAAAACATACATTATATGTACCATAATATTATTGTTATTCATCTTGCACCTCTCTCCCTCTACGTCGTTATGCTGAAAGTAAATCTTATTGTGAGATTTCTGTCTCTGAAGGACCTCGTGCCTTTGGCATAATTGGGAGAGGTGTTTATTTCATGGGCCAGTTATAATAACAGTAATTATCATATAAAAGCTCTGTGAATTTTTAAGCTGAGACTTAGTGCTAAGTTTACTGGGGCTCTGTGTTGGTGCAGCCTGGACTTCCCATGTCCCACATTCCATCCTTCTTTCCCAGTCCTTCTTCCATTTTGGGACTTCTTTCTCCAGTCCTGACTGCACAATTTTCAGTCCCATTTTCTGGCTGCCCTGTCCAACATTAACACCCAAGATTTGACCCCAGGATTTGGAGATTCTTTGTTTAAGGTGCTGGAGCCTTTCCCAGAATGGTTTCTTTGGGTGAGACTTGGAATCTGTTTTTGGTGGGTGTTTATGCATCACAAAGCTAATTATGACTCAGAAATGCCTTTGGGACTTTCCCTGCCCTCCACCATCACAGGTGTTCCCTTTCCCAACAAAGCCATTCTGTAGAAAGTGAAGTGTCATAGAAGGGCAACTAACGGTCACACTGAGCAAATTTAATTATATCTGGGGCTCTGAGTAACCTGGCCTAGGGGAAAGTGTCCCTGATCATGGCGGGGGTTGGAACTGGGTGGTCTTTAAGGTCTCTTACAACCCAAACCAGTCTGGAATTCTATTTGACTCAAATGTTTTTATAGAATTGGTTGCCAGAGACACCATCCAGGCCTTTAATGTCACACTGGTCTTCAGTGCCAACACCCCCAGTTCCTACCTGCGAGAAAGTACAATGCAAATAAAGCAAGAAAAAATAAATTTCAAAGATCTTGCAGTGGAATTTCGTGAATATTTCAGAAGTTATCAAATATTATGTTCTCCATGGGCATTTAAAAAATAATGAAATTTGAACCTTAGCCATGACAGTCCCAGGCTGGTACCTGACCCACTGGAACATTTTTCTAAGGGGCTTTGAAGGAATTAGAGCTGCTGCAAATATAGAATTAATACTGAAAATTGCCTTTCAAAATGTATCCAGAATTATTCTGGTGTAGAACACAAGTGGGATGCAGGAGCTGAGTTCTTTTATCAGCCAGGCTCACCTGGGAACGATTTGGGTGCTTCCTCCTTGATTTTCCTTCAAAATCTGTTCCCTCATCTTCCAAACATTGCCTGGGAGAGGCTTTCTTTGGAAAAAATAAAAGTTGGCCTAAATAACAACAATAATAATAACAACAGTAAAAAATTAAAAGTTCTGGCCCCTTCACCTGTCCTGAGTGCCAGAAAAGCAGGACGAAGAGGGTGGTGAGCAATCCAGGCCTGTCCATGCCAGGAGCTGCCATTCCAGAGGCAGCTGACACTGCCAGGCACTGGGACAGGGCACTCAGCAAGGCTGCAAAACCATTTTGTGTCCATCCAGTGGGTGAAAGGAATGAAGGAATGGAATTCCTCCTGGCTGGAATGAGGACTGAGGTGACCAGTGTGACAATATAGGGTCAGAGGATGAAGCCCCACCACCTCTGTTCCTGCTCTTGGCTGTGGAATTCAGCTCCTCACCTCCAGAAAAACTGAGGACATGGCCGAATGACTCCCCATCTCCTGGAAAATCTCCTGGCTCTTGCCACTGTTCCCTTATTTCTGAATCGACTGGAAAAATACCAATATTCCACCACTAGTGGGTTGAGGAGGTTAAACTTTAATATTTCCCTCTTCCCACCATTGCACCTCGCGGAAAAAAAAATAAAATAAATAATGGTTTCAAAAATGTACAAAATCTAATTTAAAATGACATTGGGGTTTTATTTAAAGTCATGGAAGCTGGTTAATTCCAAAATGCTCTCATTAACTCACATCATTTAACAAGTTTCTATTCATTTAGCTCTCTCTCTCCAGAGCCTCTCAGCTGCTCTACCTCAACACATTGACAGCCTTCTGTGCTCCTGCTTCCCAGGGGGACCTAAGGTGACTTTAAAGTACCTTTCCCTTTTCCTGAAGCCAGGGTGCACAAAGGAAGAGGCTCTGGAAGCCTGTCCGGATCAGGGCAGATTCCCTGGGCTGCCCATGGATGTGCTGCTGAATTTTGTGTCCTTCCAGCCCCATTCCCAGAGATTCCCACAGCTCTGCCTGGTGGGGAATTCCTAGGGCTGGGCTGTAATTACAGAGCCATCACGGGCCCTGCAATGAGCCCAGAAGGGTTGGGGTGTGGATGAGGATGTCACCCCACTCGTTCATTTTGGGCTCGGTGCTTTCCTCCTCTGGGGCTGCTTTGCTGTCCTTTGTGTTTCAGTTTCAGCTCTCTCACAGGCTGATTAACTTCCCAGTTTAAAGATATTTAGGATTATTGGAGTTTTTATTCTTTTTTGTCTTCACCAATAGCATCAGCTTGTTGCATGCTCCCTCCAAAATTACTCCCTGACATTAATTCGATTTGCTTTTCCTTCTCTTTATTTTTAAGGCAGAAAAGAGAATTAAATAATCTTTTCTCTCTTCTCTTCTCTTCTCTTCTCTTCTCTTCTCTTCTCTTCTCTTCTCTTCTCTTCTCTTCTCTTCTCTTCTCTATTTTTTTTTCTCCTTTTTCCCCCCTTTCCCCCTTTTTTTCCTCTTTTGGCTCCTCCTTTTCTTCATTTTTTCTCCCCTCTTTTTCCTCTTTTCTCTTTTTCTTTTCATGTTTATGTTGTGGATGATGCCCAGATTTGCTGTGGCTGCCCCTGGATCCCTGGCAGTGCCCAAGGCCAGGCTGGACATTGGGGCTGGAGCAGCCTGGGACAGTGGGAGGTGTCCCTGTCATGGCAGGGGTGGCACTGGCTGGGATTAAAGTCCCTTCCAACCAAAATCATTGTGGAATTCCACGATTCTGTGATCCCACAGCTGACCCTGGCTCCTGTGCCTGGCACCAGCTGGTTCCAGCTTGGTTGGAAGGGTCAGCATCCCCCTCTGGCCAGGCCCCAAGGCCTCATCTGGAATTGGCTTTGCTTCCCGTAAAATTTCTCAGTTTGGAAGTGAGGGACAGGAAAAAATGCAATTTTTGGTGAAAAAACAGCAAGAAAAGTCTCACAATGGCACGAGGGCAAGGCTGGGCCCTGTCCTGGAGGCTGCATTGTCCCACAGCTTGGAAGTGGCCCTGCTCCTCCTGAGGGATTCATTTCAGGTGGCATTTTTTACCTGTCTCCAAAGGCAAAGGACCAAGCCTAGAATTCCAGGTGATGCTGAGCAGCCACCACCACACCCAGTTTCCCTCCAGCCCTGACCCAGAGGTGACAGGCTCAACATTCCTTTGCCAGCTGCCATTCAGCTCTCAATTGAACTAAATAAAAGCCTTTTGAATTTTTTTTTTATTTTGCCAGTAATTTGATGCTTTATGTGTGTTTTACACCAAGCACTCAGGTTGGGTGAGTGTATTTATTCCTGAGGTCTTATTTAATCAGCAATTGCATTTTACAGAGCAAAAAAAAAATCCCCAACTTATTTTAAAGAAAAATAATTAAAAACATCAGTTTACACGTGATCATGTGGGGATTAAAAACTATATTTAATCATGCAATGGATTTTTATTATTTTTATTCTTGTGTTATAGCCAGTGTACAGTGGTTTTATCTCCTCTTTGTACTTGCAATAACATATTATTTGACCATGAATCACTTTAATGGATTGAAACATAAGCATGTGAATTGAAAAATAGATACATTAGTCAAATCAATAAATAAATATGAAAATATATTTCTACTATGAAAAACCATCTTGGCTACTGTGTCCTCCAACTTGGACAGAGAAAGCTGAAATATATAGCTGTAAAATATGGCTTGCCGTGTCAACTAGCCAGTGCCTGCAGCCTAAAAGGAATTTTGAGCACTGGGTAAGTAGTATTTCATCAACAAAATCATAAAATAAAGACATTAAAATGAAGGAATGATTGAGTGCTGCAGGACGTTTGTAAAATCACCCTTCAGTCTGGGGCTGGAGTAGTTTAGTATTAGACATTGCATACTTTTCATATAAATTTGCTTACAAATAGCATGTCTTAACAAGCAATATTGCCAGACTGCCCCTGTAGCAAATATTTTTTCACTCTGTTGCTAAACAAACTCTCCTCGTGTGTTCTGTGGCGTGGCTGCAGTCGGTATAAATAATACATCCTTAATATGAGGGAAAAAATACAGTATAAACCAACACACAGAGCATTAAACCCTGTAATGAACTAAAATTTTGAGCTACTAAAAAGCTTTTTTTGTGTATTTTCCAGTAGGAAAGTCCATTCTTGTTGCTTTTCTGGTTCTGCTCTGGGGCAAATCCAAGGTTTCATTTATTGCCAGGAATTTTGCTTGGGTTTTCACCATTTTGATAGCAGAATATGGTGCCTTTTCCATTTCCATTTGTGTGACCTCGATTCACAAGGGGGCTGCGTGTCCATATCCAGCTTGGGAGGCTGATAAACAACATTTATGGGTATGGATCAGTGCAAGCAATTCAATAAAAGGGGGATGTTAATTGCTAATCTTACATGGTCTAGAAACAGGCAGAGCTTGGTGCCTCTTTTAGCTGACATGGAGTTTAGAAAAGAGAAGCTTTCAATTTCCTTTCAAGTTGCTAATTAGCTATATGAGAGAATGACAAAAATACAGACTTTTCCAAAGTTTATTTGCATCTTTCTACCTTGACATATTATGCAAATATCAAGTTGTCATTTGCATATGACAAGAATATCTGATCTTATTTTGCTTCGAGTCCCTTCAAATGCTGATATAAAGCTAAAACGGGGATCAATGTGTGTTTTATGCGGTTTGTGGGCTGCATTGCCACTTTCTGACTGATACACTTCGCATGTGAACTCGACTTTGTAGGCAGCCATCCCAGCTATCCTTGCTGGAATGGCTCTGATATGGAATTGGAATGATGAATATCCTTAACATCATCAGGAAGCTGAATCTGAGTTTTAACAACAAACCAAGCAGTGATTTGGAGCTAAAGAGCAACAGTTTTTTGTTGGGTTGTGGCAAAACAATTCAAAATACTCGTCAAAACAGCAGTGAGAAGGCATCAGAGTGAGGTAAAATACTGTCAAAATTATAACTTTGCATTTCTGGGTCAAGACAAGGCCTGCCTGCAATTAATTTGCCCTGATGATGTTGCATCTTGCTGTTGGGAGACCTTCAGAGGTTCTTTGTGGCAGCAAATCCTTGGGGAAGGGCTGGGCATCCATCTCAGTGCGGGAGGAAAGGCTGGGAGAGCCTGCCAGGCTCGGGCCCCAAACACAAATGTCTCCTGAATCTCTGCAAACAATCCCACTCGAAATTATTGTGCAGCTTTATTGTATTTTCAGCAATGTGCTTTGCTGGCAATAGAGAGACAACTTCAGAGGTAATACCCTGGAATCTCTTCCTGTTATAGATGGCTGTAGCTCATATATATAATGTGATTATTTCTTTCATTAAAGGAACTAAGTAATGTTATTAGATTTGGCTTTTTTTTAGTGCATCAAATGGTTTATTTTACCGAGGCTGGAATTATTCTTTTCCAGAAATCCAGAGGTCATTTATTACACAAAGCACCTTGCATTTACAGAAAAGAGAGACAGCAGCTTTAGCTGTATTTCTTGTGTCTGCTTCCTCATTGCCTGAGTGTGAAAACTTTATTGCTCATTATCTACTGGGCTGTGATGAAGTGACAGATGATTTATTGGGAGCCAAAAACTGTGTTTCAATGGTGAACATTTTTATCCTTTTGTGTTGCAGCCTGCCAACCCCTCTAACTGCTGAGGCAACAAATAAAGAAAACTCACTGCTGGAGGGCCCTGTGACTATCACTCATAAATGTCCACATTTCAGATCCCACTCTGGTTCTAATTTGATTCAATTCCCTTTTGTTGCTTAAAAATTCAATTTGTTTAATTGAGCTGTTTGACAGTAAAATCTGAATTCCATGCATTTTAACCATTCATATTAAATTTCCCTCCACATAGTACTTTTAGTAATGTGCTTTAAAAGAGGTCACTTTAATTTAAATTTGGTGACCTTACAAGCTTATAAAAAGATCTATATGCTATCCTTCTCAAACTGAAATTAAATTGAATAAATGTGAGATAATGTTTCAGTAGATATTTCTGACTGGGGTTTTGGGGTCCTGCAGAAATGAAACCTGCACTAGGAAGCCTCTGTGCCCTTCCCAGACTGTTTTCCACAGAAAACAACATTGGTGGTGCAAGGAACATCCCATGGCAGGTCAAACCAACCATTAAAATTCATGTGCAGCTCAATATTGGGGTTGGGGTAGTTCCATTGTCTGGTGTCTTTGTTTGATAAGTTCTCGGTCCCTGGTTTAGGTTATCTCTATTTATTTTTAGCTAGGGCTGCACAGTTTCTGACATTTCCATAGCGGAATATCTTCTCCTTTAGGATTAATAAGAAATATTGGAACCGGCGCAAGACTTTTAAGATTTAGTAAACTTTAATCTGTAAAATTTAATAGCAATCTCCAAGTCATTATGAGTATATAGGATGCAGTCTGGCTTTACAAACACTTTTAAGCAATGAGTTATGTTCCAAGAATGGCTTTGCTGTGTATCATTACGTCCAGGTAAATGCCAGGATGATGACATAATTGGTAGTTGGGAGTAAAATACAACCCCTGTAAAATGTTACTAAGGTAAACGTGTTGGGGCTGTAATTCATTATACATAAACATGACTGGGAGTTATTTATCATTTGGCGAAATGCAGAATAACCTGAGTGTTCCGCCGTCTCTTCACGGCTTCGCGGGGATTGTTCCGAGCTCGTCACCACATTCTCCTTTATTCCCCTTCCATGATTTACCAACGTTTCCCCCCCAAAGCCACGCCGGGTCCCCTCTCAGTGCCCTCCCCCGGTGCTGCTCCTGATACACCCAGTCCTAAAAACTGGCCTCATTAGGGATGATGTCCTGCCACTTCCAGACACTGACAAATTTACGGCTCTGGATTAAAGGTCATATGGGCATTCCAGCCATTAAACCAGCCTCATTCTGCACTACCTGCGACCGCCAGGAAATACATTTTTGCACACAGATGCCCGTTCTGTTATTTTCTGCTAAAGACATACAGTAATAGTTTGAAAGCAACAAAAGCCTATTTTGTACCTGTTCAGCTTGCAAGTGTGTTAGCCCTAGGCTACTGTTTAACTTTTAACCCTCTTGTTCACACAGCGTACATGCATAAAACTACAATGTACCACATAATGAAGCGGAGCTGGCGACATTTGTTTTAGACTGTTTGCTATAGGACACGCTTCTCTCCGGTTTGAAAATCGGTTTGGAAAACACAACAAAACAAAAACAAAACAAAACAAAAAAAAAACCAGAAGGTGTCTCGCTAGGAACTGAGGGATTATGCTGGGGTTTTACCCACATTTAATAGCAGCCCTGCTATGCTTTCTGTGTATTAACAGGGCTTTCAAGTAAAAAAGAAATAATTCAGCGCCAAATGATTTTTGAAGAAGAATTTCTTTTGCAATTCTTTCCCAGTGTCTGATTTTAAAACATTTTATCAAGCTTCCACTATATGTGCCAAACACTCCCTTGTCAGGTGTAGGATGAACTACAGTATAACTGTGAGATATTTCTTTCCCTCATAACAATCTTGAGCCATAGCCTGTGATGAATTATTTGTACCATCACAAGGAAATTCCCCTCTTCTGCACTTAAACCCGGCAAAATTACACACCAATTGTGGCAGAGCAAACATCTGATGTGACAGCTGTATAGCACACGGAGATCCATTGGTCCATTGGTTAATCAGCAGATTTTAATGCTGCTGGGGAATACGTGGTGCCCTGAATTAGAAATGGGGCTGTGTTCTTAGCTAATAGGACAAATATTCTACCTGTAGACGAAGGATTCCTGCTGGTTTACAGGCTTCAAACGTTTAAAATTAAAAAGAAAAAAAAAAAAGAAATGGGGAAAAAAAAAGAATGTGGAAAATCTGCCATAATTCAGGACACAGAAAGGAAATCCTGTGGATGAGTCAATTATATGGTTCCTAATGACGGTTCAGCCTGGAGGCCTTGAGCGAGGAGGGGAGGAAATGGGGGAAGATTAACTTGGTTAACCTTCTTCCATTTCCCTGTGCCAGGCAAGTTCTTTACTTACTGCAGTTCCTCC
Source organism: Petroica traversi (assembly GCA_025920805.1). Classification (NCBI taxonomy): domain Eukaryota; kingdom Metazoa; phylum Chordata; class Aves; order Passeriformes; family Petroicidae; genus Petroica; species Petroica traversi. Next base: position 1,465,031 of record JAHLSL010000018.1, read on the forward strand.
TCTTTAACCCACGCTGTTATTTCCCACTGAGGTTGGGGATAGCTTGAATTTCACAAATTTCACCAGTATTTGCTCTTTGCTTCTTTGCACCAATAATTAAAATGGTAAAAAGGGCCCAATGCTGTGTTGGAAAGTGGGATTCAGGGGGTTGGGTTGTTTCTACCTGCCACCATTAACGTGGCTCATCAGATGCTCAGGAAAATTAAGATCACAGTTTTCCTGGGCAGCTCATTATTAGGGATATATCTTGAGAAATTAGAAATCCCCCCAAGATTAAAAGCAAAATCTCAGAGGCCCCTGAAAACAGCAGTATCTTTAGTGAGATGAAGGCCTGGCCAAGTGCAATAATGATAATGATAAATAACCATCATTTATTTTTATACGTGCCCATATCATTTAGGACCTCATAGTGCTCCACAATAAAATCAAAGAAACATTAACTTGAAGTAAACAAATGACAAAACCAACATCAGCAGATGGGCAAATCAACAACAAAAATAAACAAATCAGCAGGTCAGAGTCTTCATTGCAGGGATGAACAAATGAGTTTGGAGCAGAAATTTGGGTGGAAAATGTAGGACAGACCAAATGAAGAATCAAAGGTTGCTTGTCCTTTGAACCCCCTCTGGGAACAGCACCCTCAGACACCTTTGGGTGATTTTTCACTGCCATTAGGGCCTTCCTGTGTCCTAAATTTCCAATTAAATCTCATGTCTGCATTTTCTTTTCTTTTTTTCCCCAATCCTGAAGCCCCAGACCCCTCCTGGAAGCCTGATCTGAAGGCACAGCTGGGAGGAGATCCCGGGAATGTTGGACTGAGATGGGCAGTGGTGAAGTGCAAAAACCCAGACCCTGGATATGTTTTTTATTATCTGATCTGGAGAAAATACAAGAGAAAAAGGAAAAACTTGTGACTTTCTTCTGGACCTTGGTGTGGTGAATGTGACCTGCACATCCCCACGCACCAGGGTCTGCAAAACTCTCCTGCACCCAATTCCCAATAAATCCATGATCCACAGGTAAGCTGTGGCCAGCACAAGCATTTTTTGTCAAGGGAGAAGGATCTTTCTGTAAATATTATTATTATTTATTGTTACTACTGATGATTATTCATAGTAGAGTTGAACCTAAAACTTTATTATGCTGAGCATCAAATAAATGCTTACTGGAAAATTCCCTTCTCTGAAATTGTGGGGAAAAAAAATCTTTATAACCCATTTAATGATAGGAATTAATTGGGATTCATTATTCTGACTGGATGGGAGCAACTCCTAGAGCTAAGGAAGAGACCCTGAACAGATCTGGATGCCCAGAGACACCAAACCCATTGACCTGTGACAGCAGATGATTTTCAGTCAAACAGAACCTTTTTTTTTTGTTTTGTTTTTATTTAAAACCTGTGAGGCTGTGGAGGCAGGGAGGTGCCTTCACCTAAATCTTGTTTAGTCTGGAAGCTCAGAGAGGCAGGAATTCTCCTGGGAGCACTGGGGTTTGCCATCCTCCCTGTGCTCATTTGTGTTTAAGAACAACTCACTGCTGGCATGTGATGATCATCTGCTGATGTTTTAGCCAGAGATTGCAAATAAGAATTTTGTTTTTTTAAAAATAGATCCACAGCCTTTGTAAGGACAGATTTTAGCAGAGGTTTTGGATTGGGATATGCAAGGCCAGTACTTCAAACCTGTTCTGGATTGAGAGACACCTAAAACATGAATTACGTGATTAGAAGCGATTTGAAAATTTGGTTAAAAAATTGAGTCTGTGCACCAAAAATGCATCATTTAAATTAACCGCTTCAAATACTGTCACAATTCCTTCCTTGCTGATGATTTGTCCTTGCAATTCTTGCTTTAACAAGATTTTGTGTATATGGCAAAGTAAAATGTGAGAAAAGTACCTGTATTGTGGCTTGCCTTTGGGTGTCATTTGTACCTGCTGGTCCTGGCAGAGAGGATTTGTCCCCGAGCTCATGACAGGAACTTTCCTTTGCCACTTTGGACATTGTAAGACTGAGAAGTGCTGTTGACAGACATGTTCCAGGTCATAGAACAGCATTTCCTGATCAATAACGTTCCAGGCAAACTTCAGGGCCAGAAATACAAAGCCTGACGTTGACAGAACACAAGGTTCTGCAGAATTTGTGATGCTGTGAGGGCTCTGTTAAGAGACATCTGGTGTCATGTAATGATTTCTGCAGAGCAGGGACACCTCCCACTGTCCCAGGCTGCTGCAAACCCTGTCCAGCCTGGCCTTGGGCACTGCCAGGGATCCAGGGGCAGCCACAGCAAATCTGGGCACCCTGAGCCAGGGCCTCACCTCCCTCCCAGCCAGGAATTCCTTCTCAATATTTAAACTAAGCCTGCCCTGTGGAAATGCTTTATTCCACTGGTTTATCCTGAACACAGTGAGGTGGTGTGAGATGTACCAGCACCATCACTAGACACAACCTTACCCTGAGCACAAGAAGGGAAGAGTTGGAAAATCTGAATTTAGCTTGGGAAAAGCAGAATCCTGCCTGGGGGATGCTGTTCCAGCAGCCCCATCCATGCAGCAGTTCCTAGAAGCACTTCTGTCACAATGGTTTATTCTCCACGGTGCCTAACTTGGCAAAAACAATTCACTCCACACTCAGACTTGGCATTCCAGATCTCAATCTGCATGGAAATGTTTGGTAGTTTTAAAAAGATTTAAACAAAAAAGGAATAAAAGATTCTTTTCTCCTTGCCTTTTGGTGCTCCTTGCACTTCTCTCCCTGAGACTTTAATTTGCAGGGAGCTCTGTGCAGGCAGCCTTTCTTCATGGCTTAAACCTAATTGAAACTTGTATGTCCAATATTAAAACTTAATATTCAAACAAAAACCAGGAGCAAAATTTAGTTTTAGCTCTAAATACAGGTTCTTGAACTTTCTGTGAGTTTGGGGTGGGCACACCTGAGGTTCGGGTTGAATCCAACCGAAATAAAAGTGTTGTTTAATTTTTAAATGGGGAAGCTGCTAAACATGTTTAATCTTTTTAGTATGGTGAGAATCAAAAAATTATAAAATCTTTCCCATTGCTTGATTTTAAAATTAGGTTTCCCTAAAAAAATATGCAGGATTTTAGGCTGTATTTTCAAAAAAAAAAACAACAATGAAAACTGTGTGATGTTATTTTGCCTGTAAAATGATATTTCTCTGGAATTGTGCAGATGTGCAAACCCACACAGGTGTCCCATGGCCTGTGACAGTGCACAACCCCCTGCCACCCACCCGGCTGAATTTTAGCTTTCTGAATGTAATTTTCTTAGCAGAATAAAGCTGCTCTGAAATCTCCTCCAGTCCCTTGTGAAGGCTTAGGCAGGTGCTTGGCCATAAGCATCAGGTCATCCTGGAGAAGTTGTGGCTGCATTGCAGAATCACAGAGTTGTTCATGGTGGAAAATTCCTCTCAGACCATCTAGTCTAACCAAGGCCACCACTGCCCCATGTCCCCAAGTGCCACCTCCATGTGGATTTTAAATCCCTGCAGGGGTGAGGACTCCACCCCTGCCATGGCAGCCTTTTTCAATGCTTTAAAATATTTTTCACAGAGAAAGTTGTCCCTCCAGGTGTGAGGGCTGGTGCTGGCAGTGAACATCCATCTGCAAGGACATGGGAGCACACATGAGCTGCAAAGGCTTGGTCCTGCCTGTCCCTGGTAGCAGAATTTCTCAGAAATGCCTTTTGTGCTGGCCTGGCCTCCAAAAAGGAGCAAACCCCTTTGTTTTAACTCTTCACAATCCCTTTTCTCATTTGTGTCACCTAAGCAAGGGCTGGTTTTGGAGAGCTGGGAAGAGGAAAATCCCAACTCATCCCAACTGCAGGTATTGCAGTGAAAACAGCTGTCACTTAAAACCATCCGAGGTCCTTAAAAGCTCCTGCAACACATGAAAGGATTGAAAAATACATAAATGGGGTGACAAAATATTTACCATGGGCCTGCCAAGCTCAGATGTTCATGGAATCCCAGAATATCCTGAGTGGGAAGGGACCCCCAGGGATCCTCCAGTCCGGCCCTTGTCCCTGCACAGGCACCCCAAAATTCCACCCTGGGCATCCCTGGGAGTGTTGTCCCAATGCTCCTGGAGCTCTGGCAGCCTCGGGGCCATGCCCATTCCCTGGGGAGCCTGGGCAGTTTCCAGCACCCTCTGGGAGAAGAATCTTTCCCTGATTTCCAACCCAAACTTCCCCCAGCACGGACTGACCACACTTCTCTTACTGCTTTTATCATTTAAGCATTTTTGGGTGCCTTAAAGCTTAAAATAATTGTATTGCCAGTGCAGCTTGGATGAGCTCGTGGTCTCATTCCCTTGAAGCACTCTGGGACTGCAGTTTTTATTGAGGCATTATCCTCTCCATTTGCTCGTGGGCAGAAAAATCCAGGTGAAGGAAGCGACGGCAGCACCACGCGTGGGGTTAATCCCGTCCCCTCGGCAGGATTGCTCCCACGGCCACATGGAAATGCAGGTTTGGCTCTTTGGGGGACCGGGACGAGCGGGACAGGGCTGCCCTGGATCCGGCTGTCCCCGGCATCACCTGGGAGCCTCCGCCGCGGCTCCTCTCCCGTCCCGCAGCCGCCTTTATGTCCCCGGCATAAATCCTCTTTACTCGGGCTTTGTGTCTGGGGGCCGGCAGCGCGTTTGTTCCCAGACGAGGAGCGGTGCCGAGGCTCAGGGAACCCACGGGCGGGGGAATACATGCATATCTAGATATTTACCCAGGTACAAACACATCCCCGCAAAACACACGCGCCACCCCATCACCGCCAGCAGACACTGAGGGAGGTTTTAACTCCAAATTGTCAGGCTTTAATAGATTTAAATCAGGCTCTTAACGCTATTTCAACATATTTTTTTTATGTGTGTGTGTGTGTGCGTGTTTAGTAACAACAGTCATCTTAAATTGTAGTGGCACATGGCCAGAGGGAAGAGAGGTGTTAATGAGACTCACTATAAATGGAAGGAGCTCGGGAGTGACAGTTTTCCGGAGCACTGTTGGCATCGGATCGAAGAGACAGGTGGTGGCACAGGGCTGACCGATCACCTCAGATAATGATGAAAGAGGAGTGACAGGGGTGAAAGATTCAAGGACCACTGAAGAATGGCGCGGGGGAAGGCAGGGGCCATCAGCCAGCCCCGACAGCCCCGGCCCGCTCCCCACGCGCCCGTGAAATATGAGAGGGGCTGATAAGGGGGAAGCAGAGTATTATCGATATCAGATGTGGAAATGAGTGGACTTAGTAACCTATCTACCATTTGGAGTAAGTATTTACGGTTTCCATGACCAGAATCAATCAGGTTTGAAATTCATTCTTATTTGGCGGAGGAAATGTGCACTTAACCTTTACATTCGGGGTCTCCTGATGAATATTGACCTAGAAAAATATCCCAAAGGTGTTGGGTCCGGCGAAAAGTTATTTAATAATTTCGTAAATGATTGCTGTACCGCGGGGACTAAATATTTAGATCGGAAATCCTAACTTTAGATGGGTGCTGGACCAGGGTGCAGATTATTGCTACACTGAGAGCCCTCCAACCTCTCATCAAGCAGCCATAAATCAGGGGGATGGAGGAGTTCAGACAGAGCAAATTCTGGTGACAGCCACGTGATGGACTCACGGGGGAGAAAATGAAAATTCATTCCCTGACAACCTGCTACAGGCTGCAGGTATGGCAAGGGGGAGAAGCTAAATAGATCTGTATCAGCTGCGAGGATGGCAGACCCCCAGCATATGGAAATGCTCCGGGAGGGGAGGTGAGACCCGGAGCCGCACACAAAATGCTCAAACCTCAGAGCGGCTGAATCACCTGAGCAAAGATTATATAAAAATGTAAATTGCCTGCTCCTGACCCAATCGCGTTTAAAAATGAAGGGACAAAGAGTGACAGGAAAGGTGCTATTATTACAGATTCAGGGTGATGCACAGTCACTGCTCAGATTCCTCTTCGGCAGTGGCTGCGAGGCAGCTCAGGCGCTGCGAATAATTTCCCTGCAACTGCCCTCTCCTATTTATACACCTGCTCCCAAGGCTTTGGGGATGAAGGGAAACGATCCAGTGGATTTGGACGGGCTTCAGAGCGGGATCCACACAAATCTGCTCCGTGCGGGGACTCCAATCCCCGATTATTTTTTTTTTTTAATATCTGAGCGAACTTGCCCAAGATTTTCAGTATGCACCTAAATATTAAATTCACTTTAAGAAAGATTATTTTACAAAGCTGCTCTCGCTTATGCGAGAGTAATGAACTTAGGGATGAGCAGGAATGGATCTGAAAGGCACAGGCTGCTTGGCTTTACAAAAGATCTCACTAATGGCCTAGATCAAGTATTGCTATCCCTAAAATTAAATGCCACTGTTTAAAACTCCATTTGTATAAGAAGAACTTGCTATTAATAATTTTTAAGGCTCTTGATTAAATAACTACAAATGCATTATTATTGGGTCCATAATTACTTTAAAAGTGTTCAGGTTTTGGTCATTTTCCCTGCATTATTATGGCATGGAGGCAAAATTTCACTCATATATTTGACTTAAATGACAGTCTTTTGGGATTTGCAACAGAAATTATAACTTCTGCTGCAATTTACATGTTAAGTTCTATAACCCCGTGATAGTTCAACCATTTGTAAAAGAACAGTAGGTGGCCTAGTGGTCTAATATTCAATGAATAATTTTATCTTACATCAAGCACGAGGTCCAGTTTAATGTTTCATTACATTAAAATTGCACTGGGTGACATAAACTTTGTAATTAAAAGAGCATAACTTTTCCAAAATGCTGCAGACTACTCTCCTGAAAAACCAGCGCGTTTGATGGAGCTGTAAACCCAGTCTGGTGTTGTGTGTGCAAGGCACTACCTGTTGAAAAGGAGGTGAGTTTATTGTCACTGTCTGTCCACAGCGCTTGGAATTTAATTCCTCGGTATTTTACACGCAGGGAGTCTCGCTGTTGCACGGTGCTTAGTGGATAAATAAGGAAAACCAGGGAAAACGGAGGAAATAAGGTGTGGTGGCTGCGAGATGAGCCTTCCTCGGGTGGTTGGGTGTGAGGGGCTGTGAGTTCCGAGCTGCGGTGGCCGGGCCGTGCTCGTGTGGCCCGGCTGGCACAGCTGGGAAGGGCTGGGATCGCCCCCTCCCGTGCCCCGGGGGTTTGGAGATGCGCCGCATCCCTGGGAGCACCCCCCAGGGCACATCAATCTCCACTTCCAATTGCTTCCTAATGGCCCGGGAGCTTTCCAAAGGGAACCGCAGCGCGGCCCGGCTTTGCATTAGCTTTTATTTGTCTTTCTGGGTATTACCATTAGTCATCGTTAGTTAGGAGGCAGTGGCAGGTATCAATTAGAAGATGAAGTATGACCCGAGTCACGTGCGGGGGGGATGGAGCTGCTGCGGGATGGGCTCCCGGCAGCTCCGGGGTGTTGGGGATGTGCCCCACCCTCTGCCGGGGGTGTTTGGGGTGTGCTGGGCTGGGGCAGCTGACTTTGGCTTTGTTTCCTTTCGCTTCCTTCTGTTTGTTCACTCGAGTGAGCTGAATCGATGAACTCATCCTTGCTGAGCTGGAACACTTTGGGGTTTAATAGACTAAACTCACCGGCTTCTCGCGCTCCTTCACCCCCCGTTAATTTTCTTTCCCGTTTAAAATTAAAATACTTAATTGGCTCACAGGTAAAAACAAGAGCAGAGGAAGAACCTTTAATATCTCAAGATGGTTCCAGTTGTTGCTTCCTAAATTGTGGGCTCTGAGATGACGCTCAGAGAGCACTTTGAAGGGCAGGTGGGTAATGGGAGTTTCATTGCACAGCTACACTCATTGTCATAATAGCAAAAGGAGAGTAATTGTGAGGGGTTCAGGAGAGCTGATCTATCCCAGTTCTGGTGTCAGATGCAGTTTGATAAATGCAGCATTAATTGATGCATTATGTAGCATTTGTTAAGATACATCACCCAGCCAGCTTTTATTGTTCTTTGAGATAAAGGGTTATATTAACCATTTGATTTCTTGTGGATTTGTTGTTTTGTTTTGTTTTGTTTTTTTTCCTGAGAAGTCTAATGATAGGATGGCATGAGATGGAAGGAGAAACTAAAAATAGCTTTTAAAGGTATGGACCAAACACCTAAAGATGCAGAGGAGACACGGCCGCCTACAGAAAAATAAAAGGTGATTTTTGAAAACGCCACGACACTCACCTGTACTGCACCTACCTCGATCTCCAGGCACCCAAACACCTTCCCAAACCCATCCTCTTTTGCTGGCCCTGGGTTTGCAGAGATCTGGACCCCCAGGTTGTTCCCTGGCTGGGCGTGGGGCTGTCCCCTCTCTCCCTCCGCGCTCGGAGCCGCGCGCCGCGAACGCGCTGCGTGTTCTAAAAATAAAAGCCCGGATTCAAACATGATGTATCTCCCTTGATTTCCATGCAGATACATGAGGAATGAATGTATCTATTATGTTGGGGTCTGCTGGAATGTTAATTTTGAAAGTAATTTCTCTCAATCTATAATTATATCTCCTTTGTCAGAAAGCAGGAATTTCTTAGAGCGAGAGGGATTAATCTCAGTCACTGTTTTCAAACAGTTTGAGTTGGGTAGTTTCTGTAAGACTATCATTTCTTTTCTTTTAAGCCAGTTAAATTTTGCCCGAGGCTAACATTTTATACCCAGAGTAAATCTTACTAAAATTAAGAAACAGAACATACAGCTGCCCTTATTCCTGGCCCACAGATGTTACCAAAATCTGATTAAAAACCCCTCAATCTTCTGCTGCACCTTTTCATTAGTGCAATAATCATTTTTGCCAAATATCTGGCAGAAAAGGGTGGAAAAAAAGTGAAAAATATGAGGGTTTGATGATCAGCATCTTTGAAAAGACTCGTTGAACCTAGTGGGAGAAATGAGGACTTGGGGTAATCCATGTGCTGAAATATTTTTGCTTCTTTTTCTAGAAAATGTGCAATTTGGTCAGGCAGAAAAAATTGAACAGAGCCTTCCAAGCAATAAATCACTGGATTGCTGGTGACATTCATACAATGCGGATATAGTGTTAACTGTATGAGTCAGACAGCCCTTACTGCACTCAGCCTGTTCCTAGGAGGTGACCTTGCCACGGTGTAGTAATCAATCATTCTGGCACAGGACACACTGTTTTTGTTTAATATTACACTATTGGAATATATAGTAAACAAAGTGCAAAGGAAATTTCGAAAGCAAGCACTATATAAGGTGTGCCGTAATATTTTGCAGCCTGAGGAGTGCCAGCAGCATCCCTGGCCCCGTTTGTGCCTCAGGATTACCAACTTTAGGGCTGTTAGCAGCACCAAAGCATATGTGGCTGCACTCAAATACTTCAACTGTCTGCACAGCTCGAGAGGAACAATTCAATGGAAATATGAAGTTAGGATTACAAAAAAGATTTACTACCAGAGACGCTGCAGTCTACACATTTCTTATTTTGGCACTTTTATACAGTGTATACATCACGATTTTCCCAGCCAAATGACAGAGGAGCAACATCCCCAACCGCCTGAAAAAAATTAAGCAAACAAATCTTAATTAACTAGTAAAAATTCTTTTAGTGTACGAAAAGCGAAGTGTTGCTGCTCATAGCCAAGAGGTTATATTGGATTTCCATGCATGAGTTATACCATGAGCCAGTTAATTCATGAAGTTTGCTGTCAGTGCATAGGGTAAAGGAAGACAAAGGCAAAGTCTTTGGAATGAAGGAACCCTAAGTGAAATATATTTGGTTCTTACTGTTTTCACACATAGTCGAGATGAAAGATAATGCGGTGGTAATTGAGTATATAAAACTACCTTGTCAGAGAGGCAGCATTAATGTCGAGTTTGTTCTGATTTTTCCAAGTGCAAACCACTCTGTACGTGCTGCAAAGAGGTGAGGAGTCCAATCTGTTACGGCTAAGATTTCGTTAGGTATGAATGTGGACACACAGAATTTTTTCAATACTGCAGCCTGCTTTTATTACCTCGTGGTCCTGCAGCCACTGCTGAGCCATGTGACATTGAGAAGTGACCTGGGCCACCGTTTGGGGTGACCACAGGTTCCCACATACCCTGAGGAGCACAAAAAGCCAAACAGGGAGCAGAGGCGAGCAGTGAGCACACAGCAATTTTGGCCCGGGCTTGCCGAGGGACGCAGTGGTGGTGACACTTCCCAAGGTGATCTGTAGGTTTTCTTCAAAAGGGTTGGATGCTCTTTCAACTTTAAACAGCTGAGAGAGGCTGCTCTAAAGTGTCCATCATGGGGAGATGAATGGTGCTTTCATGGCAGCGTGTCCTGCCAGAGCGGGGTCGGGGCTGCCAGTGGCGGGGCTGCACCAGCACCCACCCTCCACAGCCCTCCTGGCTGAGCAGGGACACTCCCTACCAAAATCTTCATTTTTCCATAGAATATGGCAGGTGAAAAACACTTTTATAAGGCTTGATTTTTAAGCAGCTCTCAGGGGAGTGTGGGGAGTCACTGCCAGCAGAACCACGGCCCTTGGAAGGGCTGACCCCGTGCCAGAAAGAACCGAAAAGCCTGTGAGATGTTGGACTTTGAGCTTCAGCAGCACTTCCAGCACCTGCAGGTCTGGTAGGCTCCATATCTTCACTTCTTGCCCCCCAAATACCTCTGGAGTTGCACAGTCTGGGAGTTATCAACACCACATATGCACAGGAGGTCAGAGTTTCACATAGTTATGGCTATTTCATACCTGGGCAAAAATAAAGTTGAAATCTGATATTTCAGTGCACACCATGGATTTATGTTGTATTTACTTGAGCACTGGAGCCAAATCCATTTGTCCCCAGTCCGTCTCACCATGGGCAGGTTGCAGCTGCTTGCAATGAATTTGGTGACCAGCCCTATCAGTTGACCCACAGAACATGAATGTGCCTTTATTATAGGTCTATGTATTTCATATCCTAATTATTTATTGTCTATCTGAAGGAGTCAGAGGATCTTGGTGTCACGAGGGCTGGCTGTTTTCATGGAAAAATGAGTGTTGCACCCAGCAGATAAATGTGGGATGCATGAAACGGGCTCAGATTCTGAATTCTGCCTTTTCATCCAGTGTTCATATTTCAGAATTCCAGCCAAGAAGGGGAAGAAAGGGGAAAGAAGTATCTAAGTGCTCTCTCATTTTGTCCATGAGCTCATAGGTTTCTTTAGTTTCAATATGTGTGCAACAGAAAGTAAGGAAACCCGGCCTTGCAGTAAAACCTCAAGTCAGGGTAGGTTTACATGGGTGTACCTGACAGGAGAGCTTGGCATAGTATTAGGGAAAGCAGAAAATTAAATACATTTCCCAGGACATGTAATTTTGCAATAAAGTCCTTGGCAACAACATTTTTGTTTATGTGCCATCAACACTAAAAACGGAGCGGGTGTTATTTTCCTGGAAGAGACTCTTGCAGAAAGAGATGTCAGCTTTATTTTAAAAATGTATTTTGAAACTTTCAGTAGATGAGTTTCAAAGAGGTGCTGTGGCTCCTCACAGCAAATATTAAATTACTGTAAAGATACTTAGATGCTGGCTGCTAATGTTGATTTTATCTTAGTTGTTTAATCATTCTACAAATAAATGCATCCAGTCAGGACAGGAATGTTCCATGTTCTGCGAGTGTCAGCTATACATTATTGGCCTGCGAATGAATAATGAGGAATTATTATATGATACTCAACAATGACTTAAAATAATAAAATTCTGCTTAAACCCCCATTTTCTGGGTTAATCAGAACAAGGAAGCCCAAGAAAACACTGTGGCAACTTCACCTGGATTTTGTGTGCAAACATCACAAACCCCTGCACAGGTTCTCTCCCAAAATCCATTACATTCCTACTGCAATGCCCCAAATCCACCAGGAATGATAATTTTCTCTCCAGTACCTCTACGGTGTCCCAGCTCCTGAGGCAGTAATGGGTGTCAGGTACTGTTTGGACTAGGAGGGATTAAGCCATCCCTCCCCTGCTGTGTGTTAATTTATTGCCTCAGACATTTTCATATCTGATTCATTTTCGCCCGCTCGGTAAAGTTGAGCGCCTCAGCAGTGGGGAGGCCCCATGGAATGGCTTTGGTTGGGGGGGCACAGAGCAGCCCTGGAGCCAGGCAATCTGCAGAGGTGTGACACAGCAGCCACACCACCAGCTCCTCGGGAAACAGGGAGATTGAGATGCCATCCGGGATCCCAGTGCTAGACATCTCCCCGTAATAGCGTTATTTCCTCGAGAAAATAAAGGGTCACCGCCGCGCACAAACGACATAAAAAATGCTGTGTTGTGCGTGGGTTTTTTTTGTCTCCCCTGGTTTTGTTAGGTGATTATGTAGAACCTGCCGGAAAGGTGTTTATTTCTGTTTGTAAATTGAATGCTCTGGGTGTTTTGCTCCAGCTTTGCCCCAGGCTCTGTTGGATGTGATGATGGAGCTGGAAGCCGAGGCAGACACCGGCAGAGCGCAAGCAGAGGGAATCTGGCTGGAAAACAAAGCCCTGTTCTGTCATTTCAAGCCTCTTAAAAGTCCTGCTCCATGCAGGCAAAATGTGAGTTAATATACATTAAACAGGACAAGTGGAGTGAAAAATAAACATGCAAAAATAAATAGCAAGTCACTGGAAGCACTGGGGTGGCTCCAAGTGTGAGGGTGAGATGGGGCCACCAACCATGGAATCATCCCCAAAATTCCACCCCCATCCTGCCATCCCTCTGTCCTCCAGTCAGACATCTGGGATAGTTTTCCCAAATCCCATTTCTTCCCCGTTTGTGATACATGGATGATGCACAACCTCACCCTGTCACCCGTGTGTTGCACACTGACACCTCCGTGGGTTTAATTTCACACTTATCCATTTCACATACACAAATAAATTCTCCCATACCATTTTATTGAATTTCTAGTAAGTTGGCAGACTAAAGTGATTTTTAACACTTCTCGATTGGATTTATGATTTCTGTGTCATCCACCCTGCTTCTGACATTAGGAAATGTTCAACATGAGGGAATCATTCACTGGTTCTTTTAACTACACTATAAAACATTTTAGTCTCCTTTCTCTCAGAAATCCATAAATGGCTAATTTAATCACAGCCTTACAACAGAAGCCCTCAGTTTCTCCTGCTAATTGTGTGGCTGAGTTTTGGTGCTTAAATCATTGTGAGATGTTGGGGACAGGTAGGGAGTGAGGCTTGGTCACCAAAGGCCAGGTCATTGCTTGGTTTCCAAAGTGTTGAGGTCACCTGAGTTTGGCTTCTCTTCTCCAAATGGTATTTTTGGGGGATTAGAGAATCAGAGGATTCCAGGCTGGAAGAGAGCTCAAGAACCATCCAGTCCAACCTATCCTGGCAAAGCGTGGCCTAGACAAGATGGCCCAGCACCCTGTGCAGCTGAATCTCAAACTCAGACAAACCTGGCCCAGAGAGGCTCTCCAAGGTCATTGACCCCAAGCATTTCACAAGCCCATTGTGTCCCCAAGTGCCACCTCCACACACCTTTCTGAACGCTTCTAGGGACAGTGATTCCAGCATTCCCTGGATGTCCTGTTCCAATCTTGGCCTCCCAATTCTTCCCTTGTCAACTATAAATTGGAGCTACAGCCATTGTCCTCATCATCCCTGAACTGGGCGGTTTGAAGCCTGGGTCAAGCAAAACCTTGTTGAGGGTCCCTTTGGAAGTTGGATTTTCCTCTCGTGGCACAGACAGGCTGGATCCAGAGTCACTTGCGAATCAGGCTGTGAACTCAAATCACTCTGTGACCTCACACTGAAGAAATTCCAAAATTCCAAAAGCTAGGTGAGGGTCTTGGAATTCAGAGAACAGCTGGGCCTTATGGTTGTTCTGCATATGGGTTATCAGGTAAAAATACTGGATTTATGCAACCAATAAGGAGGGGAAAAAAGAGAGAAATTTATATCTGTATAAAAGTTAATACCAAGAGGAAAAGAATTTTGAACTGCTTAAGCAGTTTTATGTATGTAGAGAAAGGCCTAAACCTTTGCACTTTGTCTATGGTTTTATTGGAACACATTTAATGTGGTAATTGCCAAGATCCACTGTCCTTGCAATTTTTTTCATGTTTTGTGGTTTATTAAGTGACTAATTTATTATGCAATTCCTATGTTCCATCCAAATCCAGGAAATAAAATCAAATACCTCTCAAAGCTGAGATATCTGACTTTGCCTTAATTTACAGAAGCCTCTTTATCTCTTTCTAGCAAAAATACAAATATAATAAAGGAATAAAATGTGATAATGTGGGTTATAATACAGAGGGTGGGAGAAAATATCTTGCAGCTGGGCCTGTAATCTTGAAGAGCACTGAGTTTTTTGGCCCCCTCAAACTTATTAACCTGCCTGTGCAGGTGCTGCAGGCTCATGCCCTCCTCTCATTCTTCCCTTGGACGTCCCTAGGCCTGGTGACATCTGGAATGTGCCCTGGAGTGTGAATAACACTCTGTTGATGATTTTAAAGATATTTCTACTTTTTAAAGAAAGAAAAAGCAGCTGAAAAAGCAGCTCTCCCAGTCATGTTCCCAGCCTTCTGCACCCTTAGCTCCCTTTGCCCTGTCACCTCTCATATTTGTTGCTCTGTTTGTTCTGTCCTCAGTCTCATTCCCTTCTGCTTCCCCCCTGTCCTGCCCGTTCCTTCTGGATGCATTTCCTGCACTGGTTCCCATTTTCCTCCTGGTGTCTCCTCCACACACCCCAGCACTTGTGGTGCTGTACTAATGTGGCACCTGATGGAGAATCCCAACTTGCAGGTGTCACTTCATACTCCAGGTATATTCCACCCCAAAACTCCTCTTAATCCGTAATAATCAATACCAGTGTGTGCACCATATGCACCATTAACTACAACTTACATTTGATAAAATACAGTTTTTCTTCATTAGGAGACTGGTCCCTTCACAACGGGCTCACAGGGGAAACACTTGGGGATGGAAAGTCATTGTTCATCTTGTTTCTCCCAGAGTCCAAACCCCAGCTTGAGTCCTTTTGGATGCCAAGCAGGACTGATTTTCATCTTGAATGACCAGAAGTAATTTTTCAATCAATTTACAGATTTACCTGCAGGTGAGACTTGTGGTTTCTGAGAGAATGGTGAGAAAGGAGCGGTCAGGGCCAACTTCAAGAAGCAATGGGTGTTTAGGGAGCAAAGGTTAAGTGAGGATGGAGGAAACACAGTGGGACAAGTTAATAAAACACACCAAGATGTGCCATTCCTTAACTGGTTTTAATTCTCAGGGGTTGAAAAAAGGTATGGCTGTGTAATGGTGTGGAAATGCAAGCAACTGTCAGAGCCAGGTGCTCAAGTATTTCCAGACATCATTTTGTGTTTCAAGCTCAAAGACTTCTGAAAGAGACACAGCAGCAGTATTTGGTGAGAGCAAGGAGTAAGCCCAATACTGGCGTGTGGTTACAATTTACTAAAACCTGATTGTAAATATGTGGATTTTGGTACATTTTCCCCTTAGAAAAGTGAGTTACAGCAAACTTGCTCTTCCACTCTTGCATTAATCTTCCAAAATGTTCCTGGCAGCCGGGCCCAACTTGCTACATTTAATTGTAGAATGATTAAACAACTAAGATAAAGTCAACATTATCAGTCAGCATCTAACAGTATGTATCTTTGTAGTAATTTCATTTTGGACCCACAGTCCATCCTAAGGCTGATTTTACCAAAGGGGGTGGGTGCTGTGGAAGCTGCAGAGACCCCACAGCACCAGTGACTTCAAGACATTGTCCCAGCCCCAGGTCCTGGTTTAGATCCCACAGACCCCTGCATTGGCACCGAGCAGCAAAAATCCTCCAGATCGTAGAACAGAATCACAGAATGGTTTGGGTTGGAAAGGAGCTTAAGTTTATCCAGTTCCACCTCCCTGCTGTGGACAGGAACACCTCCCACTGTCCCAGGCTGCTCCCAGCCCCAATGTCCAGCCTGGCCTTGGGCACTGCCAGGGATCCAGGGGCAGCCCCAGCAAATCTGGGCACCCTGTGCCAGGGCCTGCCCACCTTCTGAGGGAGGAATTCATTCCTAACATGACCCAGTCTTCCCTCTTTTAGTTCAAAATCATTTCCCTCTATGCCATCACTGTCTGCCCATGTAAAAATTCACTCTCCCTCCTTATTGTGAGCCCCCTTTAAGCACTGGAATGCCACAATGAAGCCTCTCTGGAGCCTTCTCTTCTCCAAATTCCTGTTGTAAGAGTGGGGAGCGTGGAGGATGCACAGCTCCAGAGTGCCCACAGCCTTCAAGAGCAGGGAAAGGACATCCTTGATCCTTCATTTGGGGAACAATTTTCCTGTAGTAGCTGGGAATTCTTAATAAGGAGGTTTTATATCACCGTGCAAGGTGCACTTAAGGGAATGTGACACGGTGTGACAGCACTGAGATGCTGCAAAGATTTTGGACAGAATTACAAATTCCGCTGGTATGGCAGCGGCTGGGCACAGCAGAGCATAAATTAACATATAACTAATAACTATACTGGCATTATAGCGAGTATCTCATGGTGATAAGCTTCATGATTCTCTTCAACCCACTGAAGTTGAAGGAAGAGCAAAGGCCTTTTCAAGCTTACTTTATCTTCTTGCTTCTTAAGTGAGACTAATCAAGTTTATATCCTTTTAGCTTATTATTAGCCCAGCAGAGCTTCTGGCACTCTTTACAGCTTCTTTGACATGAAAGTTAGTTACACCTACTGTACTTAGTATGACTTCACTTTTCTTGTGATAAATCCTGAAAATTAATATACTGTATCCTCCAGATTACAAAATGAAAGTGTCCTAGACATTGTGAATACTCTGGCTGTGGAAAGCTGCCAGTAAAAGAAAAAACTGATGTCTTAATGATCTCTGTTAATAAAAAGAAGAAACTGGATAGTAAATTTTCTTGGTTAGTGTGTCAGGCTTTTTTTCCTCTTTTTTATCCTAAACTTGAACTGACACATATTAAGTAGAAGAATCCTTGAGAATAAAATGCCTTGGATGTAAAGAAATAATAATGAGAATCCTAGAGTGAAGCAAGTCCTGCTTGCCTTGTGCTCCCACTGTCTCTCATAGGAAGAGAGCTGCAGCAGGAATGCAAGCCTGGGCCCTGAGCACTGAACATAGGTTAAATTCTTTCTTAAATTAAATGAAGGACAATAATGAAATCTTTTGTTGCATTATTTGCTGACCGGGCCTCCTGATTTGGTAAATTAAGAGAAAGCCAAGCTCCGAAACAAGCGCCCATTCTTGTTCCAGGGGTAGCACTGGTGGCACTGGTGTCTTATTGAACACAGATCTGCTTAATTACAGTTCCCACTGTTTGTTAGGATAACGAGTGCCAGCTGTTTGATAGCAAGAGGCAGAGCTGGCCATCTTTGTCATTTCCATGCAGGCCCTGGATCAGAGCTGCGTGTCGATGGAATCGTACAGGGAGCGGAACAAGCGGGAAGCGCTCCCGCAATGAGTTCCGCAAATTTGGGCAGAGCATTTGCCGGCGCACGCGGAGCTCTGCCATCTATATCTAAAGCCACTCACCATTGGGAATATAAAGTCAAAGCAGAAAAATTGAGCATTTAATGGTCTACCATTATTGCTGGAATCACAATGACAGGCCGTGATCTTCAAGTACAATTTTGATCCTTATGTAGTAACTGAAATTACAGCATTTCATATTCTGACTATATTATAGGGAATAAAACATCTGTCTAAATATTGGAGATATAAAATCCTCAAAATAAAGATATTTGAGAATATCTTGCACAGAGCACCTTTCCACCTGCTTGCTTAGTATAATGCAGTCATTATGGCAATAAATGTTTCTAATAAAGTATGAAAATGGATTGTTTGCTTTGCTGCTTGTATGAACTCTCATTTCTCTTTTTATTATATTGAATCTGACATTTGCTTACCCTTTATCAGTAGAATATTTAATCAACTCCAATCTGTAAGAAGCAAGAGGAATTTCTATTTTATTTAAAACCTGTCCCACATGAAAAAGGACTGGGAAAATAGGTCATGCAGTGTCTGGGAAGTGTGAGAAGTGTTAGAGTTGCAATGGTGAATATTTATCCAGTCTACAAAAGAGACAGAGCTGAACTTGTGCAGTAACAGGCGAGTCTGCTCCTATTGTTTAAAGTCCTGCTGAAATGATTTAATGGCTTAATGTTTCTAATTTTTATCCACAGTACAGGATCTAGAGAATTAAGCCTCTGTCAGCTTTATTTATTTTCTCTGTCAGAGTATTTTCTTGCACTTTTTGCTACATAACTCTTCAGAAATGCTATATCCATATCGATTGTAATTTCCTTGGGCTCTTGGCCAAAATACTCAACGTAAACAGTCTGTGTTTCCTCTCCATCTGTATTTTGGCTAATCCTCTGGTTTAGACAATCTACTGACAAGTGCTGGTTATCTGGAAGTGCACGGGTTTCAAACCGGTGCGCTATGATTTATGGTTCTTGTTTTACAGAAAGTATCACAAGCTCACAGAAGTGAAAGCTTCCAAATAAGCACCTAACTTTTGTAATAAATGCAGCTAACAACATGTCTGCAAATATATAGCAAACACAGTGAGTGATGTCTTATTATGCAGGCCACAGTTTGACTTGGTCTGGTTTTATTTATGAATATGTCCTGCATCTGTTTCAAATTTCAGACCCGCTCAGTTTCTCCAATGCCTTCCCAAACAAGCTTGTGCTGAAGGTTGTTAATTATCCTAATAAAATATTTGTATCAATTTGACTAAAGATCCGCAATGCTTCTGCCACGAGCAGACATTTTTTAATAACTGAATTAAGAGAAATAATTACAGCTAGCACTGGAATGGTCGGAGATGTCCAGATTGTATAAAGAAAAAAAAAAAAAAAGGAGGGGAGGGGGAATGGGCAGAGTACAGCAAACTGTACAAGAGCAAAGGGACATATGATTAAATTAAAGGGCAATGCTTTGTGAACAAACAAAAGGAAATCCTTCTTCATACAATCCGTAGTCAATCTGCCGAATTCACAACCACAGGGGGTCATTGAAACAAATGCTGCGGTGGGCCTTCAGAGCAGACCGGATAATTTTATGTCTCTTATTAAAATACGTAGCCCTGGAAGCTCAGATAATGATAAGGGTAATCAAACCCTGAGCTGCAGCCTGTGAGCTGGTGTTGGAGGCATGGGAAAGGAGCCTGGCTGCCCCGAGCCAGCAGGATGGGGCCTTTTGGGGGCTCACCTCCCTTTGAAGAGGCGGGCGCTGCCCACCAGCGAGGTGCAGGCTCCATCCCTGATCTCCTCCCGTGCCACGATCCCTTCCTCCTCAGGAAAAATAAAACATGAGACCCCAGTGTGAATTTCTAAGCCTTCCCCTCTCCCTGCTGGTTCCTCGGCACTGAGTGATCTTTGAGGGACGGGTTTCCCCTGGCTTATCCTCGTTGTGTGATTAAAGACTTGATGCAGGG
Organism: Petroica traversi; assembly: GCA_025920805.1. Classification (NCBI taxonomy): domain Eukaryota; kingdom Metazoa; phylum Chordata; class Aves; order Passeriformes; family Petroicidae; genus Petroica; species Petroica traversi. Next base: position 1,484,466 of record JAHLSL010000018.1, read on the forward strand.
ATGAGCTGTGGGGACCACCCTGAGCATCACTGCCCAGTATGGAAGGGGCAGGGTTTGCCCACTGCTCTGTGGAGAAACTCTGGTCCAGCACGGCAGATATTTAACCTTCTGCCAGAAAGTAAAACTTTAAATGTATTTTTCTGCAATGAAATCTTTTTAGTTGCTCTTGGGGAGCCCATGTTGAACCACGAGACCTTGTCCCTTGCTTTGGCTGAGCACTGGGAATTTCACTGTCTGTACTTCACACATGTGTTACAATATCTGTTACCTAGGGATATAAGAAAATTTGGCTTATTCCAGGCTCCTCAATAAATACAACCTGCAATATCCTGAGTGCCACTGGCTATATAACATCAGTATCTGTAAAAAACATAATAAATTGAAAAAAAAAATTAAATGGTAGATTAAAAAAAATTTTAAAATTATATTTTTAAAAAACATAAATAAAAGCAGCAAAGCAGTGAGCTGATCTAGAGGATCTGAGAAACATTGGGCTGAGGGGAGATATTGCCAAAAGGGTGCCCAGCCTGCTCCTGTGGCAGTGGCTCCAGCTGTGCTTCCAGCCACCACCCAGGGTTCCCTGGGTGCTCCTGGAGAAGCAGGGGACTCACCCTCCTGCCAGCGTGGTTGCAGAGATGTCACGAAAGCCAAGGTGACAGCTGGGATTTCTTTGTGCCCCTCGTTATCACCAGAGAGGAGCGAGCCGAGGCTGCGCTGGACAGCGCATCACCGAGCAGGGCCCTGTCAGCGCCAGTTATGGAGCCCTGATTTATTATTTCACTCCTGGGCAGCAGAAAAAGTGACAACTTGGCCTCTCAGCATTGTCAGGGTAACACTTTTCCCAGGCTGCTCACATGGCGGGGAGGGAGGGAGCCTGAACATCTACATCCCCTGGCGAAGCACCACGAGGAGAGGTTTAATTGGCATTTGGAGTTCAGTTCCATGGCAGGATGGGGAAACCAGGCTCTACTCCATCCCATGGAGGCTTCACCCAAAGATTCCCTTCAATATTTGGAGTCCTCATCCCCAAACCCACCAGCACAGTGTGGTATTCTCAGCTCGGCTGTTCCTCACTCAGGGCTCTGTCCATCATTCATTTTCACTCAAAGTCACTGAGTTAGAATCTGATTTTAGGGTGCTGAAATTAATGAAATAAGCACACTCCCCTTGCCAGCTATTTTGGATGTTGCCCTAAACTTTGTTTCTTGGATTGCTGTTGCTAACACATTATAAAACTCTGTCATCTGCAAATAATTTGCCACTTTCCAAAGTTTTTTTTTCCAGTTGAAATAAGCCCAGGCTGGTGTGCTGCTCCCAGGGACAAGCCACTGTCACCAACATGTGGGACACCACTGCCAGGATTAACTGTACTGCTTTTCTAGGACAGCATGTTTATAGGAATTTAATAAATAAGCAAAGGAATAAATTTGGTCAGTCCCAATAAATCAAGGACTGGATTCCTCCTTGGGAAGTCCTTGCAACCTTGCCCAACCTTCTAGATAAGATATTTTGTCTCCTTTCCCACCAAGTATTATTTCCTTCTGGATTGGTGACAATGGTAAGATCTCGCTGTGGGCTTTTTTTTTTTTTTTCTACTTTAATCCTTGGGGAAAAATAGGGAAAATTGCAGGACTTGCTTTCAAAAAGGAGCAGTGAACTGCAGCTGCACCCTGACCAAAGTGGTGGCCTCTGCTTGCCAACTCCTTCTTTTCCTTGGGAAGAAATTGTCAGTAAGCTGGTGAAATCCTGCAGAAGAATTAATGAGATTGTTCAGAAAATAAATCAGCTTTTATTTTTCTACATAAAAGTTTGTGTTGAGCTTGACAGGCTAAAATAACTCTGGGAGAGAAGCAGGGCCTGGGTGATGCTCTCCTGCTTCTCAGTGTGAGGACAGGAACCTGGGCTGCTTTTTTGTGTGTGTTAAATGACATTTTTGCTGTGAGGGTGCCCAGATTTGCTGTGGCTGCCCCTGGATCCCTGGCAGTGCCCAAGGCCAGGCTGGACATTGGGGCTGGAGCAGCCTGGGACAGTGGGAGGTGTCCCTGCCATGGCAGGGGTGGCACTGGGTGGGCTTTAAGGTCCCTTCCGACCTGAACATATCCACAATTCTATAATTTGTTGAATTAATAATTGGATCATTGACTAAATACAGCATGAGAAGAGCCAGGGTTTGCCCAGCTCTGCTGATGTTGGAATGTTACTGGAATCACTGGGAATGGCTGTATTGAAGAAAGCCCAGTGATTTCTGCACTGGTTGTGTAAAGAAGAGAAACCTGAGAGTTAAATTTCTTTTCCTGGACCTAAACAAGAAGACTGGATTTTAAAACACTGTTCAGCTGTGATAACTATCTTCTCCTGGAGGTGGGAAATTGCCTGTGAACACACTGGGAAACTTTGGTGGGAAGGACAATAGATGACACAATTTCTTTTTTTTTTTTCCTCCCCATCAATCTCTGAATTCTGTTATAAGGTCAAAGGGAAAGTTCCAGTAAAAAAAAAAAAAGAGGCAAAGTTCTGATAGAAAATAATTGCAACACTTTTCCAGCTTTAAGTCATCCTGAAGAAGTAATTTAACCATACTGTGCCGGCTGCCATTTGTAAATTGTTAATTAACGAGAGACCAAATAATAATTACAGCTGGAGCCGTTCAATTAAAAGATGTTGCCTTCCAAACTTTGTTCACACGGTCTATGTTACAACATCAGGTCTAGAAATATGCCACAAATGCTGTCAAAAGAGCAAACCCCAAGTTTTTCCCCATCATAATAGAGTAGCAATTTTTATTGTTTTGATTGTTAAAGCTTGCGGTCTCCTACTTCAAGTGGCTCAGGAAAATGTCTCTTTGTGGTTTTGCTAAGAGAGTATTTTTGAGAATAAGAGATTGAAAAAACAGCAAACAAACATTCCTTACAAGAAAAGGCTGCCCTTCGATGTAACATGCCCAGGAAAGGTTCCCGTTTGGACTTGCTGTGAGACAGAAGAGAAAATGGAGAGCAAATGCCTGTGCCTGGTCTGGATAACCTAAAGTTAACTCCACATGTCAAACTGATTGCCTGACACAAGGCAGGCATATTCTGTGATGACAAACAAATAGCACCTCCATCCTGCAGACATCCCCTAATTATAAAAGAGAAATTATTTCCCATTTTCATTGCCAGCAAATGTATGTTACTCTGGTGCACCATAATTTCTGTCTAAGTACTGTATCAAAGTTTGCTGAATGTGAAGCACAAAGTATGTTAGACATTAAACTGTAATTACAGAAGGGAGTGGATTTCTAGAGTATTATGTTTTTTGGTAATATTTTATTTTATTGGTTTTCAAATATACTTAGACTGCCAGACTAAGCAGGCAGAATAACAGCAACACAGAATTCCAGAATAACATATGACTTTAATAAAATAAAGCAGGATGGTTTCCTTTACTTGTATGCCTGGAAAGAATGGAAAGCATTACCGTGCCCTCAGCCACGGTGCCATCCAGACCTGTGCCCAGATGTCACTTGGGGCAACTTGCCCCTCTGCCCACATTTTCACCCCCAATCCCTGGTGTGGGTTGTCTGACAGGGAGCAATTAGCTCCTATGATTGGCACAGTGGAGCTTTGATCTTAGTGTTGAGCTCTTATGCTATGGAAATATAGAGAATAAATAAGGATGTAAGATGAGAAGGGGAAGGTGAATATGGATAGGAAACTCAGAGGGGGTTTTTCTACCTATACATGGCTTTTTGCTGCTTTACACTTTCACCCTATTCCTTGAGTTTTCAAGGAATATCACAGGTGGTGAGCCTAAAGGGTGGGCAGAAGTTCCAGGGTGGGATGAAGAGCAGGCTGCATGATGGATTATCAGCAGTTGTGTCCATGGGCTGTGTGGGATCGCCGCGAGCCGCGGCTCAGGGAGCGCCGTCCCCGCTGTCACACTCCCAGCTTTCCATTACGGTGCCATCACTCACAGTGGCGCCCTTTGTGGTTCCTGTAATGATCTACACTCGTTCTGTCTCCCGGCGTGTCCACCTTCCCTCATGTCAGGCTCCAGGAAGCAGCCAGGAACGTGGTGTTCAATACGTGATCGGCTTTGCTGGGGATAATTTTCTACATGGCTGAGAACGCGCACGTGGGGTGTTCGGGGCTGGAGCTCAGCAGTGCCTTGGAGTGCTCAACCAGGTGCATTCTTGATGTGGTTCCTCAGGGAGGCAGTCCCTCCTGGAGGAGATATTAACAATATTTCATCGGGATTTGCCACTCTTATTTTTGGGGGGGAAGATGGGTGTCCTTCAAAAGAGCTGGGACTGCCAGGGGAAAGTGCGAAGTGTTAGAGTTCAAATGGGAATCTCAAACTAGTTTGAGTTGGGTTGGTTCTTTAATGAACCTTAGAGACCATCGAGTTCCAATCCTAAACATGGACTGGGACACTTTCCACTATCCCAGGTTGCTCCAAGCCCTGTACAATCTTAACTTTATGTGCAAACCCTGACCATGGGGTGGAGTTCTGCACACATTGGTGCCTCTGCCCAAACTCCCTCTGAGGTACTGGGTTCCCTCTGATCCCACCTGCGCAGGGCAGGAGCTGCTCCTGGAGGCAGCCAGAGCTGAGCATCCTCACCCCAGGCTGTGGGCCCTGCTGCACTGACCCCATTGCGGGTGATGCAGCCTGTCAATACTCTTGGTTTATTAATTAGTCTGGAGGAAGAGAGGCACTTCCCACACAAATGGGAGTCCTGGCCAGGAAGAGCTGGGAGAAATCCTTTTGCCCACGACTTGCCTAATGCAGCTACTGAAACCCTGCCAAAGGTTTGCTTTCAGAGCATTCCTGTGGGCAATATTTTTATAGTGTCTTACATCCCCAATGAGCTTTCCATGTTTCCTAGAAGCCTGATTTTTTGGAAAGAGCAAACACCCCCAAACCGTTCACGTTTCCCGCTCCCTTCAGGTATTTTCCGTTTGCTGCCTGATCCCTGATGCGCGGAACTGGCCTGAGGAGAGCTGGTTTTGGAAGGGAGAGTGTGGCAGCACGAGGCAGGTTGTCCATCTAGCGCTGTCATATCCTGGCATTCCTGACCCAGGGAAGCTGGCACGCCGACCTGCCACAGGCACTGTGCCATCCTGGCAGATGGGCACGGGCCTGGCCAGCGAGGAGGCCGTGTAGGAGCATTTAGTCTGGAAGCAAAGGGCAGAATTCCTGGACAGACATTTTAAGCCCAGTTATTTAGGGAATATGCCCCTGATACACGTGGGGGTTTCATTGTGTGGGGGTTTCAAAGGAGCATCACAAAATTGTTATAAAATATTACTATGAAAGAAGGAGGGAATATTTGAAAATTTCTATTTCTATCCAGCATCCTGCCAAGGAATCCCACAGGGATTGCTCGGCAGGGAATTTGTATGGAAGCTGTAGGTACCCAGGTACAGCTGCCATGACAAAACCCATTTTATTTTCAGGCACAGAACCACTTTTGTTTTTTGTACCTTTATTTTAAATTGATTGCTGAATATTATACAAATGGCTGAGATTAAACTTGGAACTCTTTATTTTTAAACGGCAAGTGTTTATTTTAAACTGCAACTCTGTATTTTAAGCTGTAAGTCTTTATTTTAAACTCTAAATCTTAATTTTAGACTGCGACTCTTTATTTTGACTGCACTGGCCTGAGACCTGTATTTTTGGGTGCAGAAGTAATCCACACAGATAAAAGGATATATGCTAAAATAAATCCATATAGCCTAGATGTCCATTTCCCTCTCTGTGTTGGGAATTGATTCCCCTTCAGGAAATTTGATTCAATATATCGAGAAGCCCTGAGAAGCTGGTGGGGTGGAGGGGGTGTTAAGCTGGATTCCATGCTGGAATATGCCCATATCCAGATTGATTCCAGCTGACTCCAGCAAGTGGATGAGGAATGCAGTCACCTCTGGCTCTACAATACACAGAATTTAACACCTCTGCCCTTCAAATGGCCCATCAGAGGTTCCCAGGACAGCCAGTTCCCAGAGTTCGGTGTCTCTCCCATCAGGCAAGATGGATCTGGGCCCTTTTCCTTCTGTGCCCTGGACCAGGACCAACTAAAATTACACGAGTGTTGGCAGATGTATGTCTAATCTGTTCTTCAAAATTGCCAGTGAGTTTCACAATCTCCCCTGGTAATTTGCTCCAGTGCCTAATTATCCTTTCAGATAGAAAAACTCCCTTCCTGCGAGCTAAAACCTGTTCTTGTCCAGCACTCTTTGGACATGGAAAAAAGTGCTTGTCACCTTATTTAAAATAAAGACTTACATATATTTGCTTCCATTTGCCTGTCCATAAATGTATTTAAAATAATATTGAGAGTCTCTTTCCTCTTTCTAGACTAAGCAAACTCATCACAGCTTTTCTCAAATGTTTATAATTGCCCATTATTTTCCTCTGCACTTTTCCCCACTTTTTCTTCATCTTATTTTTAAAGGCTAATGCCAGGAAACAGCCACTTTATTTTTGTTAAGGCTCTAATGATGCTCTGCAGAGATCCCAGAAAGTTCTTTGCCTTTCTGTAACACCACTTCCACAATGTATTTGTGTGGATCGGATTTTTCTTCCTGTATGTAGTGCCCCGCACTCATCTTTATTAAATGTCATCATTAGGATGCTGCTCCAAAATAATTTGGAATTTTAATACTCGCGATCTTTCCCACTTTGGTGTCATCCAAAGTCTGCTCTCTCCTCTGTCATCCAAGTTGTTAATGAAATATTGAACAGCATTGGATCCAGGACAGATCCAGCTGGGACCCGGCATGGAATGCTCTCCAGCACTGACAAAGAAAGGAATTTCTGGGTTTCATTTGGAGCCCTGGATGATCTAATCCATTGGATTAGAGGACAGTTACAAGAAACAATGAAAAACCAAAATAATATTGTCAAACTGCTTTAAATAAGTACTCATTTTTTGAATAATACATAGAATACTTTTCCATTCCACATCTTGAAGTCCTCTCAACACACCTGTGCTATATTTTATACTCTTGGTTTTCTTTTTGAAGGAGCAGAATCCTGACTGTCTTCTATAAATAGTCCTGCAAGGTTTTGAAGTTCAACCCTGAATTAGGGAAATAGAGAAACAGAATAGTTAAATTCAACTTTTTCTAGTGGTATTTGGCAGATTTATAATTATTTTTTCCAGTAACATTCTAAAAGGCATCAACACATCTTTGCTGTGACAGCTCTGCTTTTGCAATGGAAAAAAAAGGCAAAATCAACACAAAAAAGGCAAGAAATCAAGTTTTGATATAAAACTCCACCGTTTTCTAGGCTAAACTAGGGATTTTTAATGATGGAGTCTTCTAAACTCACAATTTCTACTTTCCCTAATGCTGGGTATATTGCTCAGGAGAGGCTGATTTGATTTGGTTGAAACATCCTTATCCCAAGTATGGAAATTGTCCATGAAGAAACAGGACCCTCCTGGCCCAGGCCAACCTGAACAAATGTGCATTAAATCAGAAAAATGACAAGGTATCATTAGGCTTTGAGAAACACTTCAGAGGCTGTGGAGGTTAAAGAATAATTTCTGCCTTGATGGCTTTTTTATATATTTCATTTTCCTCTGCCTTCAATCCATGCAAGACAAACTCTGGAATGATTTATCAGCCAAATTCAGGCTTCAGCCATGTTTAACAGCTTTAATAGATCCAAAGTGTTCAATCATTCCTGTTTACCTGGTGTCCTGCGTGCCACAGGTCAAAGGGCCTCATCTGGTTGTTTCTGGACCTTGGTCCTACTCCCCTCAGCCTCGTTCTAACCATCATGGGTTAGAATGGGGTCTGATTGATTCATAGGATCCCAGAATTTCAGAAATATTTGGGCTGGAAAAGCCCTCCCAGACCATCGAGTCCAAGTTGTGCCTCAACCCCACCTTGTCACTGAGTGCCTCATCCAGGCCTTCCTTGGACACCTCCAGGGATGGGGACTCCAAACCTCCCTGGGTGGCACCTTCCAATGCTTGAAAGAATTGATTAAATGTTTTTGCCATGAGATAGAGTGGATTTATTCTCTTAACAACTCCTTTTCTCTTCAATTTTAAGGAATGACTGATTTTCAGAGTTAGGAAGACAAAATATCTGGAAGGATCTGGAACAAGTGAATAATGGAGAGTACAACAAAGGGAGGATTATTTAATGTGACTGACTAGACATAATTTTGGACCAGAATCTGTGTCTGTACTTCATAGGACCCTGGGACATCAGAGTCCATGAGGAAAACTGCCTCAGGGGCATCCCTACCTCACTGCATCCTGCCAGGGGTGTAGGGGTTGTGACCTCCTGCTCTGTGGTCTCTGCAGTCCAGATAACTTCATACCTTGGCACTTCATCACATTTCCCCTTTTGCTATAGGAAAACTGAATTTATGGGACTTTATTTGTCTTTCCATTTAATTTGAAACAAAGCAATTCAATCTGAGATTATTTTCTCTAACTGAACCCATGAAGTCTTTAATCATCTATCAAGGACAAATTCATACTTATGTCACTTCCTACTGTGTCCCTGTCTGCTTAGTGAGGACCTCTTTCAATGAGGACATTTTTAGCAGGAGTATTTCCTTTCTAACCAGGAATGTAATCGTTCCCACAAAAATTGCTCCCAGTAGTGTCTCTATCAGATCCAACTGTTGAATCCTCAACTCAATCCCACCCCAGTGCCTGCAGCAAGGCCCTTGTTTGCTCCAGGATTTAGAGAATTGTAGAATTATAGAATCCCAGAATGGTTTGGGTTGGAAAGGACCTTAAAGCCCATCCAGTGCCAGCCCTGCCATGGCAGGGACACCTCCCACTGTCCCAGGGTTCTCCAAGCCCCAATGTCCAGCCTGGCCTTGGGCGCTTCCAGGGAGGGAGAATCCCCAACCTCTCTGGGCAACAATTAGCTCCTTTTCCCTTGATTATCTTCTCACTTGCGGGAGGTCCACCAGAACATTTGTTATCCTCTCTGCTGCTCTTAATCCATGTTGTCCTTCCTCACTTTTTTCTCCCTGTTTATCAACATTCCACGTGATTATAATGCCAGTCTCCTCTTATCTCCTCTGTGCTCCTGCAAACCTCCTCAAAGCTGCAGCAGTGTCCCAGAAGACAAGTCCTTTTTGGGACTTCCATGGAGCTTGTTCATGAGAAAAGGTCTTTTTATATTGTCCCACTCCACTGTGTGCCCATATTTGACTTGCAGATTAAACTGGGATGGGAGAAATAAAACAGATTATTAAAAAATACCATATTCAACCTCTCCTGGCAGATCAGTTGTTCAGGTTCCATATGTGCAAAAATGATTCTCTGTTCTATTTTTTTTTATTAAATTGCAGGAGTAGGATCCTAAAGCTGTCAATATTGACTCAGGAACTGTAGTTGAAATTCAGAATTTTACAAACTACTTTGTTGGTTTTTTTTTTGCTGATCCAAGCTGATTTATTTACATTCCCGGCTAGAAAAGACTAATCTAGGTAAGAAGCCAAGAACAGGAGGGTACAAATGGAGAACTGGAACTAGAGTTTGGCTGAAGTTGTATTGACTTTGGCAAAAACAAGAGATGAAAAATTATACCTTGGATAAAAATAAATTATAATCTGCAAGCGTTTGAATTAGAGGAGTTCTCCATGTAAACTTAATAAATGAATGTTAATTCAGTTACCAATTTGTAGCTATGAAACATAACTGGTGATGTTATCCCTTGGAACTTGTTTTGGAAAAGATTGCATAACCCATGAAGCAATTCTTCACAAAGTGCATAAAAGTGTCATTTTATGTATAATTTATGCACCCAATGTTAGTTATGGCCTGTTTAATAGTACTTAATGCTGCCGTATGACATCATTCTTTCATTTACCAATACAAAAAATAAAGATACCAGTCCAAGCCATTTTGAAGATTAAAATAAATGGGTGTTAGTTTGGATTCTTTCAGTTTAAGTTGTGCAAGTCAATAATTATCACTGGTGTGGAAAGGGTTTTTACAAGGACCGATTGTCACACAAAGTCTGGGTATTTATTATTTAGTTAGTTAGCTTAATTACAATTTACTCACTATGTATGTGTTAACTAATACACTGTTAATGTGCCTTGAGCAATTAATTTTGCCGACAGCGTAGAACTGGCTCTCTGCGCTTGCCCCTTTATTAGTGGCAATTATTAAATCCAATTTTCCTTGTCCTTACTCCATTTCCTCTGCTGCCTACAGGGCATCCCGACGGGAGGGTTAGAGCTCTGTGCTCCTGCTCTCAGCCCCTTCAGCCCTTCCCATGCCCAGGGGGATCAGGGTACCCACAGGAATCTTCCCTCACCTTCAAGGAGAAGGGATTGAGTCCATGCTCAACATCCAGCTGCAAAAAGTCCCCATTTGGAAAGAACTGAACTTTTTTTAACAAGACATTGGATGCGGAGGCATTGGATACCTCTGAAATATGGAGGTTTTAACGTCCTTTTGATGCTCAGAATTCTTGAGGTCGTTGAGGTTGATATAACACAGAATTATAGGATGGTTTAGATTGGAAGGGACCTTCAAGGTCATCCAGTTCTAACCTGCATTGGGCAGGGCCACCTTCCACTGGACCAGGTTGGTCCAAGCTCCATCCAACCTGCCTTGGGCACTGGGAAGGTGAACAGAGGGAGTTACTCAGTTTGAGATTTTTGTTCTAAACTTTGTGCCTGTTGAAAGACAATTTACTAATTAAAATATCAGTGAAAAGGTGTCGTTTGCTGTGAACTCCCTCATGGTCAATGAGCAAAAAGGTTTTTTTTATTATCCTCTTTTCTTGATGAACAACCTTCTAACTGGATGTCTTTTCCGAGGGCAGCCACACTGTCCTGTGGTGTGCAGATCACATTCCCTAATTTGTTGTGCTGGCCCGTGCTCTCTGCCCAAAATGCAGTTTGCAATGCTGCTCACAGGGAGCTGGCCCAGCACTGCAATCACCTCCTGCCTGCTCTGCCAACTGCTGGATCTCCACCTGGCACGGCCAGGAAAGCCTGGGCTCCAGCTAAATGGGTGGAAACTGCCCATTTTGCTCAGTCTCACACTCTCTTTCTAACTTTTTCTTTCCAAATATTTCATGCAATGCCCCAAGAGGGCATTTTTTTTTTTTTTTTGGTTTACCAAAGAGATGAAGAATGAACCCATTCAGTTGCTGAGTTTGACACGTTGATTTTATCTATCAGAAAAAATTCTGTGGTCCCATAGAGGAGGCACAATATTTTTTTTTTTACAACAAACATTTTAAGTGATTTGAAACATGATTGGAAATCAAAGTAATTCCAGGACCCCTAAACATCCAATAGGACATACATGGCAAAGTTTAAAGAACATCACTGATTCAAATATTCTTAAAATTATGAGTTGAACTGTGAATTGTAGGTTCTGTGAGCAGGGAAAGCACCAGCTGCTTGGCATAAATGAGGTATGTGAGAGGTTGGAAGACTTTCCCAGAATTTTCTGTTATTAACCCTTCTAAGAAAACCTCAAAAGGAGATCTTGATACAGAGAGAAATGAAACCAGCAGGAGCTTTCCTTTGGATTTAACCAGATGAGAAGATTCTCCCTTCCCCTTCCAAGGCATCTCTTTCCCACCTGTTATCAAAATCTTTGGGTACACCGTCCAAAACTCCATCATCATGAGCAGACTGAACACTGCCAGGTGTTTGGGATTTGGGATATTGATAACCTGGGAGTAATAAAAAATCACCTTGTTCCATCTCTTTTTTAAGTCCAGCCTCTTTGCTGCAACTGCTTTACCTATGAAAACCGTCCAGCCAGTAGATCCTGGGGCAGCAGAAATGTAGAAATAGAGAATTTTTCATGAAAGCCTTTGAAGGAACAGGAAAGTCTGCGTCCCACTTCTCACACAAATTGTTTTGGATTGCACCCAGGAGTAAACAATGTTGTCGTGTTGATACTGTTCTTTCCACACATTAAATTTCTCAGCCAAAATGAAGGAGAGCTCTAAAAGATGTTTTTGATTTGGAACATATAATTTTCCATGTGTATGCTTCATATTCATCAAATCTGCATTATTAAGACAAGATTTGACTTAAATTAAAGCCAAGAGTATGCCAAATATTACTATTTCTAGTTATGAAATCTAGTTTAAAAATTGCCACACTTTCATAGTTTTGATCACAAGTAAATTTAATATTGTTGGTGACAAAGAAACTCCAGAGCACTTCTGGATCACAAAGTAAAAAATTGTGCTTTCTGTTGTTTTTCCTGGAGATGCTGCTCTCAGATGGGGAAAGGTACAGCACTAACAACATATTTGCAATTACCTGCAAGACTTAACCAAGGAAGTAGTCAGTTTATAGTTACCTTCAATATGTAAACTACAAATTATTAGTGCATGAAAATGGCATCGAAGTTCTGTTGCTGGGGTCTAGTAATTTTGGATATTTTCCATGCTATTACTGCCTGCTCCATATACCTTTACTGGTTCTTTTTGAAATTAAGTTAATGGCACTCTACAGAAATGGACTGCCTACTGAGAGTGAAAGCTTGCTTGCAAGGATGGACTAACTTCCTACTGGGAAGCACTGATTTGGCACAAACAAAGAAATGCTTTAGCATTAATTTACTCCGGTATCAAAATATTTAGAATAAATTATTTAAAATATTTAAGGACCGAAGGGTCAATATTTGCTTTTAATAAATTGGACCCGTGTACAAATATTTGATGCTGAAATTTCCTCCGGTATCTCGCAGCTATATTATGGAGATAATGCATTCTCCACTTGCCAGGAGTGGTTTTTTTCCCCTCCAGGCAACCAGGGACACATTCTTGAACTGGGGCTTACACTTGTGTGCACCCACATTTGCTCACCTATCCTCCTGTGGGTTGAGCTCTGTTCACATTAGCTCAGGTAATATCACTGCAGGATTTCCTCTGCTTCCACCACACAAAGGTGAGGGGAAGCTGATTGCAGATGGTTCCTTGTCACTGCCTTCCCAGGTGAAAGTTGTTAGTTTGTTTTTTTTAAATAATTATTTGAGTTGCTAAATTGCCCCATTCTTTGAGGATTCTTGCTCTGACAGGAGGCTGCAGAAGCCAATCCTCTCCTGCATGTGCTTGCTGTTATCCTGCAGCCCTGAATGCCTTTCCCTATCCATCTGTTCTATCCCAAATCCCATCAGTGGGTCCCTTCCTTCCCTATGGGAGCAGAGGGTGTGAGTTTTCTGCTCACCTGGGAGTCTGAGTCACATCTTCCTCTCTTTCCTCAGGACTGGAATCAGGATGGCAGCAAAGCCATGGCCTGGCTCCTGAGCAGCTGGGAGAGAGAATAAAGATCTCTGCTCTCCCAATATACTCATCTCAATATTACCCAGAACACTCTAATTTTTTAGTTCTGTTTTCATGTCTAGAAAAAGGAAATTTTGCAGAGAGTGACCGTTGCACTGATTAACAACTTCTAAAATCTATTTTGTAATTTTTTTTAGTATTTATTGGGGTTTTAAAAATCCCTTCCCTTCCCTTTTTTCACCTTTAAAAAAAAAAATTATAATAGTATTTTCATTTTTTTCAGGCCAGCCATGTTATCCATATATTCCTTGGACTGTCATAGATAATATCCCCATGACACAAACCAAAGGAAAATCCCAAGTAGAGGAGTTGGGAACACATTTCCTTTCCCAGAACACACTGGCTAAACCAGTCTGAGAGTCACCAAACTGCTATGATTAAGAAAAAAACCAAAAAATACCCAATTTCTCCACCAACCAGCAAAACCTCTCAGAACTCACAGGCAGCAGCTTTGGCTCCCTTTGGTTCTTTGCCATGGCATATTCAAGGTTCAGTGACCCAATTTTGCCCACTGGCTGTTGGGCAAAGGATCAGGATTTATTAATTATTATAAAAGCCAGGGAGGGGGCCTTCCTAATTAAAGATCTGAGCCTGACTTCTCATTTTCCAGCACTTGCCAGCCTGCTGTACCTGGCTCTGCTCAGATGACACTCAGCCCTCAGCTTGGAACTGGATCCTTAGGATAAATTAAGGGAGGAAAATGCCATAAAAAAATCTTGTAGAAAGAGGGAAGGTGGAAAAGAGTGTAATTGTTCAATTCAATAAAGGGGGAGACACAAAAATGCCTTTTTTATTAATGTTGTTGAGGCTTAAAGGCTGAGATTTGGCATGGAACAGCTCTGGAGCCTCGTATGAGAGGAAACCAAATGACTGATTTATGGGCACCTGGAAATTGCTTCCCACTCTGGCTCATTAATGGCTAAATTGGGCTTAGTCCTCATCCAGCAACACTCCATTGGCCCGGGATGCTCCGGCCATGAGGCCCCTCCGAATTTCCAGCCCTGGTCAAGGCTGCATCAAACTCATCATTGTTACAAACCACAAACTCTTTAAATACATTAAAGGAATATCATTAACGTGAAATGCAGGCAGCCCGTATGAGCTTAGGAGATGACGAGGGGCTGTGGCAACATTTTTCTTTATGGCCAAGACCTTCAGCAACAACAATTTTCCAAGAAAAAGAACTACTTTGTAAGATAAAGAACTATTTTTGAGGGGAAAAATTGTATTTCTTCTTATCCTTGCATTGCAGTGACAGCAAAAAGACAGGGTTTTGTCACTTGAAATGATTTTGCAATGAAGTAAATCCCTGATTTACAAAAGTTTAGGACATCACTGGGAATAAAAGGTGCTGCTGCTTAATTAAAATGTACTTGATGGGTGGAAATCAGCATTCAAAGCACCGAGAAGTTACAGCAGCAGCGACAAACGAGTTTGTGTTTTGTGTTGCGATTTACTGCCAACAGCTCTGCCTTCCCTGGGCCTTGTGATGTTCCAGGGAATGGGCTGCAAATTCAATCCATGCCTAATGTGCTTAACTTGGGGAGGAAAAAGAAAAAGCACTCTCTGCCTGCCCCAGTCTGTGCCCCCCCCTGCACGAGCTGCCAGGAGCAGGGGACACAAATTAATGATTTCAATGGAAAATGGGTCTGATTTACCCTGGATAGGAGAATATCTGGGAAAAAAAAGGAGAGGAGAGGAGAGGAGAGGAGAGGAGAGGAGAGGAGAGGAGAGGAGAGGAGAGGAGAGGAGAGGAGAGGAGAAATTAAAACAAAGGGGGAAAGGAAAGGGAAAAATGAAAAAAAAAGGACCGCAAACCAGCAACCACTGTCATTTCCTAAAAACTGCTGTAAAGAACCCTAAAAACCCCACATGGAGGTGAGCACAGCACCAGGCAAGTTGGAGACAGCTCCAGCCTTGCTGTGGACAGGCAGGAGCTGTGTGGGACCCAGGGCTGGCACTGCTGGACAACAGGAACATCACAAACCCCTCCTGCTTTATCACCTCTTCCACTCCAGCCCTGTCACACCACAAATGCACTCAACGAGTCAGGGATTTTGCTCATATTGTGCTTCTCATTAGTAAATCTGAATACAAATAGGTTTGAGCCTAAATAACTCTTGTGCTGTCCACGTTGCCTCCCCAACCCGTTGCATTAGGAAAAGTTAATTTTATATGACTAAATATAATCAGAAACACAACATGAGGCCTGTCAAGTTGACATGGTATGATGGGTACCTTAACACGTCCCAGCAGGTGACGTTGTTTGCACACTGCTTAAACTTGTTCATCAATGACTTCTTGCATGATAACCAGAATATTAACAATACAGGGAAGGTGGCACCGGGCTCCTGACACGTACAAATGCATTTCACCAAGGGGGAACACTTCCAAAGGTAGGGCTGCAGCTCATTTTGGAGTTTCTTCCTCTGCTTTTTCCCCCTCTTTATTTTAGGGGATTTGGATTCTGAGTAAGTGGAAGGACTTTCCTTGTGGACGGGGAATCCATCCAGGGCCAGTCCTGAGCTTTGTTCTCCAGCCGGTGCTCCAGCTTTCCTCTTGCACCATTGCTCTGCTCCTGAAAGGGAGACAAGATCATTTCCTGCACAAAATCCTAAAAATCTTTTCCCTGTCAAAGCTTTCCAGCAGCTGAGGAGTGGTATGGGATGAGGAACTGAACCTGGAACCCATTCCAACAGACCCAGGGGGAACTTTGGATGTAAAACTCCCCATTGCTGCATTCCCACCTTTCACCCAGCCTTGCATTCCCCCACAAAAACCCAGCACCTCTCTGCTTTAAACTAAAGCCATGCCACGTATTTTAATTGAGGCTCTGGTCTCCAGCTCCCAATACTTATAATCAGATTCCAGTTTTCCAGCTAACGCTGTTTATTGATGTCCTACTTTTTTCACTACCGTAGCATGTCAATAAATTGGAGAACAGTTCCGTAGGTTAGATTTCCCCAAGCTTTCTGGGGAAATCCTCTGACAATTTGCTGTATAAAGTCAGTTAATTGCTTTATATAGCAGAGCAATAGCAAGTATTTAGACGTATCATATGACAGACATTCCAAAAATATGGGAAAGACATATTTGTCAATAAAATGAAGGCTGGAAAAGCAAATTATTTTATTATTTGAAGGTTCTGGGTTTAAGCTGAGTTCTCTTGATTGTCCCAATAACTGACATGCCTTAACCAGCTGTCTGAAAGAAACACTTGCTTCTTATTTTCCTGAACCTTCTCAGGACCTCCCCGTAACCAACCAGAAAGGAAATCTCCAGGTGCCAAAGAAAATTTAATACGAGAAAGAAAAGTTCAAATTATATTTTCTTTTAAGTCAGATAGGGCCATAATAGAAAAAGATCATCAAAAACAATGAAAAGAAATAATTGTTAATTTCTACAGTACCTTGAAACAGAAGCCCCTGAGAATAAATAGAATAAGAATACTATTAAAATTTCCTCTTTTATTATATCTTCTCTGCCAGAGTAATTGTTGCTGTGTCCAATATATGCAGAGGACAATTTACTAGCTGTTTTCTATTAGTTTTTAGCATTAACATATACAGAAATAAAATGAATAGCTAGCTTTTCTTTGGTTAATTAAATGACTGACAAGTCACAGATGTTGCTGCACCGACTCTTCCATATGATTAAAAAAAAAAATCCACCCTGGCAAACAAAAGAACAGCAGCCCAGCAGTATAAATGGTCTCTTTATTAAGTGAATATTGATGCTACATTATGATTTTTTTATGAATGTGAATAAGGTAGAAGACTTGTTCCTTCTCCAAGTTTTATATTAAGATTTGAAAAGAAAACCTGTTTCCTACATAATTCCCACAAAGGAGTTCAGGAGATGGTTTACTGGAGAAGTGACCTAATTTACAGGAGGTTCTGCTTCCGCAACATCTATCACCAAAGTGCATTTTTATTAGCAAGATACATATCTTTAATTTTTTTTTTTCTCCGGCATAATTTTAATGGAATCTCGGTAGCTAAAAAGCTGGTATTGAAAATAAATATTCCATTTCTATTCAGGACTTTGTTTCACTAAAAATCTTGAAGAGATTTTATAGAAATATTCATAGGATAAGTATATTAATCTGCAGCTCCCTCCCTTCCTACCTTGTCCCTATTTTATCTTTATTAATTGTAGAACTCCTCTCGGAGTTGAACAGAGTTTCTCTCATCT
The DNA here is from genome assembly GCA_025920805.1 of Petroica traversi. Taxonomy (NCBI): domain Eukaryota; kingdom Metazoa; phylum Chordata; class Aves; order Passeriformes; family Petroicidae; genus Petroica; species Petroica traversi. The sequence continues at coordinate 1,501,952 of JAHLSL010000018.1, forward strand.
GTGGTGCTCTTCCATGTTCCTAGATATTAATTTAATATCCAAATAACTTGAAGTTAAAAATGGGGAGTTCTCATTAACAGTCCCAGATTTTCAGGACTGTCCAGTGCCTCCAGTGTGCTCTCCTGGTTCAGCACTTTTGGCTTTAACAGGTATTAATTTCTGATTTGTTTTGCATAACCTGATGGTTTGCATGATTTTTAGTTTTTTTTACTTGGTTCCTTCATCTAAATAAGTATGAGGAGAGTTGAGAACAGAATATTTTCCAGCTTCAGCACTAGGAATTACATTTATTACAAATTAAAAATGTTTGCGGGAAGCAGAGATGATACAAAAATGTTTTGAAAAATGTGAGTAAAACATATATAAATACATATCCTGATTATGTGTTGAGTAAATTGTGATAAGCCAGTGACAGCACTGGGGAGCCACAGCTTCCTTGAGGAATTCCCAGCTCCCCACGGATGAGTGATGATGCCACAACTCCTTCGAGGGGACCCAGGCCAGGAGCCACAGAGCCGGGTCACCAGCACTGCCTGCAACTTTGGGACAGGAAGTGGAGTAGAATAATTCAGCTAATTAAGCCAGGAAAGAATTTAAAAGGACAGAACGTAATTACTGATGATGGATTTAAGCCAGAACATTGAGACTGGAAACAATATGCTTGTGTAAAGTGCCATATTTAATTAACAGGGGCAGCTTAGGTATAATATTTACATATTTGTAAAACACTCCAGGAGCACAGAGCCTCTTTTCCATCAAGTGAGACCTCTGGTGCAGTATTGAATTACAAGAAAAATTGAATTTACAAGAAAATCTCCCCACTTACCAAGTTAAGCATTTTGCAGAGCTTGGACGTCATTTGAGATTCTGAATTTTGCTACTGAGCAGGCCTTGCTCTCATAACGTGATGAGACCAAGCCAGGGCACTGCTTCAAGCATAACTTTCAGGCAGCTTCTTTAAATAAAGGAAAAAATGGATATAAATAACATTTACCTCTGTTTTGCAGCTCTTCTCCACTCTATAGTGGCGTGGAGGAAGTCATTGAGTCTCCTCTTCCAGGCTGCAGCTTCTTCATGAAGGGCTGGGCCTAAGGTGACAAGAATTTCACCCTGGAATGTCAGTAATTCAGAGCATCCCTCCCTGACCAAATCTGTCAGACCACCAATTGTATTGCCCCATAAATCCATTTGAAGATCTAGCCCCATGAATTTGACGAGCTCTGCTCAACAGAAACTCCAAAGGCCTCTCAAAGTTGGGTTTCCTTTCAATTGAGGAGATTCCCGTGAAAATTCCAGTGTCCTGCTTGGCATGGGGTGGCACAGGAAATCCTTTTCCCCCTCCTGACTGATGGGCCAAATCCATCAGGCCACCAGTCATACTGACCCATAAATCCATTTGAAGATTTGGCCTCATGAATTTGGAGAGCTCTGCTCAACGCAGAACTCCAAAGGCCTCTCAAACTTGGGTTTCATTCCAACTGGGGAGACTCCCGTGAAAATTCCAGTGTCCTGCTCGGCATGGGATGGCAAAGGAAATCCTTCACCCCTCCTGACTGACTGCATTAATTAGGAGGGTGATGAATGGTGTTCAAGCAATGTAAATAAATGTGTGCCGAGGCTCGAGCCCAAGGAAAGTGCGGCTGTGTTTTAGCGGGCGGCGGCATCGTATTTCATAGAGTAAAAGTTGTGAGGGAAGAGGAGTGATATTTATGGAGTGCAAAGCACTGTGGGATTTTGTGGGAAACCACATATATTCAGCTTGTCAGAAAACATCTTAATATTTACTCTTACAATCCCTAGGCTACTGCTTTCTAAACCTAAAGCTTTCATTAGCCCATTTAGCAGATATAAAACATTTGGGAGCCTGGTGAAAGAGTTACTTTGGGGAGTGGCATTTTTGCACAGCAAAACGATGATACCTTTGCATAGCCTCATTATGCAGCTGTGCCAGCCCCTGCAAGGGAGATGCTTTATCCCATCCAATTAATTCCTAATTCCACTTTTCCCAGCCTTTGATTGCTCCAGACCGTCCCCTCAGTTCTGTGTTTTCCACACAGAAAAATCCCATTTTTCGGGATGTGCCTCCCCATTGAAATCTCTGGCATCCTCTGGTGATTCCAAAGAGGTGGCTCCTTGCATTTCATGGAATTACCAGTGGATAAGCTGGTGGTGGTGCCCATTTTCCTCTCTTCCCCATTTTCTGCCCCACAAATGTTTTTCCCAGCTGCTCCCAATGCCCTCAGCAGCTTCCTCTCTTTATGGCTCACGAGCCACAGGGAAAAAAAAATCTCTTTTATTCCTTCCTGTCAGTTTGGGGCTGCAACAATTTTATGATGAGAAGTTTTATAAATTGAAAATAAAGAAGTATTCCTTAAAACCTAAATAAGGATGATATTTGTTTTGGTCAAAATAAATATTTTTCACTCCCGTTGCATGCACAATATGTTCCATTAAGAAAGGTTAATTCTATATTAAATATAATCAAAAACACAACATGGGGCCTGTCATGCTGACATGGTGCAATAGGTACTTTAATACTGCTCAGCAGGAACCCTTGTTATATTTTTTATATGTTAGTAGATGTCTACTTAGAATTGATCAAACCTTTCCTTCTGAAACATATATGCCAACACCTCCACAACACACTATAAACCAGACTCTCAGAAAACAATAATGATGCTTATCAGTCACTCGCCTTGAGTTTGCTTGTGAAAAACCTCTAGCTGGTGTGCTATTGGAGCTCTTAAAACATAGATCTTTTTGCTGCACTGATAATTCACTCACAGCTTGAGATTGATGACTATGTGAAGTCCATAAAAGATGTTACCACTATATTTTCTTCTTATGATTTATTTTATCATGTTGTCAAGGTTTGCAGAAAACAAGAAACAAATCAATGAATGTCATGCTTAAATATTAAAGAAGGCTGTAATACACAATTTTATTCAGATGCCTTATTCAATCTTGCAGCTCTGAAAAGGGTAGCGGCAGCAAAGCTTTTATTTGAATTACTTTTGGAAAAATTAATTTAGTGTGAATGTTGAATTGTGAATGGCAAAAGGGTTGCTAACCTTATTTGCTTAAAGAGGAATGGGGAGTAACTTGGCTTTTTTTGAGCAAAGGTTTTGAGAACCTGGGGAAATTCCCCGGCTTTTCAACTCCAGAAACTTTGGAATGGAATTGCTTAATGAGATCATGCTTTCTAAATTAATGAAATGCTGCCTGAGAGAAGGGGGGACGAGGAGGAGGTTTTGAGCTGGATCTTGGTATCAGCAATCCTCGAGTGCTGCAAAACTATTTGGAAAAAAAAATACCTTTTCCTCTTTCATTCCTGCAAAACTGAGATCACAGCACACACCTGGGGCCAGGGGAGGCTGGGGGGCACAGAGGGAAGGAGGCTGTGGCCCCCACGCTGCTCCTGAGCTGCCTCTCCCCTTCCTGATGCCCTTCCCGGGCTTCATTCTGGCTTGGATAGAAAGCAGCAATTAAACCCAGCTTGATTTTTTTTTTGGTTGGTTGGTTTGTTGGTTTGTTTTTTGTTTTGTTTTGTTTCGTTATTTAATTCGCTCTTCATTCTTAGGAATAGAAGGAATTCCCTCGGAATATTTTGTCAGATTTTTAAAAAATCTCTTTTAAATATTATGAATTTAAAACAATGAAAACACTAAAGCAATGTCTTCACTCAAACCCATGAAAACCTCTCTTTTTTGAGGTTTCTACTCTATTTCCCACCCCTAGCAAGAGCTCTGGTGACCATTTTATCCTCTCTAAGGCTGACTTGTCCTGCAGGAGCAGACAGGACAGGCCTGAATGGGCAGCACTTTCTGTCATGAGGGAGCAAAGCTGCGTTTTTATGTCCTTGCACCATTTTATTGCATTCTGATTCTGTAGCTGTAGCAAAGATGGGAGTTAAAAAGGAGAGAAAGACAGCAGAGATAATTTTTGGGGCTGCATCTCCAGGCACCAAGGGAATTGTCCACATCTTGGATGTGCAGAGCTCCATCCCTTGCCTTCCAAGCGTGTGGTCAGCAAGGAATCCCTGTAAGGATGTCCCCAGCACCTGGCAGGGGCTGTCACTTTGGTTTGTTCTGGCATTTGAGTTCATAAAATCTGTCTTTAACAAGAATAATTGGGTTTGCTGCTGTTGCTGACTGCTGAGCTCACACTTCTCTCGGTTAGAGGTGCTCTCCCAGAGAATCTGTAGCTGCCCCATCCCTGGAAGTGTTCAAAGTCCTTAATGTGAGCAAGAAATGGTCTCTAAGTGACAGGAGAAAACAGTTTGTGGCTAATTTTAGGCAAGTGAGAAACGCTGTAAGTACAGCCTGAAGACACCTCACCTGTGGCAAAACAGAAATCCTCCTGCAGCATCCCTGCTCCATTCCTGGTCACCCAGGGAGGGATTCAGGATGCTGGAGGTCACCTTGGTCGTAGTTTCAGAGTGGTCAGTGGTGGGACTTGCAATGTTCTCAGTAAACACAGAGGAAATTGTGATGAATATTGTGTTTGAAATACTCCTGGGTGATTTAGGGTGGGTGATCACCCTCCTTCAGGAAGAGGCTCCAAGCAATCCTTGCAGCCCTTTCCCAGGAGTTTTTTCTGAAGCCTGGACAGCAAGGACAGTGCTCAGGGTCCCTGCAATGTTTCCATGCATTGTTTTCTTGCAGCTCAGCCAGCCCAGAGGCAGGGGGAGAACACAAATCCTGCAGGGAAGGGGCAGAACCAGGCTCTGCTCAGGGTGTCCCACACTGACCTCCTCTCCAGCTCTGCTGCTCTTCACTCAGTGAACCTTGCACTGCTGCCTGAGGCCGTTTCTAATAAAGTTTTATTCATCCACGATGTGGTTTTCACACTTGCAGATAACAGAATCACAGAATCTCTGCATTGTTAAGGTTGGAAAAGTCCTATAAGGTCATGGTGTTCCCCAGCCCTGCCAAGCCCAGCTCTAACCCGTGTCCCCAAGTGCCACATGCACTCATTTCTGAAGATATTTCTGAGCTAAAAATCTGCAGAAAATTCACAGAACTCATGAATTACAGCCAGGTTTTGGCTCAACTCTTCCCTTTGCTCTGATTCAAATCTCATCTCTTGAGAACATTTAAAATGTATTAAGGAACATTTCTCTCTGCTTCTCTGCACTACTCTTTAGAGCACACACCTTGTTTTTTCCTCCAGAGATAGAATTGATATTGAGTGAGCAGATCAGGCAAGATCATTTTTGCCCACCCCAAACAATGAGAGACTAGAGTTATTTTTTAGTTAATTAAAGTGGATGCTTTAATTCAATTTAAGACTCCAAGTACAAATGAAAGGGTATTTTATTTGCCACTTTCAAAGCACATCTGAGTGTATTTATAACAGAGTATTAAAAATAAAGTGTGTTCAATTATGTGTTTTTCGAGAATATTATTTAAATTAATCTTAGAACAATTTATGGAGGAAAAATATTGCAACAAAGGATACAATTTTAGCAGTTCATTGTCTGCACACTTTGCTGTTTTTATAACACAGGAGAGAAAACTTCAAGTTGATCAGTTTTAATTCCCCAGCTTTCCCTCCTTTGTCTGCCCAGCAGGGTGTAAAGTCACAGCCAAATTAAACCACATAACCAGGAGCAGGATTATCAAGGACACCAAATTCTGTCTCCTAAGGAGGCACCAGGACACCTGATGCTGAAAACCTTTATTTTCTCAGGAAATCACAGACTCCCAGACTGGTTTGGGCTGGAAGGGACCTTAAAACTCATCTCACTCCACCCCTGCCATTGCAGGGACAATTTTCACTGTCCCAGGCTGCTCCAACCTGGCCTTGGACACTTCCAGGGCCACCAGTGCTTTGAGGAATCTGTTCCAGTGCCTCACTCACTTCCTTTTTTTTATCCCCATTTATTTGTTTTGGCAACCACTCTGGCTACAATTTACCCGCGTGCAGATGGCAACCAGGAGCCCCATGCCCTGAAATCCTCTGTCAGTGTTTGGCTGGAGGTGGGGTTGGTAGGACGGCCCAGCTCTGTGGTAACCTGAGATTCCCTCCTTTGAGACTTCAGCTTCGGCTGCTCCCCCCTTTGCCAAGATCTAACTGGAAATGCTGAATTTTCCCAGGCCTGAGTAGCTGTTTCAGCTTTTTTTGTTGTTTTCTTTGACATGTGTTTTTTAATTGTGGTGCATCTCAGCTTTTCAGGCAGGGCTGATGGAAAAAAAAAAATGTTATTTTGCATTTTTCAAAAGATTTTCGAGACAATTTTTTTTACTTTTATTCACACTGGGAAAGCTGATTTGCACAACAGCAGCCCACAGGCTGTTCTCATAAAAATAAAATCAACCCAAATATATTGTTGTTAGTAGGATTTAATTCTAGGCTATGATTTTGTGGGTTGATCTGTGTTATCACTGAAGAGAGGGTTGTTCCTTTTAACATTTCTTCCTGAAAACTTGAAATAATGTGAACCCTAGATGGCTTTTTACTATCACTCACACATTTGGACACCCCTTGAAGACGTGGTTAACAAAAGAGAGGAAGATCCCTGGAAAAGTTTCCATTTGTGTTGGGAATTGTTACTTGAACTTTTCAGGAGGTCACCTGCATTCCCCAGCCCCTCTGGAAAGTCCGGGCAAGCTTCCTCACGCTGTTTCTGTAGGAAATGTTGTGGTAAAGATCAAGCAGCACAGGGCTGAAACTTGCAAAAAATGCCTTGGGCTGCAGCTGTTTCGTGGCACACACACACATTTATTAAAAATTTACCTGGAATATTCCTCCTTGTGCTGCTTCTCCTTCAAAAAGCTGGACAGCAGCTTGTGCCTTGCCTTAAAATATACCTGCAAATGCAAACTGTGTGTTTGGGGATCTAAAAATACTCCCATTTAATGGAATAGCTGATGGATTGCATCCCTGCTTGGATGGGGTTTGGCCTGGGCAGTACCAGGTGCTCAGGCAGGTGTGAACAAAGTGCTTACAGGGGAAAGGGTTTAAGGGAAAATATTGATTGTGCTGATGATAAAGACAAATTCCCTTTGACAGCATCAGGCCCAGGGTTTCCTCCAGCGTTTGGGAGGAGATGCTGTGTCCAGGTACAGCCACAGAGACCTTGGTTGGGACTGGCAGCTTGGAGGAGCTGGAACAGGGAAGCTTGAACTGTTAAGCACCCAAATTTTGCTATAAATAATCACAGAATCATTGAGGGAAGAAAAGACCACTGAGCCCCAGCTGTGCCCTATCCCCCAGAGCCATTGTCACTGAGAGCTCTGAGTGCCACCTCCAGCAATTCCTGGGACACCTCCAGGGATGGGCACTCCAAAGCTCCCTGGGCACTTCCAAGGCCTGAGCTCCCTTTCCATGGGGAAATTCCTGCTGCTGTCCCCCCTGAGCCTCCCCTGGGCCAGGCTGGGGCCGTTCCCTCTCCTCTTGTCCCTGTTCCCTGCGAGCAGAGTCCGACCCCCCTGAGCCCCCTCCTGTCAGGGACTTGTGCAGAGCCACAAGGTCCCCCTGAGCCTCCTTTGCTCCAGCTCAGCCCCTTCCCAGCTCCCTCAGGGATTCTCCAGCCCCTTCCCAGCTCCCTCAGGGATTCTCCAGCCCCTTCCCAGCTCCATTCCCTTCCCTGGACATGCTCCAGCCCCTTAATGTCCTTCTTGTCCTGAGGGGCCCAGAACTGTCCTGAGGTGCCTCAGCCATGCCCAGCTCAGAGGAACAGGAGTCAAATCAAGCCAAATCTTTAGGTGGGAGCCAATTTCCCAGGAAGCTCACAAATATCTGGCTGATCTGACCCTGTTTGTCCATAATCACCTGCAGGAGACCCTGCTTTACTTTCCCTACTGGTGTGTGGGTGCTGATTTAATGCAGTTGCACCAGTGCACTGAAAAATTGGAAAAGACTCCAGCCCAGTGTGTGTGTGTCTGTGTAGATAGAATTTTTAAAAACACCCTTATTTACACAATAAACACAAAGTTAATGTTTTGGCTTTCTTCTGGGACAATCTGTAAGAGAAAAACTAGAGCTGGGGATTAAAGAGAGTGTGCAAGTAATGTGTAAACCATGAAATTCAATTAGTTCCTCTTAGGAAGCCAAATTTTGGTGAATACTGTAGAGAAAAGGTAGGGATAAAATGCCTAAGCCAAAGCTGTCCTTAATAAGCTTCAGTAATTAGTTATAAATGGCTCGTTAAACCTGGAAACACATCTCTCTTTGCCCATGTTTATGAATCCTAGCAAAAATAGAGGATGGGGTTAAATAATAACTTGGAAGTCTTTCCATCCTAAGTTTTCTACCACAAATTTTTTGGCATGGGGTCACCTCCAGTCTTGGAGCTTGTGCTGCTTCCCAGATATCCCAATAAGTGTGGGGAGATCCTCTGAGAAAGGGCTATGCAAATGTGTGTTTAAAAGGAATATTGGGGAAATAGTGACCAGATTTACTGGTGAGGTCGTGTCTAACGAGCTGAGCAGGAAATCAGAAGCTTTGTCCTGTTATTGATGGGTGCCTTTTTTTTAACCCCACATCCTCTCATTTTTTGCTGCATCCAGGAACAATTTGCTTTTTGGTTTGTCCAGTGACTCTTCAGAATTGGGAAGGTGAAAGGTAAACGGTGCTGCAGGGTGTGATGGATTAATTGGCAAATGTTCCTGTTATTGTTTCTGGCTGCTCTACACCCACCTCACTTTTCTTGTCTCCCTGAAGTCAAAAGCACTGGAGAAAATACCAAACATCCCAAAGCAGAGCTGCAGCCCCTGCCCCGCAATTCATCTTACAATCAAAGCTGCTTTGCTGTCAGTACAGGAACTGGAGCAACAAATGCACACCAAAGGCAATTCCTCTCCCTGTTCCCTCCCCCCAGCTCCCTCCAGAACTCACAGAAATCTCCCCTAATCCATATTGTGAACAGTAGACACCTTTGACCTTCAAGTCCTTTTTTTCCAAGAAAAGTATTTTCCTGGCTGCATATTCTGAGTCTCCTCTTTCTATTCACTTTTTCTAAATATTCATTACTTTTGAAAAATTGGCCCAAACCTGAACCATTTCCAACTGGAGCCTTTTACAGGGGGAGTGGGTCAAACTGGAGTTCCTTGATCCATTGTTACTTAATTTCTGGGTCAGGTTCCAGAAAGACCCCTTCTTCCTCTTTTCCTTCAGATGGAAAACACTCAAGAATTGATTTTCTGCTGGGAAACCTGCACGAGATGATTGGAATTTCAGGAGAAACACTTGTGCTTCCCTAGATGGTGGAGCTCCCTCTTTTGGGGCCACAGCCTTGAAAGCATCAGCTTGAGTCAGAGTTAACTTCTTTTTAAATTCCTTATCAACACAGCTTTTTGTATTTATTAACTTCTGCTTTATCTTCAAGCTAATGACAAACATGTCACTGTGTCTCAGGAGGAACTGGACACACTCAAGGGGACAACAAGAGATGGTGGATGGCAGACCAAGGGACACATCTGAATCTTTGCCCTGACCTCCTACCAGGCCATCCTTGGTCAGGTTCAAGGTCTGCTCCAGACTGTAAGTGCTGAGAGTGAAAATTGTGACAGACATGATTGCAGATGTACTCAGGATTTCTCTGGAATGGGGGGTCCTCTCCAGACCCTTCTTCTTTCCTGCACTACCAGGGTGGCTCCAAGCCCTGGAGCCAGCACAGGGCTGGGTCTGGAGTGTTTATCCCATAAAAATACCCTCTGAAGCCTCTCTCTGCAGCCTTGGACGTGACACTTAACCTTGCTGCCTCTGAGTCCCCGTCAAGGAGGGATAATAACACTTGCTTATCTACTCCAGAGCGGGCTTTGAGGATTAATTAATTAATATTTGTACAGTGCTTTGAACATAAGTGCTTGGTATTATCATTCGTACTTCACTGCTCCAGGCTCATTTTCTCCTTTGGCCTGATGTGTTTCCTGCTTTTCTGGGAGCTCCTCTCCTTGTCTCAGCCCTGCTGGGTTGTGTCCTTGCCCTGCCTCGCTTTGCACGCTCCTCATGTGGCCTTTGGGGTCCACAGAGGACCTGCAGAAGGACAAAACCCAACTCTTGCTCCCTTCCTTCTCCTGTCCCCTCCAGGGGAAGCACAGCCCAGATTTTGCAGAGAGCTCATGTGGCTGGAGGGATGGAAATGGTCACTCCAATCCTCCTCCCTCTCCATCAATAGGGTTTCTTACGAAGGAGCAGGCAGGTGAGGTGGGCCCTGAAGAGGCAGCTGGCAAGGTGTGCATATCCCAGGGCCCCTTGTCATTCCTTCAAGCTTTTCTTAAAAAGGAACAAAGAGAAAGAAAGGAAGGAAAAAGGAAAAGGTGCAGGAAAAACAGGAAGGAAAGGAAAGATTGAAGCCTCTGTGTTTCCACCACTTTTAAACAGGCTTCCTGGAAAAAATTCCCACTCAGCTCCATCATGAACATAGAGAATGCAGAAAAAAATTGCCATGAAGCTATTTAAAATTGTGTAGCTGGTAAAATTTAAACTATTCATCCTACACACCAATCCCACATGGATGGCTGTGTCCAGTTGTCCATTCTTCCTCTAGGAAATGGGTCTTGCCCCCAGAGCAAAGGCTGAGCTCTGCTGGTGGCACCAGAGCAGCAGCTCCTCAGGCTGCCCCAATGGTTGGATGGTTTTCTGCATCCCTGGGACTTTGCTCTGTCCCTGTCTTGGACCTGTGTGCTCCACACTCATCTCATGTCTCAGACGTGGAACTAGGGCAGTCCACTGTCCTAAAATCTGAGTGAGAAAAATCTCAAGGATATTTTTATGTAGTAAAATATTCTTGAAATTTGCTAAAACAAATTGGGATAACAATACAAAAACATCAGTGGGTGAATATTTCACTTCTTTTCCCTCTCTTCACTTGTCTGTAATGGATTGGGCAGGAACTGCCTTTTCCTACATCTGTTTCCAGGGCTCCAATTTCTCCTTTCTCCCAGTTACTGCGAGAGAAAAGCGTCTGTATTGTCTGAGTGTCTTTAATGTGCAATTCCACCGCCCTAATGGGCACCTGATGGTACAGATAGATTTGATTCCAGATTTGGATCTGCTGACATAAACCTTAATGCTTTTTATTGTGTGCCACTTTGGGAAATCCTGATTAACAGCAACAAAGAGATAATTATGCAAGATGAAGACAATGTAGTTGTTTTAAAAATAATGTATATCATACAATTAATGCTACTTTGTCCTATATCAAAGTCACACTACCTGCATTAATCATACACCCTCAGAGTTTCTAAACATTAATAGCAAGAAATAAAAAGAAGAACTCCTAATTCCGAGGAGACACTCAAGAACGGGGGGTTGGGATTCTTTGGAGAAAAAAAAAGATAAGGAACGCAGGTTTTCAGCCTAATAATTACAAAATGTGGAACATAGGACTATGTCTTCCAAAATAAAAAAGGGGGCTGAAGCTGATCCAGAAACCCTAATTAATGATTAATTCGATGTTGCCCTCCTGCATTAAAGCTGAATGTTTGTAATTGAAGGTGGTAGTTGAAATAAGAAGGGGGGGGTTGGCTCTTTCTGGCAGCAGAATGCCAAAGAGTTTAAAATCTGATGGAGGAGCACTGGGAGTGGATGGATGATGGATGGATGGATGGATGGATGGATGGATGGATGGATGGAAACACAGGTCAAATTTTAGCAATTCTTCAGATGAAAAAATCCTAAAATAAACATTTTTAAATTCATTTAGTTCCCACAAGGAGTGTTGTCCATCTGGATTTCTTTTGGCTTTCCTGATTTTGAGCCTCATCAAGAGCAAAAAGGGACCAAGAATTTAATTTCAAATCCTGGTCTAAGGACGGTGTCCCACATTTCTGGCTTTGGGGGGGATGAAAGGGCCTGATTTTCTCTCCTCCATCCCACAGCATTTTCTGCCATCACTGTTTGCACCAAGCACAGGTCTCAGACAAAGTCCTGTCCTTCCTTTTCTGGTCTGGATCCTCCTTCAGTGTAAAGTTGGTGGGACTGGGCTGGGCAAGGCCCTTTCCCTGCTTTCCTGCTCAGCCACCAGGATTTGGTGCTCAACGTGGGCCTTGGGAAACGTGTTCCTCATGGTCCTGGGCTCGAGCAGACCTGGTGAGCCCAATAATTCTCTGTGCTCTCCTGGCATGATCTGTGTGGATTCTGAACCTTGTGTTCAACGTCCCAGACAAAATCCTGACCCCATCCTAGCAATTTTGGCCCATTTGTGGCAGTAAAATGGTTCCTATACAGAGTTTAGAGCAGCAACATCACAGCATCAACCTTTTTCCCTTTCTTGACAAAATTAACCTAAATTTTGCTGTTGCACCCCAGGTTTGTGTGCAACACACCACATTTTCCAAAGGCTCTTTTATTCCCATCTTTTTTTTTTTCCCCAAGCATTCTTCCAAATGCCAACTGTTTTGTGTCACTGGTGGCTTCTGAGCTGGGGGAATTGCAGGAAGGTTTGGGTGTGCTGGTTCCATTACCTTCTGCAGGACGGCTGGGGCGATACCATATGTGCTCCTGCAATTAGACATTTTGATTTCCAAAGGATTTAGTTACCATTTGCTGAAGCATTGAGTAATTACCAGAGCAAAATTGCCCAATCTGTCACTACGTCAGCGAAGTGTGGTTCTGGACAGCTTTATGGGCACCTTCACCAGCTCAGAGCCTTTGCTGTGCTTCGTTTGGTGGAACTCCACTCCTTCCACAGGAGAAATTCCTCCTGGCCAAGGGAATTCCAAATCCCAGTGAAAATACCTGCTGTTATCCACCTGCCCTGTGGAGGATGTCTTACCCCAGAGGGAAAGTGCTCTTTCACAGAATATATTTCATTAAACATGGTGGGGTTTTAGGGCTGTGAAGTGTTATTTTGGGAAGCAGGTTTGGGGTCGGCCACTCAGCACTTCAGGTTTCTGTCATTCCCTGAATTCAGCATTTCTGCCACAGGCAGGGGGAAATTTCTAAGTGTTCCTCACCATTTGATGGGAGCAGAAGGATTTGTTTGAGGATGTGTTTAGACAGAATTGTTCTGACTCTTTTTTTTTTTTTTTTTTGGTTACGGAAAGGTTTCTATTCAGAAACAGAAAATTAAGGTTACTTTGAATAGAGAAAAGGCAGAGGCATCATTTACTGCCCTCCCTCCTTCTCCCCACCAAATTAAACACTCAGGAATCTTGAGGAAATTGGGTCACTAATATGGAAATTTTAAAGTATTGATAATACCAACATGACAAGTTGTCACTTTGCAGTATGTTCTTAAACACGCCTAAACCTTAATAACCAGGTTATTCTAGAATAATCAGGGTAACAGAATGGGAATGAATGGCAGTTCCTGTAATTATTCTAGAAAGAGGACCAAAGCAAACAGAAATTCTCTCTAATTTTATATATTCCCAATAGGTGCACATAGTACATCATTATCACTATAGAAACTACTTAGTAGTTTCTCCAAAAATCAGCCACGCTTCACGGTCTTGTGGGCCAATGTCTGAGCTGCACATGAGCCGAAACCCTCTAATTCAAACAGAGGTAAGCTCAGAGCAAGCTGCACTAGGCTGCAGCACACAAAACAAATTTCCTAAGCCAAACATATTAAATCCAATATATTTTTCATTGATTTAATAGCCTGAAACTTTGGGTCCGACCGACACTTTCTGGATATTAATGGGCATTAGTGAGGCGAAGGAAGAGGCAAGAGGTGGAAATGAGAATTTGTAGGCATTAGGGAAGGAAGGGGCTACAGAGGGCTTTGGTCTGTATGAAAGTTCGGTGTTGCAGGATGAAATCTGTAATTAAATAAGGGGAGCTGCAAAATTCTTTGGTGACTTTGGCTCTGTTTTCAGCTAAAATTGTTATTGCTGCCCTCATGCTTTGCAGGATAGTCAGGTGATCGTATTGGAAAACAAAAAAATGGCATCTCTGCTAATAAAAATCAAGCAGATCGTATTTGAAAACAACAAAAAAGACATATCTGCTAATGAAAAACAAAAAGTGATATCTGAAAACAAAAACTATGATATTTGCACTAATAAAAAAAGGAAAATGTCATGTTGGCAATAAAAAACCTGTCATATTTGTTAACAATAATTTAAAAATCGGATATGTAAATTAAAAAATGACATATCAACTAGCAAAAAAATAAAATTGACCATGAGTCAATCCCAGATGCTGCTTCCGTCAGTCTTCTCCTCATTCTCCCCCCTGCCTGTGACATGGGGAGGACGTGGCAGGAGCACCAGCACATCACGGAACTCATGCCGGGATTTGGTCCATCTGGGAGCCACGAAGAATTTATTTACTTGTTAGTTCTGCTCTGGTTTGTGGCTGTATTTGTAATTGTGGATTAATTATGGGAACACGGTGGAGGCAGTTCTGCTGTGGAGATGTTGTGCAAAATTTGAATTTCATCTTAAGGTTATGAATTAACCCTGCAATTTAAGATCCTTTTGTAAAGCGACCTTGTTTTGCTGGAGCCACGGAGGGAGAGGGGGGTGAGGATGGGATAGAGGGAGGACTTATAAATCAAGCTTTTCCAAAGGATGCTGTTTGCTAATCTTCTGACACAGCCGCCTGTAATGTATGAGATCTCAGTTCCCAAAGTTTATCACATTAGCAAAAAATACTGTATGCATCAAACCAGACCCTGGGGAGTTAAAAAAAAAAAAAAAAAAAAAAAAGAAAAAAAAGAAAAGAAAAAAAATAATAAAAAAAGGAAACTAAACAATGAACATGTGTGAAGTTGGAAATTTATAGGTTTAGGCCTCTGCAGCTACATATCCTGGAAAAAGGAAAAAAAAAAGTGTTAAGAAAACAAATTACAGTTGTGGATGTGAGGACCCTGACACCGCCGCCTGACAAATCGACCCTCTGGCTTGACCCTCCGCAATATGTTTCCACAGGTAATTCCATAACTCTCCGGTCAACTTCTCAAGATTTCCTGTCTGACAGCTGGGAGAAGGGAAGCTCCCCATCACCGCCGGGCTCTCGGCCCCACTCCGCCGGCCGGCGGGGAGCACATCCCGGCATCCGCGCTCCCGC
>JAHLSL010000018.1:1522318-1524818 GCA_025920805.1 Petroica traversi
AAAAAGGAAAACAAGATACTTAAGAACTGGCAGGCAGGCTCAGCAATAAGTCATGGCAGCAGCCCCTGGAATGTCCCTGCTTGTATAAATAGGATCATTCATGGGAATCTCCTGGATAAATCCCTGAAGTTCAATGAAGAGGAAGAGTATTGTCTACTGCGACACAAGAAAAATGACATGAAAAAAAATAATTAAACAGAAAGGCCACGGTATAGATAATTTATCTAAGAGTGCTCGTGCCAGGGACTTCAGGCATCCTGGTGGACAATCTGGAGATGGGAATATCATCACCTCATGGGTTTCATGGGATTTCATTCTGTTTATATTTTGGGGTTTTTTGGGTTAAGGCTCCTGAAGAAACCCAAACCAGCAGCCAGGGCATTGTTCAGCTCCTCCACTCAGCAGATTGATGGAAAAAATGTCAGGAATCTCCACGACTTTGCTGCATCTGGGAAATAATTCCAGTGCTCCCCAAACCTGCTCCCCACACCTGTGTGAAGCTCACTGGCCATACCCAAGGCTGTCCCTTGTGTGTCAAACCTCATGACAATGCTCTGGGCCATCAGCAGGACTTTATTGGCAGTGCCAAGTATCAAAATAATTCCTGGGCACAGGCACTGATTCAGGAACCCACCAAACCCAGCACCCAGCATCCCAAAATAAAGAATAATTAGGGAAAATCAGTGAATTTAGGGAAAGGTGTGGAGTGTAGGAAGCTGTGTCCATATCCCACAGCAGGGGTTGACAATTGTTATCAGGCCACTAGGATGTGTCGGAAAAGAAAAATAATATTGGAAGTTAAATCCTTTTAAAAAATAAGGAAAAAATCTTAAAGAAAAGAAATATTATGGGAAAAATCTTAGGAAAAAAATACCTTAGGAATAAAAACCAAACCTCTTTTCAAAGCTGCTCACCACGTACAGCTGCTGAAACATCTGTGCTGAACATGATGGCACAAGCTGGGATCGTGGCAGTTGGGGAGGGGGAGGCAGGAGGGGAAGGCACAGGGTGAGGACAGTCCCCAAACGAGGGGACAGGGCCAGGCAGGAGCCCCCAGGCTGCAGCCAAGGGGAGGCCCCCACATTTAGGGCACCTCAGCAAAACCCCAGATGTGTTTGGGGTCACCTCTGAGTGGGAGGCACATCCTTCCCCTCCCCTTCGCCAGCTCAGGGTGATTAAATCAATCAGAGGTTTGGAGGGTGACACTTTTGCTTAGGAAATTTGTCATTTTTAATTTTCTTTTCTTTTTCTTGCAATATCCCCAAAAAATAAGCAAGACAGGGAAGACCCTAAAACGTGCTGAAATTGGAGCTTGGCAGGTGGCTTTGGCAAAACCCTCCTGCACAGGAGAGGATTTTTGGACCTGTTGATGTGGGTAGAAAAATTTTAATCTCTGGCCTGGGGTGGCCACAGAAAAAAAAAAAAACAAAAAGGAAAAACACAAAACCAAGAAAAATAATAATTTAAAAGAATAAATACAATCCTTTGCTCCTGCATTGTGATTTATTAAAAAAAAAAGAAACTAAATAGAATAGAAAAGAAATCTGCCTTAATCAAAACAACATTATGCCAAAACCCCTTTCGAGGGAAGGGAAACGTCCACAGCAGCACAGCCCTGCTTAAAAATAGAACAGGCTTTGCCTTGTGAGGAACAAAAATACAGAACAACACTTCTGCCAGCCCGCCTTTGAAGGATGTCTGTCAGATGCCTGCGCTTATTTTACGCCCCTTCCCTTTTTTAAAAGAGGAACAATGCCATCTTCCCGAAAGGAAATAGGCAATAAAAACTCCAGCAGGATTTCCTATTCATAATTTTTCCCATTCATATCCTAATGGGTGAAGGAAAAAAAAAAATAAAAACCCCTCCACCAGCTTTAACAACTTAAACGGCACTTATTAAATAGATATTTTTACATGCCTGGTTTTTCCTAAATGTGGGATATAGTTTTACAGTTCAATTAAGGTTTTTTTTCCCCCCCTTTTCCAGATCTCCTTCTCAGAGCTGGCTGAATTCTGTGCGAGCTGATGTAAAGCATCTGATGACAAAATATCAAATATATTTCTAAAACACCCCGTTGAGTTTTTATCTGTGCCATTACATTTTTAATTAATAGAATTTTTTTCCCCTCCTTTCTTTTTTCCTTTTTTTTTTTTTTTGAGGTTGTTGTTTTACAAATGTTGTGTTTTACTGCCAGTATGATCTCACTGCTTTACAGTATCGATAAATGAAGGCACACCTGCACTATAAAACCTGCTTTATATGAAGCAGGCCATTCATGTTTTTATAGCCCATTTTTCACCCATTGTTCTTGGGTCATGTCATAGGTGTGCTGTAATGTGTGCTGGAGGTGGGCGGCTCGGAGATCCCTTCCACAAAATGGCCTAATTTGCCAACTTTAGTGCCAGAATCTGGCCAGAGAAATGCAGAATTAATATCCCCGTGGACACTCGGCATGATGTCACTTCCCTGCGAATGTCCAAGACAAACAGCTATTTCCAG
>JAHLSL010000018.1:1540251-1554844 GCA_025920805.1 Petroica traversi
CCCATCCCATCCCATCCCATCCCATCCCATCCCATCCCATCCCATCCCATCCCATCCCATCCCATCCCATCCCATCCCATCCCATCCCATCCCATCCCATCCCATCCCATCCCAGGAACACTCAGGCACGTTTAATTACACCGCCCCCGCCTTGTATTGACTTTAGAAATTGCTTCCTGTTAATTAAAGATGTTACCTTTGAAAATCTGCCTGGCCACATTGAAATGCTTGGCTGTTTGTGATGAGCTCTAAATGAATGGGGAAGGAATGTTTGTGTTCGAGGCTTTTATTTGTTTTTTTGGCAAAATTCCTTGAATAAATTAGCAGATGATATCATTAGGCGACACTAGGTATATATTAGGGTACCCAACAGATAATTTAAGCAAATAGCTAATAAGATAAGGGTACAGGGCTCTGTGTCTGCACACACGCAGATATTCTATTTGAACTTAAAATACAATTACTTATCAAATGTCTCCATCGGGGCTTCACTCTGCAACAGAGGGAAATTGCTGCACAAGGCGAGCCCGAGCTGCTCTGTGTGTTTTGACTTGTACTTTTGACTTTTTCTTCCTCTGGTAACCCCATTATTTCTGTCCCCACTCAGAGCTCTGACCTGTGCTACATGGAAAGTTTTGAGATGAAGTCATTTCTGGTTTGAGTTACTGGAGAGACTTTAATTCATCCAGCTGTGCCTGCTCAACAACAATTCCAGCATTCAGCATTGACAACACACCGTCAGCGAGAGAAATCAAACAGAAAAGGCAGGCGGTGTTGAAAGGAACACTTAAAAACTGCTCTCATTTGTAGAATTTAACATCATCAAAACAGTAAATGTAAATATGAGCAGGAGGAAAACGCTAAACTCATCAGTCAAGGTATTTCACTAAAAAAAAGAAAAGGCTTTTATTTTTTTTTTTTATGGAATGTTAATGAAAACCCCAAAGGAAATATCATTGAACATAAAGGTGCATCTTAAAACAAAAATAAGCTGGATAATTTGCTCTAAAGGACCCTGTATTATAAAATACATGACGTGTTTCCCTTGTTGAATATGTGTTTAAACTCATGTTTTACTGGGAAAAATCCTGCCATTCCTGGTTTCAAGTGCAAGCCAGGACCTCAGTGTGGGAGGGAACAGCTACATTTCAGTTCTAATGGACTCAGAAATCAAACTGAAAGTGTTCAGGATTTCTGAGAGCAGTTATTCCCTTCAAAATAATTCCTTAAACTGGAACGTAATTAATAAATGTTCAGCCACACGTTATTGAATTGCAGTTCCAAAAGAAATAAGGGAGTAAAACATCTTTTGAGTCGAAAAGAGACAAAATATAGATCTGCTAGGTGGTATTCAAGGGTGTAAAAATAATTCCTCTTGGAAGTCTTTTCCTTTTCAATCGATAAAGTGCAAAAGAGAGACTGAATTTTTCATCTCCTTCCCTCATTGCCTGAGATGATGCTGGAAGTGTCTTTTGGCAAAGGTGAAGCTGCTGCAGATGGAGCTTTCCTGGGAAGGAAGGGAGATGCTCCTGCTCCTGCCTGGCTGGAGCCAGCTCCACACATCCATGGAGCATTTCCACGCTCAGCTGACGTGGGACCAGCTCGTTGCTGGAGGTGAATATTCACATTTTGGTGGTGCTCTGGCTCAGAAGCATCAGGAGGAAACAGAGGTGGGCACCCCTTGACTCCCCTCAGTTGCTTTGTGGCCTTTCAGTGCATCCTCTGTACATTTTGGTCTGGCAACAGTGACGGAATTTCATTTTAATGACCTGAGGTATAGATTTGACGGCTGACAGTGGCATCTGGTTTTAATTAAAGTGTGAGACTGGAGCAACGAGTGCACCCCGACACCTTCAGGGGCTTTACACCAGCATTCCCAAACCAGCAGCAAGGAGAAGCTGCAGGTGATGTGCTGTTGATGTGCAGCAGATTCCTGGGAAGAACCAGCCTGACCCCACAGTTCTGTGCTATGTTCCCACTTTTCCTGCTAATTCTGCCTCTTGCAGCTCACGTTGGCTCATCTTTGCAGGCCGGGGATGCCCTCTGAGGTGTTAAACAGACACGAGCTTTTAAGCGCCTCTTTTTTCACTTCAGATTTGGCATAAATAAATTTCATTTGTTTAACTGCCTTTTAAGTACAGAAGGAAAATTCCAGTTAGTTGGACAGGCAAGAAAAATAGCGATTGAAGGTGCAAATCACTCCTTTTCCTTTTAAACAATACATACTCTGCTGCCTGCATTTCCCCAAAGATACCTCTGCAGCTACACATGGTTGAAGTCTGCTTTACCCTTCTATAAGGCAATGTGACAAATGATTTAGGGGGAAGTAATCTCTAATCAGCAGAACTTCAGACCGCACGGCCCGGAATTATTGTCAATTTAATTCCGTCTCCCCGACACAAAACTCTGAAGTGTTTCTTCCCGTTGAAGTTTTGCGGCTGAATAATAAATAAAAGAGGGTGCAGTACAAGTGCTGCATAATGTAATTGTGGGCTCTTTGTTCTTGTCAATCAGCTTGAACACGAGCCGAGGCGTCGTGGATGTCACCACGATCACATCCAGAGCGGATGGCTCCGAGTTTGGGAGCGGCGGCTTCGGCGAGGAAGTTCCTTTAATAAAGAGGCGTGAGGAGAAGGTTTCAGGTGCTTTATAAAACTTTGACTTCCCTCCTCCTGCCAGGCAGGAAAGCACAATAATGCATGCATGAATTGCCAATAAATCAAAGGCCTGCTTTTTTTTTTAATTCCTATTTTGACATGTACATACATAGCATTTTTAAGAGATAGCTCCAAGGTAGCTTCTCAGTCCTTGATCAGATCATGAATTTAATTAATTCAGTGTAGACATGTCATAGATTTAAACCCTTTAGAATTACTTTTTTAATACAGATCTAACATTTAATGTCCTTTTTCATTTTTTTCTCGCCGAGTAAAAAAAATCCTTTAATACTCTGGTAGCAATTTTTCCCTCTTATTATGAGACTGTGGCTCCTTCCTAATTATGTGGCTGCAAATTATTTACTGTAGTTTTAAATTAAGGAAGGAGACAAGTAATCCAGTGTAAAAAACACTGTTCCAACTTCAAGAAGAAATGAGTGTATATGTTTAATTTCTCTTTAGGCATCCAGCTGTACAGTCACTGTATAATGGAAGGTTTGAGACAAAATGGTCCCCCACCACCTTACCTCCGTGTAATGCAATTTAGCTTCATTAAATTACTGGAGGGCCAGTTACTTAAGCAGAATATTGATTTTCAGTCTGGGCCATGTTTAACATAATTCTGCGTAGGCAACAGCTAATTCTGCATTTGAATCTCGCACCCTAATGGAATTACATGAGGTGGCTGACCATGGGCAAGGCAGGGCTGGGCTGGGGGCTTTAACCCTTCCTCCTCCTCCTCCTTTTCCTCCTCCTCCTCCTCCTGCTCCATGCAGATCCCCTCACTTCAAACGGCCACAAATTCACAAATTCCTCGTTTCTTCCGCGGAGCTGCCGCCTTTCATCTGGGGATGTGTAGCCCCGAGCTAGGTTTTGGTGCTGTAAAATATCCGTGGGGCTGCTCTATTTTCCTTCAGCAACCCATAGCTCGGTCTGTACGGGCACCAGGAACAACCTGGAATAGGGGATTTCCTCCAGACCCCAAACTCCATCTCCTAAACCTTACAATTAAAGGATGGATTTTGCTTTAATTAAAACCTGGTAAAATGAGCCAAGCCTTCGGCAGGAAAGTGTGTTCTTCCCATTGCTGGCTTGAAGGCTGGTCATTATTTTTATTTATTATTCTGTTTAATGATGAGATACAGTTTACAAGCCATTGAATAATAATAATTTCAAATAGTTCCCTGTGAGTTATAGTTTGTCAGTGTCTTAGAATTTAAATGGTGTGTGGGGAGAAATAGTGGTTATCGCCCACGTTAATGGGGGCCTGGGTGGAGGGGGCCTGATGCTGCCTCAGTGGATTTGAGATTTCCAGTAATGGGGTGAAAGAGGCTCTCACAGGCCTCAACTTCAAGAATCTCTGCCCCCTGGAATCCCCTAAATTAATCAAAATAGCAAAGCACTGGAAATACCAGGTAGGGCTCTGGTTGATGATGGTTTTTAGTTTTTAAATCTAACAACTAAACTGTCCTCTTAGTTCTCAGTCTCTGGGGAATGAAATATTTCATCCTTCCACAAGTACAAGCACTGTCCCTGCTTGTTTTGGAAATTTTGTGCAGAGGTGAGTCCATAAGACCTTTTTTTCCCCCCAGAAATGCTGCTACATGGCAGAGAATTGCTTGAGGGCAGCTTAAAATGTTAGCTGGGAAGAGTGTCTGCTTTAAATGAACTTATTATGGCCACTCTTTCACATTCAGCTCCTGCTCCACTCAGGTCCCCACAAATAAATTGATTTAAAAAGTTCTTGCTATGTCATTGATGCTGCAAAGGGATGAGTTCATCCTTAACTCCAGTGCTGTGCCCCATCCTGTTGAACCCAGGGAGAAGAGGGGGATTTGGGAGCGGCAGCTGGGTTTTGCTCCACCCTGACCATGTTTAGACAGGAACATTTGCGTTTGAAAAGATCTTCTGATCATCAAATTCAACCAGCACTGCCAAGGCCACCAGTGACTCGTGTCCCCAAGCGCCACATCTACACGGCTTTGAAATCCCTCCAGGGATGGGGACTCCACCACTTCCCTGGGCAGCTGTGCCAGAACTTTACAACTCTTCCCATGAAGAATTCCTCCTGCCCTCCAATCTAAACCTCCCCTGGTACAACTTGAGGCTGTTTGCTCTATCCCTTCTTAATGAGGATTCCCAGGCAGCCTTGTCAGGGATCTGCTTGTGGATTCCTGGCTTTGGTGGAGGCCTTGGGTTTTGCAGAGCCTGCAAATCCCAGCTGGCCAGAGCCAGGCCCACGTTAATTCCACAGGACTTGCCTCTCACGTGCTTTTCCCACCTTCCCTTGGAAGTGCGGTGCCGTAGTCAGTGATTACCTCCACAGCCTGGGTGAAAATATGCAACATACAAACCCAATTTGTCACTGGGAGTCAATAACTGGCAGCAGGTGCATTCCTTAGCATCCTGTCAGGAATTTGGCGAGTCAGCTGATGGATAACTCCGTGCTTTCTCCCATCACTGAGCATAATTTTCTCCCTACCACGACCCCTGGTCCTTTGTCGCTGCCTGTTTGCCCTGGATCTTTGCATTTCACAGGTGGGACAGAGTCTGGCTCCCTTCCCTGTGTCCTGGTGCTTCCTGTGCTGTCACATTTCCCATTCCAACATGGGAATGCAGAGGATCAACCCAAGGATCAGCCATGAAGAAATGGACAGGGCAGGAGACACCCGTGAAGGACCAAACTTCAATTCTTGCTCTTATTTTCAGCTTTTCCCTAGTTTTCCACCAATTTTAAGCTCCACAAACTTCAGAGGAACTCTGTCCACAAGGAGGTGTTCACCACTCTAAGGTAGCAGGATCTGGCCACACATAATTAATACAAATATGTGCATAATTTAAAGCTGTCCCAGGAAAGCCTTAAATTACATGATAACCATGCAGACACTGGCCTAGGAAAGAAAACATGGGGAGTCTCTATTAGTGAAATTAATTATATGTAAGATTGTCTTCAATAACCATGTGGGAATGATTAAGTAATCAGTCAAATAAAAGATTTAATAACAAATTCCCTATCAATTATACACGAACGCCCAGTAAAAATTAAGTAAAAATCATTTTCGACGCATTAATTTTAACATTACCAGCGCTGAAAATATTGTAACGTAATTAAGTGTAATTTCTTGTAGCAAAACACACTCATAACAGCAAAATAAACAATCCAAGGAATAGTGTTTCTTGAGGAAAATCAGCAGCTGGAGATGGGTGGTGGCACAGGGAGGTTTGGATGAGGCCAGCTCAGATAAGAACCAGTAGAAGGTGGGAAATGGTGTTGTGGTGGCCATGCCCAGTATGAAGGTCACAACTATCCCTGCCCTGCCTTTCCAGGCACGAAAAGGTAAAGAAAACCAACATCCCAGGCCTACCAAAAACAAGGATGAAGTAACCTGGAGGTCTGAAATAAATTAGGCCGTACCTAAAACCCACCCAAACACAAAGGCTGCATTTGGTGTCTCTAACCTGGCCTTTTCTGGTCAGGAATTTTCTGGTCTAGCCAAACCTTTTTCTCCTTTTGGGCAATTATTCCTTTAATTTTTGGGCCGATAAATTCACTTTATCACTACTACCCCCCACTGTGCCACTAAGGATGGGAGCCAGCTCGTTTATTGCAGACTTCTAAGAGCTGGGTGTCTATTTTAGGCTTCACATCTGAGATATTTCTGCCATTGATGGGGGAAAGGGGGTATTTTAGCCACTTCTTTAAAGATGAAATTAATTGTCCTGTGGAAGTATCTACTTCTCCTTATGTTTTAGATGACTGACTTTCGCTGGAAATCAGAATTTTTGACGTTGAGTGAAGGTCAAGGTGAAAAGAAGCATCTGAGAGAGTGGTCCAGAGCTCGGTGAAGCCGATGAGAACATTTCTATTAACTTGAGTGGGTTTTAAACACGCTCAGGCTGCAATTTCCTAAAGGTAAAATGCTCTGGCTGTGCTAAAGGCAGAGCAATTGTGGGATGCATTAAGAATCCATCCAATAGCTGGGATGAATCCCTGGCAGTGTCCAAGGCTCAGTTGGACGGGGCTGGGAGCACCCTGGGGTGGTGGGAGGTGTCCCTGACCATGGCAGGGGTGGGAATAGGTGACTTTAAGGTCCCTTCCAACCCAAACCATTCCATAATTCCCTGAATATAAGGAAGGGGAGGCTTTCCTAGTCTGTTTTCCCATCTCCAGAAATGTGCATGTCCAGGACTTCCCGAGCCAAAGGCTGTGTTTAACAGCCTGTGAAGGACCATCCACACTGCACAAAGTGTCCCAAGGCAAGGAAAACAGCCCAGACCAGCCAGAGTGTTTTGTTTGGCCTAAACTGCATCTGGTTTTCCCCCCATAGAAACATTAAAATAGTGGGATTTGATCTAAGCATTCCTATGCAGCTAAGAAGGAGCAACTTTCTGTGAGGTCCTTTGCAATAAGACCCCATCAACCCAGCTCGTAGATGCTGTGAGGGTTAGATTTTATTCTCAGATAACCAGGGAATGCGTAGAAACAATTGGGAGTGAAAGACTTGACTTTTCAAATGAGAAAATAAATTGCTTTTAAAAAATGTGCTTACTAGGGACGAAGAAAGAATATAATAAGAAAATAAAAAATCCACTTTTTTTTCCCCCAGATTTGAGCAATCTTGCAATAATTCTGTAATAGTTCTTTCTGCATTTCTTGTAAAGCCACAGTTTTCTTTGGATATAGGATACAGCTGGATGAAAATAGGGCATGTAATGAATATGTTTTTGTGTTGTTACCACAATGTTTGTTCCCACATCAGGGTTCTGCACACTCTGTTTTTCCAAAACCAAGCTGAAAACTCCATCCCTTCCTCTCACAGCAAATGCTAATTAGAGAGGAATTGACATCCACTTGGACTTGCAAAATGTTATTTATCTGCAATATTCTACAGGCAACAGCTCACAGGGTAATTGTGCTTCTGAGCAATAGTTAATTAGTCCAAATTCTGGAGTTATATTCGTGTTCTACTGAGTTGCTTGCAGGGCTTGAATCTAGAGAGGGCTGGAATATTTTCAGCGAGGGTTTCTCATGAAAATAACGGGGGGTTTCTTTTTCTTTTTATCAAAATCTGAGAAATAACCTGCCAAACCAATCATTCCCTCCCAGGAGCCTTGCAGAAGGCCTGGATGTTAATTGCATTTAACCTAGAACAGCAGAGCAGGTTTTTTTTTTTTTTTTTCCTTTATACAATAACTAATATGTAAACTACTGTTGCACTTTGAAATTACTTTCACTTAAATTCTATTATTGGAGCTCCGCAGTGGAAGATATCCAGGGTCCATTTCATTAAAAAAGACTAATTACACTGGAAGCGTGCAACGTAGCCGCCAATCTTCCTGGAAGGACTGGAAAATGAGCATTCCAGAGATACAGCACACTTATTTGTCCTGGCATCCCTGGGAAAGGTTTCTACCAGGATGCAGGGGAGGCCAGAATTGAAATTCTGATTGGTAATGAAGGGACTTTTTCTTTTTTCCCCCTCCATAATTGCAGGAATTTACATGGATTGGCTGACAGCTAGGGCTGGAAATATCTCCCTTACAATTTCCATTGATAAAAAATAAAAAAAAAAACCAAGGCAGAAAAAGGCAACTCTGCCACAGCAGACCAGAACACCCTGTGACACGCTAATATTCCTTATATTTATCTATACGGACAACCTGGAAACTCCATAAATTTTCTGGGGGAAGCCTCACAATAAAAATACACCTTGTGGAACAAAAATATAAACTGGCAAGCTGATCACAGCAGGGATTGGAGGATAACAACAAATGTGTGATTTTCCTGGAGCACACTGCCACATCCCTCTGCTTTGGGAAACCAGTTTGGGAAACCAGTTAGGGAAACCCAGCCTCCATCAGCAGCAGTGCCTGGGAGGCAGCCCTGGGGAAGGATAACGGGTTTTACTGGGTTTTGCTGGTCCATCCTCTGAAACTCCTATTTTTGAGCTCTGGTTTGGTAGGTTTGGATCTTTCTGGAGAGTGAGGAGCACGGGGGACAGACTGTGGTGAATCCCATGGGAAATGGTGATGGCTGAGCTGGGGTAGGTTGGATTTGGTCACCAGGCAGTTTTTGCCTGAAATCTCAGCTTTTCTGGAGGAGCTGCTCTGCTCACAGGGATTTCTTTCAGTTCTTTAGAAATGATTTGTTTAATTAGTTATGGGGTGAGTCCAGTCCTTACAACACTGAAATCCTTGGGATCAGGGCTCTGGAATGGTGGGGAAATGCACCAGTTACACTAAAATTAATTAATTTATTAAAATTAACTGGATTTTAATGGATGTTGTTTGCTACTTTGATTTTGCTACTGCTATCAGTGCTGAAGCCTGAAAAGGACATTTTATAACCTGCCTAAAACTTTTTGAGTGACATTGGACCTTCTGTCATAAATTCTCCTGCCAACTGGTGGATCTTTGGCCATGGTTTTATCCTTGGAGGTTTCAAACCTTGAGTGGCAGTTGCAGTACCCATGGCAAACACCCCCTCACAGGTTTGGGAAATACTCCTGGTTTCCATCTACAAATGCATTACATTTTTGTCCGTCAAAGAATCCCAGAATGGGTCAGGCTGGACGGGATCACAGGGGGTCATCTGGTCCAGCCTGTCTCCTCCTGAAATATGATTAAGGGAATCACTGCTCACCTGTATCCTGGGACAAGTTTTCCGGGGTTTTTTCACCACAAAAAGCAATTTCCTTCTCCGTGTTGGAAGGGTTGGAGTCCACAGTGGGATTGGCCCTTTCCCAACCTGGGAAAAGAGGAAAAGCAAGGCTGAGGATGCCAGAATTGAGAAGTCCAGCCCCAAGGTGTGCCAGGGTTTGAAACCTTCAGCCTGGCTTGCTGTGCCACTCTCTCCCTGCCAGAAGTCACGGCAGGAGTGAGAATAATGCTCAATTCTGTCTCACACATTTCTGCATCCATGAATTCGACATCAGAGCAATTCCAACTCTTTGTTCCCCCCGTTGGGAGAGTGAAAAATAAACACTTAGCACAAGGAGCAAACCCATGGACATGCAGAGGGTCTGGTCCTCGAGTTAGGGCCATTAAAACCCTGCAAAAACACTCGTGACACCCTGGTTTGTATTTCATTAGCAGAGCACTCCTGCCAAAAATGTGAGACCTTTCGAACTTGTTGGTATTGAGAGTGCAGCTGACCTTGTGCTGCACCAAAATAATTCCTGATTCCTTATTCCATCTTGTCTGAACAGTTTTATTTTGCCCTGAATGTACAAAATCAGAGAGTTTTTGGGCTGGAGTTGTGCCTTGCAGGAGCCCATGGCCATGTTGGATGGGAAGGAGAACAGGAAAATGGGACATGGGAGAAATGTTCCATGCGGAGTGATGGAGTTTGGGTTTGGCTCTGTGGTGGGAGCTGGGATGGGTTCTTGTTGTCATGGATGGAAAAAAAAGACAGTGTCCTCCAGGCAGAAGTAAGAGAAAATGAAAACTGAAAGTAGGGATTGAAAATAAAACAGTGAAATTTCTATTTATAATCTCCTGGTTCTTCTATGGAAAGTAACAGACAAAACTCTACTTGTAGCAGGAAATAAATTTGCTGCAAGAAGAGATACTGGGGTGGGAGGATTTTTATGTGCTCTGTAAGACCAGGGTAGAGACAGGAGTCCATGTCCTCCACACTACTGAAATAGTAATAATAATAATAATAATAATAATAATAATAATAATAATAATAATAATAATAATAATAATAATAATAATAATAATAAAGGGATTTGCTAGTCTAAATTCAGAAAAATTTAGGATTTATAGCTCTTCCAGCCTTCATCTTGACAACATAGATAAAACAACAATTCCTGCTTCATTTCCTGGGCAAAACTTGCCATCCTGACAAGTAAATATACAGAAAATATTTTGTCAGGAGACCCCATTTTGTGAAATCCCTGTCAATTGTTTGAACAACACCTCGCTGTATTCTGCACACTCTCAGCTGCATCTAAATAATCTGAATGCCCTAATCCATTGATTTGTGCATTATGCTCATAAAGACATTGCATTTGAACTTGATATGAAATAAAAGGCTCGGGACAGTCAATACTCTTCAAGGCAGCACTTCAAAGATTTTATAGGAGGGTCACTGACCTGCACACTGAGATTGGCCCTCAGCTGTCCAGGGAGAGCCCTCTCCACGCTGGGGCTCTGAACCTGCCCGCTCCCTCTTTCCCAAAGCACCACACGAAGCAATAACTTATTACAAGCCCGTGTTTCCAATTGTGCATACAAGGAAAAACATCCAAACGGTGCAGGTGAAGAGAATCCCCCTCAGAGATGAGATTCTGGTTTATTGTTTCTTTCACCAGGTGTACAGTGCTCGATGTTTAGAGTGATTGCTCTCCATGTACGGCTTTAGCAAGCTGGGCTTTGCTCATGCTCTCAGCAAGTGAGGAACACCTTCTGGTCCACATTTTTCAGGAATTTCCCTAAAAAATGAACATTTTTATATTATTTATTTATTTATTTATTTATTTTATTATTATGTTTTATATGTTTATGTTTGAAGTCGGGAGAGCAAGTGAAAAACAATTCACTCGTTGGCCTTTTTGAGCCACCCCCATGTTTGTTTTAAATTCCAGGGCTTTGGGGTGTTTTATTTTTGGATCAAAATCTCTGCTCACTCAGTGTCACCCTGGGCTTGGGAGGGACAGTCTGTGATCTTGTGCCCTCCCAAAATCCTTTGGGGGAGCTTCTGCCACTTACTGTGGCCCCAGCTTTGAGGGGGCAGAACCAGAGGTCCAAATTCTCCAGTTCAAAAGCCTCTTTTGTAAGAAAAAATAAAATCCATTTGTGAGATTTTGATGGGTCAGACCCATTGAAAGGTGAATTCAGCTTTGGAGTCCCCAAAAGTGCACATCCAAAAAAATGTAAGGCCAAAATGTTCTGTCTATCCAAACTCATCCCTGCTCTGCAGAGCTCAGTGAGACATTTGTACACGGCCAAAATTTAGGGGCATCCCTGAGACAAAGGAGTTTATTTGTAATCAAAATTCCCTTCATGAGGATGGTGATTTACGGACATTTCTAAAAGCAGAAGGACCCGGTGCCATTATTTTAAAAGGCTGGGCTGCTCAGAGTTATTTATAAATAGCAGAGCAGCAGAAACAGTTTCTAACTTGGGGCAGAAAGATCCAATTCATCGTGGAATTCAGCGGGAAAGGAGCGGCTCGGTGGGAAGCGGCTGCAGAGGGACAGAACTGAACCCACACAGAACAAGTGGCTCTTTCCTTTTCAGAAATCAAACTGCAGAACGCAAAATAAGTAGAAATAAAGACCAAATCATCCCAACCCCATTTTTCCCCCCCAGTCAAACCATGCAAAAAAAACCCCCTAAAACTCACAATGGAGCAACTTCCATTTTAGATCAGTTTCTCCTCCTCTCGCATGGTCTATTTATTTTTATTGGTTTGTTTCTCATTAAATCCTTCAATTACTCTGCAGTGTAAAATGGTGAAATTATTGGCATGTGCCACTTTCATCATGTATTTGAGTTTGCTTATTACACTTGCAGAAAATGCTTGAATGGTATTAGGCTCTGCTGTGGATTGAGACAGAGTTAATAAATATTATTTGGTGTTTTTTCCCTGAGAAGCACTGCTTTTCTTGATTGTTTTTTACAGTTGGATTGGGAATATTGATTTATTCACCACTGTTACAATAATTGTATACAAGGAACAAAAAAATGCAGAGGTAACATTTCATCAGCTCAAACAGATTAATTAGTTGTAGTAGATTAGGCACAGTGTTACACAGAAAGATTTGCATTTAGAGGAAGAAAAAAGTTCTTTTTTTAATCTTAAAAAAGGCAAGAGAATTTAATAGAGATGTGATACACTGAGCTGCTTGGCTTATTATTCAATCAGTGCTTCCAAATGAGTATTAAAGGGCAACTTTAAATATTAACTCTTCTTTCTAAAATCAAAATAATGTGTAATTGTTGACTGCAGGGTGTGGGGTTAGCCCTGCTCACCACATTTTTAAAAGAAAAGTTAACTTGGTTTTGTACATTACATTTAGAATTCTGCAGAAATTGTAAGTCAAGGCATAGCAAAAGAAGACACATTTAAAAATCCAAATTTCCTCGCTGGAATTCTGGCTGCATGGAAGCAAAAAACTGTTGTTTATATTTTTCCTCTTTGTGCCCAGAATTGAAGTGAACTCCAATGCAGAAGGTAAATATGACCGTCTTTTGTGAGAGGTTGGCTTGGCCGTGCCACTGAAAATTATTCATTAAAGGTTATGAGGCATTAACAGGAGTTTAAAAAGTGTCCTGGTTGTTCCCTGTTTGACCCCTTTCTGCAGGGAATTGAAATTTCCCACTGCTCTGGACCACTGACACCACGAGGGTAATTAAGCAATTCCCCTCAAGGTTTGGAGTTTTAACATCTCTCAGTATTGAAACAGAGAAGAAAAACATTTTTTATCACTCTCCCACTCTATAGAAATCTACAGAGAGCGACACACCGGGCCTTGCCTGACATGCTGATTTTCCTTTTAAACCATCTGTTAAATCATCCTGGCTTGCAACATATTAGACATTATGAATGCCCCTAATTTTTCAAAGCAGTGCACAAGGATTCAGCTGCTTGGCTTTCAGCGGATGCCATGCTATCCCACCCCAGCCATTGAGAGACATTAAACACCCAGAGCCGCTTCCACAGCCCGGAAAATGCCGCTTTTTTGTCAGCCTGGCAGTGCACAGCAGCTTTCAATCTGGCTTAAAGGGCCACTGGAGGGATGCTCCATGGTGCAGGATCCTGGAGCAGCACAGAGCTGCCCTGGTGCCCCCCTGGTCCCTCCTGGTCCCTCCTGGTCCTTCCTCCCAGCTCCAGTGCCCACCCATCCCCTGGGTGATGCTGTCCCTCTGTCCAGCAGCTCCATGGTCCCAGATGAGCAGCTGCTCTTGGGCCCAGCACAGAGAATTCCAAGTCTTTTGGGAGCACCCTGGGGTTTGTTCATCCTGGCATAGGAGGAGAACCAAAATCTGTTCAATTGTGATTGCAGCACTGCCTGGGGGGGGTGGATGGGGCCCCAGGGATGGAGCTGGGCTGGGGGAGGGCTGTCCCCAGGGCTGTGTGTCTTTCCCGTGGATTGTGCAGAAGTTGTGCTGTGGAGCGGGATGGGGAGGATGCTCAGGGCACCCCTGTTTGTTCCCAAACATCAGGAACAGGAGCACAATCCAAGCCCTTCCCAGTCCATTCATCCTAATTCTCCTCCTGGCCCTTTGGGTCTTTTTCCCAATAAATTTATCAGCCACAGGAATTGCAATTCACTGATTTACCACTGCCTGGGTGTGGAGGGACGAAAGGGAGAGCTGACCCTGGATCCATCCTCCCCCAGGCCTGGATGTGGTGGGAAGCAGGTGGGATCTGCCTACGGATCCCTCCCAGCCCTGATGCAGCACTGCTGCTTAATCCTGAGAAGTGGTACAGCCTTGGATCGCAAATTAAAGGCCTTCTCAATACTGGGAGACATTAAAAAAAAAGAAACAAAAAAAAAGGTTAAGGAAGGTTAGACTTGAGCCATAAAACCTCTGCAGCGCTCCCCTCAGCCTGCACTGTTGTTCTGAAGGGAAACGTGGAGCATCATTATGAACCCACACATGCTGATTCCTTTGTGAAACACCCTCAAGGATCCCGAGGAAGAATTGATAACACGATTCCAATGAAGTCCGGCTCAGACAAAGATCAAATCCGTTGTTTGTGAGGCTGCTCGGGCTGCCCTGGGCACTGGAGAGGCACCGGGAGGCTTCGGCAGGCTCTGACATGAGAAGGGAAAATCTCCTTGAAGCCGAGCTGTGGCGGGGATGCTGCGCTGCTGAAAGAGCAGAAATCGGGCACACGAGGAGTTTGAAAGTCTCCAACCACTTCACATGGGAGGGCAGGGCTGGATGGGATTTTGGGCAGGAATTGTTCCCTGGGAGGG
>JAHLSL010000018.1:1559844-1574844 GCA_025920805.1 Petroica traversi
CCCTCCCAGGGAACAATTCCTGCCCAAAATCCCATCCAGCCCTGCCCAATTTCACTTGGAAGCCATTTCCCCTCTTCCTGTCACCCCGTCCCTTGTAAATCTTCTCTCTCAATGTTTCTTATTGACTCCTTCAGGTACTAAAAGTCCACACTGAGGTCACCATAAAGCTTCTCCTCTCCAGGTGAACAATCCCAGCTCTCCCAGCCTTTCCTTCCAGCAGATCTGTTCCATCCTCTGAGCATCCTCTGACCTGGCTCCCCCAGCCCCATGTCCTTGCTGGGGTGAAGGCAGGCTCCTCTCTGTGCACAAAATTCTCCATTCCTTACCAGCCCTCAGACAGCTCAACATTTCTATAATGGCCAGAAAATGAGTTTTTCTGCCCACTGCTAATTAACAAAGAGCAAAGCAGCTCCACCATGGCTGCTCTGCCTTGCTGTGGGCTGAAGCCAGCTCATCCCATGCTCTCAGATGAAGGAGGAGCTTTCCCTGGTAGTCTGAAGCCCCCTAAATCACTGCTGTATTTCATGGCAGCCCTTGAGCACGAGATGGAGTGGGTGAACATATGTTTACATTGCTGATAGCTTTGAACTATAAGTTCTGCTGCATATTAATGGCGTATTTATGCATGGTAATTTAGTGTGCAGGAGTAATTTATCTAATAAAATGTTAATTACTAGTTACTAGGTATATTTATTTACAAATTGCCGTGGAACTTACAATGGAAATTTCATCCTCCAGTCTTTTTTCAAGGAGAGGTTCTCCACCTCTTCTTAATGCAATCTTTTCTCTGAAAAGGAGAATTTCTTGATGTACACTGAGCCACGTTGCAGCAGCTCTGCATCCCAAAACACAATGTGAGTAACTCTAAAGACAAAAATCTTCCCACTGGGTCTGATCATTCAAAACAGGTTTAGGAATCTTACCTGAAACAAAAGAGGGAATCTGAAATGCAGAGTTCACAGCCTCCAATTGATTATTTTTTTTCAGTCTGTGATAGTGGGAATTCGACACCCATCTTCGTAAAGGGTTTTACAGGATCTATCGTGGGTTTATGGCATGGGGGGGTCAGAATTTATAGCTCAGACCCCAAGGCCTGCATGCCCTGTGTTTACTGGGATTCCTGCACAGGGAGGGCATTTCTGGGCCCGAGATCTGGAGAGAGGCAGGAGGTGTGACAGGGGAGGAGTGAGGGAGCTGTGGATGTGCAGCTCTCTATCCCCCAGCCCAGCTTTCCATCCTGTGGCGTTTCTCTGGCTCTGAGGTGCCGTGGAGCCGAGGATTTAGAGTCACTTTCCTCACTTTCCATGGACTGCTCAAATTTGTGGCCCGGTTTTCCCATGGATACTCCATTGTCCTGCCAAGTGGAGGACCACAGGGGTCCTTGCTCCAAAGTAGCAGCCTTTTTTAGTTTTCCCAGCTGAAAATCAGCCCCTGTCCAAAGGAAATCCTCTGATTTGGGGGGCGAATACATCAAGAAGAATCATGAGCATCTCTAAATATTGCAATGCAGATGCATATTTTTAAGAAAATCCGGCATCAGAGTAGCAGAATTATGGCAGCAGGATGAAATCTTTCATGTTTTATAGTATTGGTCCAGCAGCATTATAACCTCACCCTCTCCAGAAGGCTTTAAATCCTCATATTTATAATATGTTGATGCAATTTTAGTTTTCTGTCGGACAGCAGATCCTACCAGCTATGGTTAAGCTCCTCTTTGCTTTTTTGCACCCATATTTATAGAGATTGAGCTTGCAAACTGGTCAGCACTTAAACAATCTTGCTGGGTGGGTAATAAGAGGTTTCAGCCTGATGAAAAAGTACCTTGGCAAGTCTAACAATTTTTATTATTTCCCTTCTCATCCTTGGTGTTTCTCAAAGAAGAACCACAGGAGTCGATGGAGCTGCTTCTAGCCCTGCAGTATTTGATAATTTGTGAATTATTTTTAATTTTTTATTCTCTTTTCTAATATTTTTTTTTTTGCTTTGCTGCTGGTACCAGCTTTAACAAATCAGAGCCAGGGCTTGGAGCACCCTGGTCTAATGGGAAGTGTCCCTGCCCATGGCAGGGGTTGGAACTGGATGAGCTTCAAGGTCCTTTCCAACCCAAACCATTCCATGATTCTGGGCCTGTTAATGTGTGCCAGGGCCTTGTGAAAACACTGCGGAAAAGAGCTTCTCGTGGCTGTTTGGATGGAGTTTGGTGTGGGAGCAGGAGCCTAGATTTGGGTGAGGTTTGATTCCCAGCATGATCCCGGCTGGGATTCTGGCACAGCTCTGGCATGCCCTGAGCAATCAGGGTTTTTACACAGTGGGGAGGGTGCCTGGCACCTTTTGGGATGTGCAGAGAGCTGCTGTGCACTTCCCAAACTCTTCTGAGCAGCAAAGAGAATTGAGCAGAAAAAGGGTTTCTGGAGGCGGTGAAAATTATGCATGAATCAGCCTGGCCAGCGAAGTTTATGATTTTCAAAAGGGCCCAGCCTGTTGAATTCCATAAGTTGTCTCTGTTCAGAGTAAATATTTTATATATGCACATCCTCAGATGGCATCTAAAATTTTGGGGAAGGGAAAGATTTGTGCCTGAACAAAAATATTGGTTCTGTTTGGTCTCATTCCTTGGATATTAAGGGAAGAAATGTGCTCCAAGAAAAGGCCCAGTTTGCATGAAAAATCTCCCAGCACGTCCCATATTCTGGCTGGCTACTCCCTGCCTGTTGCACACCAGCATCACTGTGATCTTGGTATCCTAAAAAAAAAAAGTGGGGAAAAATATGCAGAAGCCTGAGCCTCCTCATTTTTCTTTAGCACAGAGAGGGTTTCAGAAATTACAGTGTCCTCCCTGGGTTTCAGATAGAGGAGAGGGTAAAAGATTTCAAAGGCAGTTTTAATGAAAGAGAAATACTGAAAGGAAGAACACAGGGAGCAGTGACACTATAGTTCTGCTAAATTTTACATTTAAACTAAGAGGCTAATCATAATTTATTCTGTCAAAGAAATGACCTATATGTAAAGAAGACAAAATATGACTTGATGATTAAAGACTTGGAGAAATATCCTCTATAGCTATGTCAGTACTGCATGTTACTGTGTACGTAATCCAAAGCAGTGTTTGAAATGTCTCCTAATTATGTTTGGAACCCGGACCACGAGGTCCTCGGGGAGATGTTGAGTGTGTGGCAGGGATGTGGCAGCTTCCCTGCACTACCACTTCTGATGGCACATCTGAGTTAAAGCTGTTTTTTTAAACGTTTTCAGCCCTAGGAAGTGGTGAGGGCTGGGTGAGGGAGGGTTTCTTGCAGGTGACTGGGAAAGGTGCCCAGCAATGTCCTGGTGGAGGCTGCTGGCACTCAGAGCTTCCTTTCTATTGCTCAAAAAGGTCATTTCTCTAAAGAGTCTGGGGCGGATTTCTTTATTTTTCTATTTATAGCCATGCTGTTTGGCAGATAATTTCATTGTGGTGGCCTCAGGGCGGTAGAAAAGTGCAATTCTTGGTTTGATCTGAACTCCAGCAGAGCACCATTGATTGTGGTGTTTCAGGTGGAGGGATCCTGGTACTCACCAACAGCATCCCAGGAGGCTCCATTTGGGGCATTTGCAGCTTGATAAAGAGACACGAGGTTCAAGTACTCACAAAGCTTTGCAGAAGTTGGAGGATGTCCTGATTAGGCAGAGATGAAACAGGGAAAATTCCCTCTTTCATGTCCAGAGCAGTTCCTTCTTCTGTGAGGGATAAATTTGCCATTAAATCCCAGAAAAGGAGGAACTCTGTTGTATTTATGGTGGGATAATCCAGATCAAATGAGAAAGTGAAATTAAAGCTGGACCCAAACTTGCTGCTGGTGGGAAAAGGGAAATTCTATTCTACTTGAAAGGAAACAAACTTGTTACATTAAATAATTAAAATGAAGTGTTGCACCATCACAGATTCCTCCAAATTCTGTGTGCATTAGTAAATCATTTTTCCTTTCTAGGAATTAAAACAGGAATGTAGATAATTTTGCTTTTTCCCTAACTAAAACAATTAAGAAGAGAATCATTTTGGTCCACTGATGTTCCTACAGGATTATCTAATAATTTATTTGTTTAGGGGGTTTTTATTCTCTTTGTCAGAGGATAAGGATAAAAATAAATGTATGACGAGTATAGGAGCATTCTGAAGACAAAAACCCCAAACCTCACAAAAAAATTGCAAATAATGAAAAATGCTTTTACGAAGTCTTGATGAGGTACAACTGCTCATCCATGAGCAAATTCCACTTCAGCCCAAGGAGCCATAAGAAAAAAACACAGTTATTAAAAACTGTTTTGTTTTTTTTTTATGGAATTGTGGAACCCAGGTCGCCTCTCTTGCTTTGGGGATGTCCAAAATTCTCTCAGGCTCTTGATCCTTGAGTTGAGTTTAAATATTGAAGTGGTTTCCTGCACTGAGTCCCAGAGATCTACGCAGGAAAATCAAGTTTCTCTGGAGAAGATTCACATAATTTTGTCCTGCTCTGCAGGTGTTGAATTTACTTTGAGTCTATTTCTCTTAGTTTTTGGTTTGTGGGGGTTTTTTTTGATTTATTTATTTTCCTTTTGTCTTAAATGCCCACTTGCTCTTCTCCAAAACTCAAACCCACAAACCCAGAACATTCTCCCTGTTCCAGTTTTGTATCTCACAGCTGAGATATGGAAATAGCAGGTGTTCCAAGGAGAATATAATTGTTTTACTCTATGCCAGTGGATTTCCACTGTTTATTGGTATCAAATTTTCAGCAGGTCCATTCCTGCCATTCGAAATCTGAAGTCAACACTTAAGGCTCATTACTCAAATGAAATAATTATTTTACTTTTTTCCCATACATAATACATTAAATGTTGCATACATTTGCATATCAAGGAGAATCTTGATTGCGAAAAAAAAAAAAAAAAAAAAAGATACCCATCCCCTTGTTATGATAAGATTGTTGTTGCTACAAAACCATGGGAGGTGAGTATGCAGAAGTTATGGTTGCCCAGCAACTATAACAGCACAATTTACTGCCTAAGTATTGCAGATTTAAAAAAAAAAAAAAATAAAACACAAAAAAGCACTGGCAACATCAACAATCACCATGTTATTGCTGTTCCCCAGTAAAAGAATTATATCCTGTAATGAAAATTATTCAATAGAAGGTCTGCGATATTGTATTAATTTCCTAAAATGTATTTGACTTGAATTTACTTGCAGTTTCTCAGTACTCCCTAGGATCATTATAAGATCATCACTGGAAGCCAACGATTTGAGCATTATAAAAAGATTTTGCAAAGAGGATGGAAAGCATTAAGGATTGCAAGTTATCTCCCATTTATATTGTTCCCAGATTTTAAAAGAAGGAAATCCAGCCTACGTTGCAGGAGGCGACGTGCCAGCAGAGCAAAATGGAGCCCTGCTTTTCTTTTTGGGCACTCTGGGGCTCTGGGGAATTTGGATTTTGCTTCTCTTTTCAACTGGAGATGATATTTTGGACACAGGACTCAGTCCTCCTGGTGCATGGAGATGAAATCCAGGTCAAGGATGAGGGTTTGCCTTGGAATTGAGATGCACCTGTCCGACTGGATGGAGCTGGGACCTCTCGTGTGGGTTTTGATGAGATTAATCGTTTTAAAATTGAATGAGAGGAAATCAAATGATGTATTTAATCTGCACGGCTGGGGAAAAGCAAACTTAAAAAAATTAAGGCTTCAGCCTCATGTATATCAAGTTCTTCCATGGGAATTGTTTGAGGAGGTTTGATTGAATCTATAAACCTTGAGCAAAATCCCAGTTTTCCTGAGAGGCAGAGCGTGGTCTGTGGGTAACAGCCTGGCAGTGGTCCCATGGTGGGGCTGGAGTGTTGGGAATGGGGCCTGGGAGAGCAGTGGATGCTATGGGGGCATCCCAAGGGATTTGGGACATGCAAAGCCTTGCTCCCATTGCAGCTGGAGGAAGCTGGAGGCAGAGCACGCGCCAGGCACGAGGTATAAATGCAATATATTGCACTGTGTGTTTCTCTGAGCTAAACCAATGCATATTTGAGGTTATTTAAAGTGGTTATTTGAATGATCGGAGCCTAAAAAGGTTATTGGAAAGCTTTGTGCTTTTCTTCCTGACCCAGTTTCAGGTACTTTACATATGTCCATGAACACTCACCGATGTTACAGCTCATTCTTAATAAGGGTGGTAATTAATGTTGGCTAAATGTTGGTCTGATGAAGCTCTTTGGACATAAATCTTCCTCTCGCTCATGCCAGCGTTCTTTGGGAATCAGTAATCAGGGACAATTCTCTTTGATGGAATCATGGAATTCCTGAGCTGGAAGGGACCCACCATGATCATCCATTCCAGCTCCTGGCCCTGCACAGACACCCCAAATTCCCAGCCTGGGCATCCCTGTCAGCACTGTCCAAACACTCCTGGAGCTCTGGCAGCCTCGGGACTGTGCCCGTTCCCTGGGGAGCCTGGGCAGTGCCCAGCACCCTCTGGGGGAAGAATCTTTCCCTAAAATCCGACCTAAACCTGCCCTGACAAAGCTCCAGCCATTCCCTGGGCTCCTATGATTGTAAATGATCAGTTTAGGTAACGTCCAAACCCTTCCACATGCACTGGAGCCTGGTGCCACATTTTTGCAGCAAACTGGGACATTTGGCACGTTCCACCTGCTCGAGGGAAAAGCTGGATGGACGCCTCGGTGTTTTCTTAGCTCATAAAATTGATCGTATCTGGAGGGATCTGCCTCGATTTTGCATGCATCTCAAGCCCTGGCAACCTCCAAGTATTGGCCAGGTCTTGCTTCAGTTGGAGTGTAGCTCGTGTTTCTGCAGTTTGCCAAGTCTGTCTAGGAAATGAAAATAGAAGAAACTTTGAAACATATGGGGCTGGATTTTACCTTGCATTTATGCATTGACTCT
The DNA here is from genome assembly GCA_025920805.1 of Petroica traversi. Lineage (NCBI taxonomy): Eukaryota > Metazoa > Chordata > Aves > Passeriformes > Petroicidae > Petroica > Petroica traversi. The sequence goes on from JAHLSL010000018.1 coordinate 1,566,751, forward strand.
TACACCTTGGGCAGAGAAATGAACTGGAGATCCTCTCCTGTGCTTCGGTGTTTCTGGGAGTCCAGAAGAGCTGCACCAAGGCTGCCAGAGCCCAGGATGGTTTGGACAACCCTCTCAGGCACAGGGTGGGATTTTTGGTGTGTCCCTTGCAGGCACAGGAGTTGAACTCAATCCTTGTGTGTGTCCCTTCCAACTCAGGACATTCTGTGGTTCTCCTCTTGGCTGAGGAAGAGGATTATTTTCCGCCTTGTTTGAGGCCATTAAATCCTTCTTCTCCCCCTTCACTTTGGGGTGCTGTTGGTCAGGGTTGCTTCCAGAGGACCTTTAAAAGGAGAGATGGATGTCTTGGCTCTTGGCCAGGAATCCAACACACATCCAAGGGTGATGCCCAAGCTGAGGAGGCTCCAGTCCCTTGCTGTGTGTCCCTCCTGACTGGAATGTTTTCCAAGAGACTGCCAGCTCCTATTCCTATGAACACATCCCTTCCTGGACTTGCTGTGGGATACTTGAGAAAATCTAGGCATTAAAAACAAAAAAAACCAAAAAGCCCAAATAAGGCTAATAATCATCATAAAAGGAAATGAAAGAAGGCAGCATCAGCATTAAGAGAGTGTCAAGAAAATGATCCGAGATGATTTCACTTTTCCTAATTGGGATGTGATCCTAAAATATCTGGATCATGACAAATCCAAATCCCAGCTCTCTGCATGGCTTTGGTCAGGTTTGCAAATATTTTCCAGGGGGTATCTTTAAATCCCGTTTCATTTTAGACTATCAGACATCCCCTTATACGTATGGAGAGCTTTTCTTTTAATTTCATTTTTCTTTTTTTTTAACTGCTGAACTATTTGGCTTCTCTGTTAGGGCCAATATAAGGGTTAATTAGGTAATTTTTATTTGGGTTGCAAATCCCCAGTGCCTAATCCTAATTATTCAGAATTAACACCTACTATAAAAAGTCTATTTCATAACTTTTTTTTTTCCTGGCACGATCGCAAACACAGTTTTGCAAGAAAAATATGTTTCTAATAATATACTATCATTTCCATGTTTTAGTGTAATAATTAAGGTAGTCCTAATTCATGTCTAAAATCCAATTTTCATAAATGAAGCTTTCTCTAAATATTTAATTGCAATGAGCAGAGATTTCGGAGCAGGTGTTTCAGGAACTGGTAGATGACGTTGGCGGATGGGTTTGGAGGCGAAGCAGCAGATGTTGGTGGGGCACAAAGTGGGTGAAGCTCTTTGTGGGTCAGGGTGACACAGGTGGCCCTGAAGCCCTTCCCCATCCCTTTGCCTCACAGTGAGGGATGGCTGAGCTTCCCTTTCTGCACCATGACAGAAAATCCAGCTCAGAACCAGGCTCTGGTGAGCCCTTATTTAACCACTGGCACACGGTGTGTGGTTCCTACAACAGCTTCAGTTAATGGGATGCAGCTTTCCCTCCTCAGAGGTTTCTGATTTGTGGGTACATTTGTATTCACTACCAAAGATCCTCACAGAATGTTATGGGTCACTAAAGATCATCCACTTCCATCCCTGCCATGGCAGGGACACCTCCCACTGTCCCAGGTCACTCTCAGCCCCAATGTCCAGCCTGGCCTTGGGCACTGCCAGGGATCCAGGGGCAGCCCCAGCAAATCTGGGCACCCTGTGCCAGGGCCTGTCCACCCTCACAGGGAAGAAATTATTCCAAATATCCAAACTCAATTTCCTCTTTTTAAAGTTTTGCCCATTGCTCCTTGCCTGTCCTTACACCTCCCTCCCCTGATCCCCACAGAGTTCGGGATGCAGCCCAGGACTCTGTTAGTTTCTGAGCTGGGATGGCTCACTGCTGGCTCATGAGCAATTTTTCATCTCCAGCCTGTCCAAGTCCCTCTGGATCCATCCTTTTCCCTCCAGCCTGTGACTGCCCCACACAGCTCAGTGTCACCAGCAAATTTGCCAAAGGTCATTTGATCCCACTGTCCTTGTAACCAACAGAGGGGTTGGAGAGCATCAGCCCCAGTACTACTCTCTCAATGCCTCTGTTTCAAAATCCTTGGCCAAAACCAGTTGTCCCAGTAAGGATGGTCAGCCTGTAGCACCCACCCCAGCCAGGAGGGCTGCAGAGGTTGGGCATGAGCACCCCTGATCTCTTGGCTCCCGCCACCCCCAAAACACCTCTGCTTTCTGCATCTCTGTGGTTTAAAGCAGGGTGATCTGTGGGAAAACAAATAGGACCAAGCAGAAGGAATAATGCTTAAGACAGGTTGCCAATATTGTGTGGAAAGGCCACTTCACAGCTCGGGAGAAAGGGTTCTGGAGGTAGGAGATGCTCAGGGCTGGCTGGGAAGGGCAGATTTGAAACTTAGGACTTTAGTTTTTCTATTTTTCGTGTCTTTGTAATTCTGCAGTTCTGTAGTGTAGAACTCTAAACTCCACATCCAGTGCCAGCTGCTGCTCCCCCATTTAGCTCAGACACAACAATTCCTCTCCAGGCCTGGCCATCAAGGACTCCTGACTGTCCCAGGCCCTGAGAGATGGAAACAAAAGTGACTTGGGGGGGAGCAAATTGGGGGTAAATGACTTCATTACCTGAAGCTGTAATTGGGAGATTCACCCCCAATAAATATAAAAGGACCAAACCTATAAAAGCGTGAAAACCCATGACCCATCATCCATTTTTGGTGTAGCCCCTGCGGGGCTTTGTCTGCCCTAAATGTACCTGAAGCCCTTCAATAAATAGAACTGCTTTTTATTGCCTTAATTCTGTCTGGCATCTGGTTTTGGGTCAGCCCAAAAAGGCATCAGATTCTGGTGCTGCTGCACTGCACAGAGAGCAGCTCCTTGCCAAACCCAGCTGAGAGCCAAACCCTCCTCTCCAGACCCCTGCAGATGGAAGCAGGGATATGGAATCCAAGGTTTTGCCCCTAAATATCCACATTTTGTGCCAAAAAAAATGCCAGAAATGCAAACTGCTGTGCCTCCCCCTGGGGTGAGGACACAGCTCCAAGCCACACTGGAGGAGAGCAGGAACACTGCCTGTGGTCCTCAGTCATGTTCAGATGTTTGGCAGCTTCTGATGTGGGATGCTGAATTCTGATTTGAGGGAATTCTTCTGATTTTGGAAGCAGTGAGAGGTTAATAAAAACTCTTTGAGGTTGGATCTCTACCTAATATGTTGTAAGACATCCTGGGGATTTGGCTACCTTGGTATTTTTTCTTCCCTTCCTAATTTTTGAAGGGAATTTTTTTAAAAAACTTATTTACTTATTTACGGTGATCCATGAAATCGTGTTTTCATTAAACCCACTTTAAAAAAATAAATAAAAATATATAGATTTTTACATTTAATGCTGAGCACAGCTCAGGTTCTTTTTGTACTGATTTTGGGGTGGAGGGGCAGGAAGAGAGTGGATTTATTTTGCCTGTAACTTGCATTAATAAACATTTATTTTTAAAAAATTCTCATTTTCCTTGACCGTAAAATGAATTCAAATGAACACATTAATTAAACAGATTGTCCAGGGAGGAATTAGATCCATTTCCAATATCTACAACAGGTTTTTCTTCTGTCTGTCATTTGATGCCCCATCCTGTTCCTATGGGATGGGCTGGGGATGAGCCTTGAGGGGCTGGAAATTCAGAGACGATTTTCTTCTCCCTCCACTACCAATGGCAAACTTCTCAGACTCCAAAAAACCAGAGTAGAGCCCCTCATGGTGTCTCAGCAGGATCCCCTTGGCCACCCAGACATCCATGCTGAGGGACATTCCCAAGATTTGGGTTTTTTTGGGATGAGCTCCACTAGCTGCATGAAATCTGACTTGAAATAAGGCAGGGAGAAAGGCTTGGGGCCAGTGAAGGGCCTTTTCTGGTCCCACAAAATGTGTCTCAGCTTTAACTGAGTTAGAAACTGGTTTTAAGAAACCCTTTTGGCTTTTCTTTTCCTGCAGTTTCTCTCCCCTGACTCCAAGGTCACGGATGGGTTTTATGGAATTCCAAAGAATCTTGACCCTCACCCTGGGGCCCAGCATCACCTTAATCCCTGCATCTTCTCCCAACATTCCCCAACAGCCCCAGGTGCCTCCACAGAGGGAAGATTTCTGTATTTTCCCAGGAAAAAATGTGAGCAAAAGTGGAAGACAGAAAAAAACCAAAGCTGGACACAAGAAATCCATACTATTTTAAACAGCTCTGCGTATTATAAATTTATAAATATTCCCTCAGAAATGAAACAAAGCAGGAAATTACATAAAAATATGCTAAAAGGAAGTTCCTTGGTTTGGACAGGCAGGATCTGGCTGCTCAGGAATGCCAGATTTACAGTTCCGTGTCTCTGCTCCCAGGAGCACGTGCATTACAGTCCAATCTTTAACTACATAACCACGTAATATTTTCCCATTCCCTCTCTTTTAATATTAGAACACAGATACAAAAGTGGGAAGAGCCAGGATTGCACAGGCAATGGTAAAAATGCCATTTCTTAACTTCCAAGCTCTTGGCTTTGCAACTCAAATAACTTTCTTCAAATGTAATTTTTTCATATGTAATTATATATATCCAGTGCTGAATGCTGGAAAGCAGTGGGGATTACTGGGAAGCTTTTGGAAACTCCTTAATTTCCTTCTAGCAGTGAACAGGAGACAGCACCTTCTTTACTGTAGATTTCCCAATGAATTTCTCAAGTTGTTTGAGCAATAGGTACAGTTCTGAACAAACAACCAAAGAAACTGGGTCAGGAAATATTGTAAATAATTATTCTTCTTTTTTATAGTCATTAAATACACAGGCAGAGTAGGACGTTGCTGGTGCCAGGAGTGGGTTTAATGCTGAAGAAATCGGGTTTTAATGAACATATGCTGACATGGCCTCACAATCTTGCTTCATCTCCCCTATTAACTTCCTCTGCACCCAGGAAACCTTTGGCTCACTGCCTAAGTAATAGAAGAATAATTAGAGCAGTAATTGAAGAATGCCAAGTCAAACTTCCAAGGAATTTATCTTTAACAACCACTCTGAAGTGTGTTTCCCACACTGCCTGGCACGGTGGTTCTTGAGGAATCATTTTGCGTGATTCCAAGAAAAACTGGTGGGTCTGGGAGCCATCAAAATAAACTGGTTATGCCTTGTAAAACAGAAATAAATGTCTTTGGGAAAAGTGGAAATTATTCTTTAATACTCCCACCCTATTGTGGCCAGCCCTACTGTTCCTCTTGAGTGGGGCTGGGTATATAATCTGTCAACTACCTCTATCCTGCAGGATTAAAAGGCTGGAATAACAGATTTAGCCTAGAATTTACTCGCTTTTGACAATTAAATCCTGGATGTGTAAGACCTACAATGCTCTATTTTAATTGATGTGGGTCTTACATTTCCAGCTAGAGAGATATTTTGCACTAATAGCTGAAATAGTCTATTTAAAATAAAAACCATAATTTAGCAGTGGCAGTTGCTCTGCGACTTTGATCCATCAAACTGATTTTTTGCTGGAGAAGAACACGATTTGTCTGGTCACTATTCTCCTTCCTCAGTGGGAATTTCCATACCAGTTTTGTAATGAGTCTGTGATGGATAAACCACCAGTGCCCAGCCTGGTGCTCCACGGAGAGGAGCCTCCATCAGCCTCACAAAGAGCTGGGTGAGCTCCCAGGCTGGGGATTTCCAGGTGATTTCTTCTTGCTTTCCCTGTATCCATGGAGAGCTCTCTGGACATTTATGTCATGGACATGCTCCTTCTTTGCAGATGATGAGTGCTATCCCTAAATTATTCCATGTTTTGTGATGCCAGATCAGGTTTACACAGTTTTGTTGTATTTTCATAAATGTTTGCCTGCCACGCTGAAACCCAGCAGCTCATCTTGGAGGCCAAAAACCAACCTGCTGATTCCTTATTTTTGCAAGTCAACCACGGGACAAAAGCATGAGGGGAAGAATGATTTGGAGACCAGCTTTGTGCAGCAGGTCCTCCACATTCCCAGGTGCTAAAGAAAGGAGGGTTCATATTCCAGGAGACGGAGCTGGTGCTGCCAGCTCGGGAAGAGAGGAGGTTTTTTCATAATGTCACTTCATCTTTCAATAATATTAAGATGTGGAGCCATATTCCAAGTGTTTAGTGTCATGGGAAATGAAGTGGAATATATTTTGTTGGTAATTTCTACAGCAGCAGAGTAAGGGACGGGGGGGGAACTTTCCAGCCAATTACTGGTTTCAGGTACTTCTATATTTAAATTTTTTTTCCCAGTTACCTCAGCATAATTAATAAATGATATTGCTTCGTATTTCCAAGGAAATCCAGACAGCTGCATCACCTATCACTCCTTCCTTTAATGTGCTGTAAAAGTTCCTCCTCCACACTCTCTGCTCTGTTGTTGTAATTAAGGATGTGCATCAGGAAATGCCACGCTTCAGACCTGAGTTTACTGCGTGCTTGACACACTCCCACAGCTTCCTTCTCCAGAGCTCATTTCCATGGAAAATGCCTCACAAAACCAGCAGCTTGTTCTGGCAAAGACCAACTTGATATGCAGTGAGGGGGCTGATTTTAAACACATTGTGGATATGTAACATGGGAAGTATTTTTTCAGTGATAAGTGATCCAAGAGGAACGTGGTGAGACAAGTGGAAGGTCCATTTCTGTCCTGGTTTTGATGCTCCAGGTACATGTCTGGAAAATCAGGAGCGTGCAAAGACTGGGAATACTGTAGCATGAATGAAAAATATGGCTTTTTGTCAGCTCTGAAATGAGGTCCAGCTTGGTAGATTACTATTAATGCTGTGACTAATGATCAATTTGTTTAGAATAAAAACACATGCACATTTCCATGCCCTTCTCTTCACAGCTCGAGTGTTCCTGGGTGTTTACAACCACACTTCCTCCTCTCTCCTCTGTGCCTACAGAGATTTTCATATGATTTGGTAAAGGAAATTGACAGCTGATTCCTATGATGTCCCAGGAATCCATGGAGGCTGTGGAGGGTGTTTGTGCAGGAGTGTGAGATATCAAAGTTCTCCCATGAACCCTGGTCAGATTTTTCTCTTTTTTCACTCAATCTGCACACACTGCTGAGGACTTTCCTGGCTTGCCCAACCCTGGGAAGCAGCAGGATTTTGGAGAGGCTGTGCCACTTCCCTCCTTCCCCATGGCCACCAGAGGAGCTATCCTAGCATCGTTGCAACCTCCTTGGCCAAATTCTGCTGGAATGTTCGAGCTGCTCAGCCCTGCTTTCACTGGGAAAAGGAGATTTGCCAGAGGCAAGAGCATTTTGTATCCCAGCCAAGCAGGATGTCACCCCTCTTTGGACACGAGGAGAGCTCAGAGCTCGGCAGGCTTTTCCCAAGGGCATGGAAGAGCACAAGGTGCTCCCAGTGCACCCCGTGCCTTGGCACCACCTGCCTATGAGAGCAGAAGGAAAGGTGACAAACGTCACGCTTAAAAAGAAATCCCACTTCTATTATTAATGAGGGAGTCCCGGTGGAGAAAAATATTGTCTTGATCTCTCTTTTAGACGTATCTAAAAAGCTCTGGTAACTGCAGTATCCAAATTTCAGATTGTCTGCTTTTCTCTTTCAGAGAGCAGATGAATTTTCGGCTGGTTTTCTGTCACCCATTGCCACCCTCTCATCTTTCCTGCTGCCCTGTGTCCCCTCTCATGCTCCATGCTCTGCTGCATCCTCACTTTGTCTTCCTGCCTTCTTTTATACATAACAGATACCATTTCCTTGTACTTAGCTAATTATCAGCCTTGGTTTATTTCCCTGCCTTCTTTCTTTTCTGCTGCAGGCTTTCAAACCCTCTTTGATCTGGTCCTTCACCTTCCCTGCTGACATTTGGATCACTTTTCACTGGTCTCCAACACATTTATCTTGCCCAGTGTCTTTTTACTTTTCCCATTCCATCGAATTCTTCCTCTTTTTCCCTGTTCCTTCTTCCTAACAACTCTTTCATCCTGCTATTCCACCCTGTTCCCACTCTGCTCACAGCCTGCTCACTGTCTTGGGTTCCCAGACTTGAGTTGGGACCACCACAACCACCAGCCAAAGGTGTCACAGAGATTTCTAGGCACATTTGGCTCCAGCCAGGCTGGAAAGCTGTGGTCGAGGCAGGGGGCT
>JAHLSL010000018.1:1579844-1638463 GCA_025920805.1 Petroica traversi
TTGCAATCAGTCCAACGCTCGGGCGAACCCAACCAGAGCTGCCGGTGCAACCTCAGAATTCCCCATTTTTCCACGCTTTGGTGTGATTTATGGCTTGATGAAGTCTTATCTCCCCAGCCTACTGCCATAGGCTAATAGTCTGTAACAAAGCTCGGTCTCAAAAATGTCAAACATAATGAAAAAGGGAAAATCACAGCAGAGGAAGTTGGTGGGAGCCTTTCCTAAGGGTGCCTGTCTTGGTGAGTGTAGGGATCTCGTGGATCAGAGCCCAGGAGAGCGGGACAATCACACTGAGCCTCTGTCAGTGCCAGCTGTGCCTCCCCTGCCACTGAGGTGCCCGTGGAGCATGCGAGGAGACACACTGCCCTCTGCCAACCCGAGGAAAACACTGCTGCCTTCCCTCTAAAAGCCCAGCCTGAGAGCCAAGGTGGATTTCAGAAACTCCCACTTATCCTGTGCGAGGCTGATCCCAGCAGCTGTGCCCTGGTGTCTCTTCTGGGGTGAGTGACAACAAATTCCTGCTGCTCTGGAGATGTCTGGGCACTGCCAGCAGCTGGAGCTGAGCTGTGTTTGGAACATCACCCCAGCACTGGGGTCCTCTGCCCTTGCACAGAGCAGCAGGAATGAGCAGTTTTTCATGGAACAGCATCTCCAAGGTGTAAATTTCTCCAGAATTCACCATCTCAGGCTGCCAGAGGGCTGGAATTGATAACCTTGAAGGTCTTTTCCAACTTTAATGATTCCATGATTCTATTCCTTCTGCCAGAAGTGTTATTTTGAGCAAAACACTGGTTATAGATGGGCACTGCTCCATTCAGACCCACATTTACTGCCATTCCTTGGAGCACTGCAGTATTTCAGGGGTGAACTGTCCTTTCCATAACTGAAATGTAACTGTTGTGCTTTGTTAAAAGATTGCCCAAACTGCTCCAGATCCCTGTTTGGTGGTTGTGTGCTGCTTCACCCCTTCCTCACCCACCACAGACTCCCTGTGACCAGGAATTAAAGGAGAGGGGTGGACAGAAGGAAGGTTGGGCTTTCAGCTTTCCCAGCTTGGATTTCAGTTCCCTAAACCACCTGAACAAGTCTCATTTTCATTTCTCCTGTCTTCTGCTCATAGGTGTGAAGAGTGGAACAAGAGTTTCTGTGCAGCTCACAGTCATGAAATAAATGCATTTGTTGGATAAAGGCAATATTAAACACCAAGTGTTAATAGCTTTATTAACTGAGCAGCTTAACCCAGAATGTTTGGCCTTTGGCATCTCCAGCCAGGAAAGCCTCAGGTGTGAGGACACAGGGAATGTCAAGAGAATCTGGGGGCTAAGAGAAGCCAAATGTTCTGTTTGAATCGTGGGGCTCTCTGCACCTACCAGTGTCCTCGTGCTGCTGGAACAGAGGCAGCTCACCTCAACTCTCTGTTCCTCAGGTTGCCTATCCATAAAAATGGGGATAAATAGTGGCATGGGAAGCTTGTCTTTTGCAAACTTTAATTTATTAATGCCTGAATAATGCTTTCAGGTCCGATGGAAGATGTTGTGTAATTATAATAAATAGATATTGACTTCAAAGAGTCTCTGTAGATCTGGGCTTTTTGATCCCATTCTAAAACTGTAATTATCCCTATCCCATAGGCTTAAATATAAAATTATATGAGTGCAGATTTTCATCTGTATTCTGCTGGTGCGTGGTTGCACATTTTCCAGAGGAGGTGGTAGGATATGGGCCCTCAGAAAATAATAAGTGAGGAGGGCTGAGTTTTTTACGGAGGAATGTGGAATTTTGGGGGTGAACTGGGGCAGCACTGGCCTTGTTGTGTGATTGCATGGGAAGCCATGCTCATCTGGGAGTTCCCAGCTCCAAACACTTTTGGGGAGCCTCTCTGATGCCTCAGTTTGCAATTAATGAGTGGTCAATGCCCTCGTGTGGGACAATGTGGCTCTGGAGGAGGGTGATCCCATCCCAAGACATCGACCTGCACACCTCAGCACAGTGGCAAACACCACAAAAATTCCCACAGGTAGGGCACTGTGTTCTCAACATTCATTTATTCTTTTAAAATGTTGTCTTTTTATACCCTTATCAACCAAAAGAGGCCAAACAGATTTTCCCCTCTACTCATTTTAATAAAATTGGCTTCCAGGCTGCAACGTCGGATGCCAAAATTCAACCTGGAAATGCTGGCAGCCTCATCACTCGAGCGACGCCAGCAGTGGTGTTGCAATTATCAGTTGATCTTCTGTTTAAATACAACCCAGCGTGTGAGCTGAATACAGACAGGTTAGAAAAAAAGCTGTGAAAAAGAGGAAAAAAAATCCTGAACAATTCTAAACCGGGCTCGAGTCATAACATACAAATTGTTTGCTCAGCTAAAATGTGCTAAACCAAAACAAATTAAATGTAGCAGAGAATACGATAGCAGAAGGGTGAAAGTCATTTCAACAAAAGTAAAAAGAATTGGCGTTTCCTTCCAGTCATCTGCATGGCTTTGGTTACCCAGACAGATGGAAAATTGTGTAAAAAAAGGAAGAAATTGCCATCAGAAATTGCAATCAGATGCTGATATAGTAGAGGGCCACTTTGGGGGTCTTTTCCTTGCCCACTTGCTCCAGCTCTGGAATCCAGCAGTGCTGTGCTGCAGGTTTAGCTGGGACTGGATGGGCTGAAGAAATCCCAGCTCTCCTGCTGACCCCTCACCTGCAGCTTGGGCAGCATCTCCCAGCCGGCCACATCAATGGGAATAACCCAAAAAACACTCCTAGGAATGTTTGGGGATTAATCAAACAAATATCCAGGGGTGCAAAACAGTGCAAGGTTCTTGTGTGCCCTGGGTATTAAATAAAGGGTTGTAACTGTGACCTTCCAGTACCTGCAGGAGAACCACAGGAAAGAATGGAGAGGGAATTTTTCCAGGAGTTTGAAGTGACAGGATAAAGGGGAATAGCTTCAAACTGACAGCTTTAAGTGGGATATTAGGAAATCCTTTACTGTGGGAGTGGTGAGACCACGGCACAGGTCATCCAGGGAAGTTGTGTCTGCCCCTTCCCTGGAAGTGTTCAAGGCCAGGTTGGCCTCAAAGCAGCCTAGGATAGTGGAAGGTGCCCCTGGCCATGGCAGCAGATGGAAACAGAGAACTTTTAAGCTCCCTTCCGACTCAGGACTTTCTGTGATTCTATCATCTGTATCTGCATTTTCTATTTTACACCACAACAATGCATCCTGGATTTTTCTGCTTCCCTTATCAATGGAAACCACTCAATAGACGGAGATCCTCAAACTCCTGAAATGTCAAACGTGCCCTCCTGGACAGTGGCCAGGTGCCAACACCTTTGTGCTGAAGGCAGCCCCGACAGAGTGTTGGGAGCAGTGGATGGGGAGCCCGAATGGGGCCATTTGAGACACCAGAAGAGTGGGATTTCACAAGTCAGAGGAGTGCAGAGAGGGCAGCTGCTTTCACAATATTTAACACACTCCCTTTCATGCCACTTTCAGGCCAGATTTTGTCTAAAAAGAACTGTTCGACAGCTCCCCAAACTGCGATAAGAACCCGCAGCTCTAATATTCCAGTGCTAGCATCTGTTCTTTCTTAGGTTACCCCCTTAAATTTCTTTTTCCAACTTGAAAACAAATCCAAACAGTCCTAAACTCTAACAAATTACCCAGCAGAGCATATGAGTGGTTACAGGTTTCCAGCTCCACTGGAAACACGCCGGTCTCCAAACTGCGCAAAGAGAATCCAGCACTTGGAGCCCGGCTCTCCTGCCAAGATATGTGTCCAAAAAAACCCAGATGCCTTCAGTGTTTTATTACATGCAGCACTGAGCAGTTCAATGGCTCGCAGAGCAGTAGCCAGGAATATTGGGAAACTGCAGATGCAAACACATACACACACAGAGAAATATGCGGGCCTGTGACTTCAGCGCCGGTGGACATCGGGATAGGAGCTGCTTCCAAGCTGGGATAACGTGGGATAAAAACAGATTGTTTCTTCACAGGCGAAGTCAGATCTCGTGCAACTCGATACAGCAGAACTTTGGAACCGACTTAGGGGTGTTTAATAATGCCTACATGGCTTCTGCTCTCAGATTCAGGGTCAGAAGAAGGGGTAAAATGAAGTTTGGAATGATGTCTAAGTAGACAAAGGAGCTCTGGGATCATGGGAACAGTTTTGGGTGTGCCCACCAACATAAAACAAATTGAAATTTCTAGTATGAGTGGTCAGAGAAAGTTGAGATACTGGCGGTGATCAGATTAACTCTGGAGCACAAGTATGAATTTTACTGCTACAATTTATTCTTTTTCTTCACTTCCCTTGTTTTATATTTAATTCACATTCACAGTTACCAAAACGTGACTTGACCACTGCAACCATTCACAGGAAGGTTCAAGTGCATGGAAGTTTACATCAGTTGTTATCAGGAAGCCCAAAATCTCTGGGTCTGTTTAAAAAATAATTTGCAAAAAATAATTTGTAAAAAATACATCATAAGCTAAATTGAGGAATTTTTTTTAAATGTTACACATCCACGTCTGAATTTTGGATTTTTTTCCAATAATTATTCCATCTATTTAAAGTATTTCCATGGAAAAGTATGAAGGGACTCATCCCTGAAGATACTTTATGTTTCTTCTCCCCAACATCAGAAGGTCATGGACGCGTGGAGAGAATCCAGAGGAGGCCACGGAGATGCTCCAAGATCTGGATTCCCCCTGGAAGAGCTGGGGGTGCTCAGCTGGAGAGGAGAAGTTCCAGGGAGAGCTCAGAGCCCCTGGCAGGGCCTGAAGGGGCTCCAGGAGAGCTGGAGAGGGACTGGGGACAAGGGCTGGAGGGACAGGACACAGGGAATGGCTGCCAGTGCCAGAGGGCAGCAATGGATGGGATTTGGGGCAGGAATTGCTCCCTGGGAGGGTGGGCAGGCCCTGGCACAGGGTGCCCAGATTTGCTGGGGCTGCCCCTGGATCCCTGGCAGTGCCCAAGGCCAGGCTGGACATTGGGGCTGGAGCAGCCTGGGACAGTGGGAGGTGGCCCTGCCATGGCAGGGGTGAAACTCGATGGACCTCAAGGTCCCTTCCAACCCAAACCACTCCACCACTGGATGTGCTGCCAGGGTTGGAAGTTCACAGCAATTTTCCTTGGCAATTTTCCTTTTTCCCTCCCTCTTTCCTTTCACCATTCCTTCCCTCTCCGTGGCACTCGCAGCGCAATGTTCGCTCTCCATCCAGCAGGATGGCATCAGGTTTCTCCATTTCACCGCTGGCCCTGCGCCCTCGGAATGCCAAGGGCTGAGCCTCGGGGACCACGCGGAGGCATTTGTGACTCTCAGCCTCTGATCACCGGCATTGTCAGGTTAATGACCTGCAAAGATCTGCACAAACATCGCAGGAAGATTTGCCAGAAATGCTGGCACGTTTTTGTTGGCCCCACAGCCTCATATTAAGTTCGCAGAGAGGGGCCAATTCATGGATGCAAACCACGGTGTGTGGTGGGAACAAAGGGTCTGAAGAACAGGGGAGGTGACTCCAGAAGAGCTGCTGGGGGCACTGGTGGCTGGAGTGGCCACAAATCCAGCGGAATCCCTGTGGAGACACCTGGGAATTCAACTCTGTCCCTGCTGGAAAGACAAACTGGGTTTCTGTACGCTGCCAGCTCAGCCCCTCCGCTGTGGCCTCTTGACTTCTTGGCCAGTTTTGCAGGAGGAATATTTTCCATTTCTCTCCGAGGGGTGGAGAAGCAAAGGGAAAGGTGGAATGGGGCAGGGGAAACACGAGAGCCACAAGGGCAGCAGGAGTTGTCACATTGGTGGTCACCCAGCATCACCTGAGACCTCCAGCTCTGCAGGTAGAGGCTCTCACCCCCTGCCAATGGGAGCTGCAAGGATGACCTTTAATCATTTCCCAAACCAAACCTTCAACCACGTTGTCGTTTTCAGCAGAGCACACACACAGAAAGGTAAAATTCAAATAAGGGGACGACTGGAAAATGCAGCTGATTAAAACAGCCGGAATTGCGGTGCTTTTGTCTAAAAACAAGTGACAGGGAAGATGCGTGTTAATGTCTTTACAAACAGTTCCATGGGTGTGAACGTCTTTGAAATGGGTCTGGATGTCTCTACCAACTTCAAGCTGCAGGTTTGTTACAAAACCCAGCTTGAATCCTGAAACAAATGGGTCTGCACAAGCCAGAGTTTCTGGACTTTGGGGTAAAATAACAGGTTCAAGGGGGATATGGGGTAGGTGGTTTGGGAAGTCTGGACCTTGTGATTCAGGTGAAATAAGTATGAAAGATTATGTTTCAGGTTTTATTAGTATCTTGCAATTCAAGCCATGTAAACATCTTGTAATTTTGACCCAAATTATGTAGTTATCACTTCCTAGTACCTCAACAATGGGGAAAGGAAGAGGGAAAGATGCGGCCGGCAGTTTGGGACAAAGGAGGCTGCATCCTCCAAAAGCTCCAGAGAGAAAACCCCGCTGTCTGTGCCCCAGTGAACTCTCTCCTTTATTAGAATAAAGTCGCAGAACTCCTCTGTCTCCTTTATGGACACTGGCTTTTCATAGGAATTTTCCCTACACAGAGTTTCTAGAATTTCAGGTGTTTTGCCAGCTGAGACTCTCAATATGGGACGTTTTGGTCCTTTGGGTGAATTAAGGGCTCCTCACACCCCCAAAAAAAATGTCCTGATGAGTTTCAGTGGAGTTTATTAAAGCCCACGGAAACTGAACAAGTTTGGGAAATCCAGAACCAGTGTATCCCATGTCTTTTCCAAACCCACAGTAACATCTCTCTCACTGATAGTGGTTACAAATAAACTGAAGAAACTATTCAGATTTTTGTCTGAGAGATTTTACCATCGGCTGGAGGTCAGAGCCTGAGGCAAGATTTGGGTTCGCCCTGTGACACGGAATCCCAGAACGGTTTGGGTTGGAAGGGATTTTAAGGAACATCTCATTCAATGGGCAGGGACACCTTCGATAGACCCGACTGCTCAGAACTCTGTTCCAGCTGGCAAAGGAGGGAGGTCTGAGCTGCTCCTCCGTGTGTGCGCACAAACTCTGCATTTTCCACACTTTCCTGTGTTTCTTTCAACAACCGCTCCAGTGTGACTTTCTCCCTTTACATTTTTCCTGTTGTGAACTTGTCCGAAATGAATTTGAGATACATTCAGGGGATTCTGGGTTTTAGAGACTCGGCGCTGAAGCACTTTGCGAAAATCAGTTTCCTTTGCAGTGTTATTAACACAAAGCTCAAGGCACTGCAAAAACTATCCAGGTATGGAGGGATGTTCCCTTCAAGTTTGATTCAGCAAGAAATCCCTCTGAAAATCATTGAATCGCCTGTATGAGGTGTGAGCTTAAAAAAAGCGATTGAAAATGTGTTTGGATAACAAGCATGTTTTTATAGATGTTTCTATTTATCTATATGAAAAATTCTACTGATGTACTGTATGGGGGGAACAGCTAATTGGTTTGATATTAAATTATATTTAAAAGTTATTTACTCTTTAATTTCATCCTAAGCTGTTTCTGATGCTGTGTTGAGTGCAAAGGCATTCAATAATTTCATCGAGCTTTGTAAGGAACTTAAACCTGTACAATTCATCTGTATTACCCATTGCATTCAGAAAATGACAATTGCCTGGCTTTAAAAACTCTTCTTTCAACTTTTTAAAATCTATGCACTAATAACCCTTTTGGCTTTCATAACTTGAAAATTGGTAGAAAGCTACATGTTTCATTTTGAGACTATTTAGTTCTTTGTTTTATTATATGAGACAGGTCAATGCTTCATTTGCTTCTATTTGAAGAGGGTTTCTCTAGGAAATGTTTTTATTTTAGTAAACATTGACAATTTTATTTCTTCAGCTCCTTGAAAAAGCACTTCATGTGTGCTCATGTAAAGAACGCTCCTGCAAATGGTTGGCACAATCCCGCATTGATTAGAGAGGAAATTGAGATTAAAAGAGAAACCTGCCAGAGAATTATCTGTAAATAAAAGCACATTTAGCACTGCACTGGTGCCTCTTGGAAAACAATCCCAGAGCTCTCTGTACTCTGCTTCTCTTTTTTTAACAGCACAAACTTCTGCCTTTGTATTGTAATCAGAATTCGAATGTCTTTGCATCTTGTCATGTGGCCTCTGGAGTTGAGAGTGATATAAACGGGATATCACTGGTAAATGTCATGGATGCTGACGAGATGTCAGCAGGCCACAGCTGAGAGCTCTGGAATTCAAATCAAGAGAGACTGATCCTTATCTCAAATGATGTGTCTGAGATTCCTCTCCCCCTCCCAAATTTGCCGGGGCTCCAGCACGAGAGGCTGAGGCTGCAGGAGGATTTTCCTCCTGCAAAGGCTGCAAACTCCTGGAAATTCAGGGCGGGCAGGACGAGAGGCTCTTAATTTAAGCAAAAAGAAAACCAGGCAGGCACTTTCTTTGAGCTTTGAATTTTATGAGTCGGTACTTGCGAGGGTTGTTCCACCTTCTGCACATTTAACCCGAGCCCAAATGCACTGATGTGCTGTCCTGGTTTAAAAGTAGGTGGGAAAGCGCCTCACAGAAACAGTAAATGCTATTTTAGGATTAAACCTCTCGAATCCCTGAGCTTACTACACAGGTTACAGTGAGATGCTCCACTAATGAATCATCACTGAGCAGCTGCATTTGCATAACGGAGGGAAGATGAGGCACCACACAGTGAGGGCAGCCTCTAATTTATGAACAGGAGACCAGATTCATTTTTTTACAACATTTTTTTTTTTCCATTTATGTTTTTATATGTCAATGTAAAAATGTTTCCATGGAGACTGTAAAGGTTTTTATTAAAAGGTCGATAATATACCTCCTACATAATAATTTAAGCAACTTGAGTGAAACCTTATGATCTTGTTTTTCGACGTGTTCCAGTTGGCGTTTTTCCCCCATTGTAACCTGTGCCAGAAAAAATGCAGAGGAACTGTAAAACCTGGGAATATGGCATTGTAGCAGCACATATATATAGATATAAAAATATTAATGTTTGGAGGTAAAAAATACATTAGCACGATAAAAGTGAGTTGGCTGGGTGCTGTGGTTACGTAATACCTGGTGTTAACATGTAACATGTACTGCTTGTGCTACACCAGCATATTTTGTGATATATAATCCAGTGTTTATCTATATTCAAATTAGAATCTATATTTTTACTCTGTTCTCTGGAGACATATTATTTAAACAATCTCAGTCACAAAAAATAAACGTAAGGACTAAAGCTAAAATAACTCTGAAGGATTTTTCCCAGTCCTGATTGCACCGTGCTCTCTGCTGTCTTAATATATCTTTAATTATTACAACTGATCTGAACACAAAGAGGACGGATTCTCAGCTGCAGGGACTTGGCTTCACTCCACGGAAATTTCCAGTGCAAGGGGGTTAACTTTCATCAGGAGCAAATCAGACCCGGCTTCATATTTCCTGCCCTATCTGATGCTGCCCTTTGCATTCTGCTGGTGCGAGCCAAAATGTGAGCAAACCCCGACCTCTGCTCCGTCAGGATTCGCTCTCTGCTTCCTCCGTGGGATGGGAGGGGACAGAGCCCAGGGGCAGGAGCTCTGCAGCCAGAGGGGTGTGGGGTCTGAGTGCTCTGGGGGAATTTTCATCCCACAGGACATTTTCCTGAGCAGTAGTTGAGGACACCATGGATCTGGAGCCACCATGAGCACAACACTCAGTGCCACTCCAGGGATAACAAACCCACGGTACCATTCCAGGGATGACAAACACCCAGTGCCACTCTGAGAATCACAAGCACTCAGTGCCACTCCAAGGATAACACCCAGAGCCACCCCAGGGACCACAAACACCCAGTGCCTCTCCAGGGATGACAAACACCCAGTGCCACTCCAGGGATAACAAACCCACTCCACCTTCCTGAAAGGCAGCTGTGCAAGCACAGGAAACTTCCCGGCATTTGCATAACCTTAATCTTGTGGTGAACATTTGCAGATTCTCCACTCTTGCTTTCAGCAGCCAAGTCGCTAACGCAGGGCCTTTTAACTGTGTGCTTTTTGATTAACCAGTAGTATCTGGGAATAATAATTGGTCATGGCCATCCATCCTACGGGGTTGATTAACTGGGAATAAGCTGCACATTTTTTCTTTCTTTTTTCTTTTTTTCTCTTTTTTTTTTTTTTTTTTTTTAACTGTAAAGCTTTTCTGTGGTAATTCCACCATTCATTAGGATGGAGAAATTGGCTCCAAACCAAGTACATCTGCCAAAGCCATTATTTCCATCATCACACTCTGCATCAGTCTGCAGTGCAGCCTTGTAGGAAGACAATGTTCTGTCCCCTTGTGGTTCTTAAGTTATGGGTAAGGAGCTTACATATATTAAAAGGAGGGTCTTCACTTAGTCTCTTAATCTTTATGAGCACTAATAATAGTCAACTTAGTTTCCAAAATTTAGAAACACTTGCTTTCAACATGGAAGGGTTGCACATGCTGGAAGATAAGTCCCAGTGCAATGAGATTAGGAGCTCCATGGTTTTGTCAAATGTTTCCACATTTTAGACTTTTAAAAAGGGGCCTCTGTAGCTTTAACACATACGCTCTTCCTCCTATACTTACATTCTGTATCTTTAAGAGGATAATTGCTGAATTGAAATTTGAGAGTGTTATCTTAATAACCAATTACTCAAATAACTTTGAAATTGGCTTAAATTGGCTCGTCATGCTACATTTACCTGAATCTTTTTATGGGAAAGTTAGGAACAAAAAAAAAAAAGAAAAAAAAAGAAAAAGAAAAAAAAAAACCTTGGCAGCCTGATTTGTTTAGCATTGCTGGAGGTTCCTGTTTGCAGCAGGGAGAGTGGCCCAGAGTAACCCCAGCAGGGACCCCCTGCCCAGTCACCTCCGGTATGGATCAGGAATTCAGTGGGAGGCAGGGACGGACTGAGCCTCTCACTGCTCACCCCCAGGGCCTGCCCAAACTCTGCCTGTGGCTGCAGCCAGAGAGGATTCAGAGATTCGGGGATGGGAGGATGGATCTGGCTGGGGAAATCCGTGACCTCTTCTCAATGTGCTCACAGCTCGTGAGCCAACGGTTTGAAGAGGAGCAAATGGAGATATTTTACAGCTCTGCTTATTAAAAATTGTGATTATGAAGATAATCTTCCTGAAAGATTTCATATGTTTAGCAATATGGTTGGATAATATGGGTAAGTTTCTGTGGTGGAAACTGTGGCAGATTCTGCATTACACATTCAGGTTTCTTCATCATTGCCTGATACCAAACAAATAAAATGATAAAACTTCAAATACCTTCACTTAGCACTGTTTAGACAATTGAATTTCACAAAAATCTTGTAATAGCTCTGAAGAGAACTCATTTCCTCTGTGAGCAGGAGCTCCACTTGACCCTGAATTTCCAAACCGACTCGTAGCTCAAAACTCAGCATTTGCCAGCTCAGAATTAATTGTTTTATTCTGGAACACCCAAGTGCTTCACTCTGCTCTTGGATCCAAGACACTTTTGCTCAAAATCCAACAGAATGGGCACTGCTGATCCTTAATGGATCGTGTTCTCCATGGCCTGGTGCCCTGAGGTGGAGCTGTGTCTGGAATGTGACGGATCTGCCAGTAAAGCCAAAAATCATTCTGAATCCTCTTTTGTTTTCCGCCCCAGCAAATTTCAGACAAAGAGGGTCCCCATGGAAAGCACCAAAATTTGCAAAGCGAGTCTGATTTAGGAGCAGTCAGAATAACAAATAAAGTGCTACATGTTTTGTTCTCTCACAGACAAACAGAGTTTTACTCCAGACAGCAAAGGGGAGTTTCTGGGGTTGAAGGGAGCCCACTGGACCTCCTGAATTCCTGGTATCTCTTGTCCCAGTGTGCTGCCCAAGAGTGCCATGAAACGTCACAAACTCTGAGGTTTTGGCATTTCTCTCGATTTTTTTAGATTCTTAAATTTTTTTAATGATAAAATCTTCCAGGCTAGAAGATTTTTCCTCTCCTATTAAATGCCATTCCATTAAATTGAAGCCCATGTTTTTCTATTAGATTATTCTGAATATTTGACCTTTGGATAATCCTAAGGTGCAACAACATTTCCCTGCAGTGCTTGTTTTATTGAGCATCTCAAAATGGAGATAGCTCAGAATCAGTGTGAAGTTTGAGTTCTGTGATAATAAGGCCTCATTTTCCTGAATGATTTGACAAGGAGGAAAAAAGGGCAGCTCTAAATAACCCTAATCCCACTCCTAATGATTTCAAACATATTTATCCTCCAGCTAAACAAGTAGTTTAAGGCTATTCCTAGTCCAGTCTTCTCAGTAGAATATCCAGGTTTTTTTTTTCAATGCCTGGGAATACCCGGGGATGCACCAGATCTTTAACTGCTCCTTTTACAATCCATTATCTATTCTTATCAACAGACCCAGACTCTTCCAGGTTACATAAAATGCCCAAAGCAAAAGCTGGATGATCCAAACAGAATTGTTTTCCTTTGATTCCCAACCTGTGTGATTATAACAATAGGAATAGTTATCCGAGCCTTTTTATTTTCCTCAACATCGTTTTATAAAACCTTCTCACCATCTCTTCCATAATTGTTTACAAATAAACTTTTTTAAAGTAACCAGATAGCAGGTTAAAATTCAGTTTGGGGTTGGAGGGGATTTTTAAGCTCATCCAGTTTCACCCCCTCCTATGGGCAGGGGCACCTTCCACTACCCCAGGGTGCTCCAAGCCCCATCCAACCTGGCCTTTGATAATTCCAGGGAAATTATGACTCAGCCTGAGTTGGTTCTCATGCCACTTCAGCTCTCTAAGTCCAAGAAGATAAATTACTAAATTCACCTTTTGTCCAACCCATAATTTTCATTTTAGCTTTGGTCATTTCAGATACATCAACCACAAAGTCACTATTTTCGCATCGGAAAAATGTAAACACGCATTTTGCCATTGCAAGGGTAAAGAAAATCTTGCAATAAAGTAAATTAAATATCCCAAAATCCAGCCACAAACTGTCAGTCAAGTTCTTACCCTTTGGAATCCCACCCCCAGCCTTATCTGAAGCAGAGACATGGAATTTCCCCGCAAAATTAAGCAAAATATTCACATTTCCTGCTGGTAATCCTTAATGAGATTCTGTCCATTTACAGGATTCGACAAGAAAATGACATTTTTAACCTATGGCCATCCCAGATTCCTTTGCCTGGTCCTTCTGGCCTTATCTCCACCTTCTGCAGACACCTGAGGCTCTTCTGCCTCCTCATCCACACGTTCCTCTCACTGTGGTGTTTTCCTCTGCTGCTTTCTCAGAAGCCACTGGAGAAGAGGGTGGGATTTTGAGAGGGAAATATTTTTGGCTTTGAAGAACACACACTTCTCTAATGGTTCTCTGAAGCGCCAAATGGCTTGGGGATGGAGAAGGAATGCACTTTTTCTGAAGGCTTTTTTTGTTGTTTTTAATAGAAAGCAGGTTTTAGATGGTATTCCTAATGGAAGAGGAGAAATCTGAGATTTCTGCAGGCATTTAAGGACATATGTAGGGGATTTAGGTGAGTATAAATTCAAGTGCGTAAATGATAAATGAAATAGCAGCCACAGAGGATTATTTATTTCTGTCTGTGGACAATTCCACTCTGACTTTTCGTTGAGACCCTGGTCCTGTAGCTACACCTGTGTCAGGTCTCAGAGAGAAGTGAAGCTCCAGTGATGTAGCCTGGGGAGGAAAATGCTTTTCTTGCAGCTCCTGTGCTAGGTTGGATTTGCTCCAGGAAACGCTGCTCTGGAGCAGGAGCCAGCTCAGCTCCATGCAGATAACACGTCCATAGCAGCTCATCAGGGCTCATCATCTGTAACACGAGGAGCTAAATTCCTGCTGGAAACACTGACTCCAATAAGGGCAGACAGAACCTCAGGACGACCCATGTGTTTTCAGAAATTCACTTTTAACCAGGAACACAAATAACACCGGCTCGAATCAAAAACGCTTCCAAGGGAATTCATCAGCCACTGGCTACACAGATGCTTTCCCACAGAAGAAATGCTCCTGGAAGCCAGTCGGACTTGGGTCAGACACCAGCTATCTGCTCATGCTTCCTGTTGTTCCTGTCATCTTTCTGCCCAGCCTGTTTGACAGTGATGACAAAAACAAGAACTTTCATCATCACCCAAGATCTCAGGCTCTTGAGATCCCATCTCAGCCAGCCTTGCTCAACCCTCAAAGTCCTCCTGAGCTGCTCACTGAAAGTGAGGAATTGCTGGAGCAGCCCTTGTGTACCTTTGACTCACAGTACGGATTAAAAAACCCCAAGTCTTGATAAAAACTGGAGCACAGGGAAAATGTTCGTTGGAAACGAAGATGGATGAAGAAGACAGCACCATTCCTGAATTTCTGCCAGCCAGGCCGGGTGTCTCCAGACCTGTTTCTCCATGACATGGGTGTCTCCTCCAGCCAAGGCCCCAGTGACATGGCTGTGGTGCAGTTTGAATTAAAGAAAATTGATAAATTCTCTTGTCCACATAAAAGAAGTCCATAGCCCATTTAGCAGTGCAATTTGCCTACCCACCGTCACTCACATAAATCTCCTTTATTAACTGGCTAATCTTCCTTCCTTCCCTCTTTTTCCTTCAGTCTGACTTTCTTTAACTCTCCTTATTTTAAGCATAAAGTACAAACCACAAACCCCCACTTCATTCTTTCTGCTCTCCCTAACTGCAATGACAGTGGTCCTTCAAGAGGAACAGGGCATTTTTCAAAGAGGTTTTTTTTTACCTTACTCAACCCTCTACTGGACATTTCTGCTGCCAGCTGTGGGCTGGTCCTCCTCACCATGAGAAGGATTGCTCTTGCAACATTTCCCATCTAATTAGACACAGGAAACACTGGATATTTAATTTATTTATTTTTTTTTTCCCCTCAAGATTTTCTGTTCCAGCTTTCCAGACCCATGGGGATCTGGAAGCTGAGGTTGGATGAGCACCTGAACTGCTGGGCTTTCATTCAAGGTGCTGCCACCTCTGTGCCCATCATGGCTTGGTCTCCTCTGCCCCAACCGCCTGCACTGCTGTCACCTGCCTTCCACTGCCCCCGTGGGTGTAAATGAGTATTCCTGCACGGCTGTGGAAAAGAGAAGTAAAGGGTTAAAAGAAACCTTATAAGGCAGCCTGGAAGAAGTACAAGGCATACAAGTCTTATGTAAATGTGCAATAAAAATGAGTAAAGGGGAAAAAAAAATAATAACTTGAAGATGAGGGTGCTGTTTTTATTCCCAGTGTGGGCTAATAATTAGGGTGAGAATGTCATGCAATGAATTTAAAGCATCTCGTGTTTGCTGTAGCCTTTGTTACTGTTTTTACCTCCTATTGGATTAACTTCTCTTCTAACCAATACAATATTTTTCAGCAATAAAGCATTCACTCAATATTCCTTTTCATAAAACCCTCCATGGCTGTAAGAAAACATAATTGGATGTGCACTATACGGCTTGAGCTTCATAAACATTAAGTCCAACAACATGTTATAAATAATGGTGATACAGAAGATTAGCTCTATTAACCTCCTAACTGAGCTGGAAGCATTAGCCTCTTCCAGGAGTGCCGCTCCGCAATTCCACGCAAAACTCGGGGTCTGCCTTTAATTTTAGCCCTTGCTGCCATTGCCACATCTGCCTTACAGACCTTCCATGCTCCTGGTCCTGGCCAGGTCAAAATGCACAGTGGCAGATTGGCATATTGAGCTATTAATACATCGCTCGATGCGTTACAGATGTTGCAGAAATGAACGGCGCTCTATCACCGCGCCTTGACATGGGGGCCCCAGGGGCGGGAGCCTGAGACCCAGATCTGTCTACAACCTGCCTACTCCGGCAAAAAAAAAAAGCAAAAAAAAAAAGCAAAGGAGAGTTGCCCCTTATTGCAGAATCACATTCCAGCTTGCAGAGTCAATTTTTCAGATGTTCCGGCTTTCCTGTTCCTTGTTCCTTCACTCAGACCTCATCTGGCCGCGGTGAAAAATGATGTGACGCAGTTTTTTATTCTGCACTTGACACCCTTGTGGAAGGCAACGTGGCTCATTGATTCCAAACTCCTCAAAGGTCAAGGCACTAGGAACAAAGATTTTTTGGAAGCAGCCCAGGAAAAACTTTAAACTCGGACCCTGTGTACCCAGAAAAAACAGAACTGTTAATTGTTACCCCTTCTGTCGCTATTAAGCCTCGTATGAACACTGAACATATGTTCCCTGATCATGTACTTTTATATTAAAATGTTATTGAGTCACCAGGTGAAATGTGTATTAAGTGCACAGCTGAAAATAGACAGTAGGTTTAAATCTTGACAGCAAACAGCTGTAGGATCTCGGAAACTTAATTCGAATAATGTAATCAATAGGTTATGCCACAATTTCAAGTTTCCCCAAACACTTTTATATGAAAAAGGATATTAATTCATTGGAGATTAGTTCAGCTAAAAGATAGATTTTTCTCTGTCACCTCTAAAACACAGATAAAAAAAGAATTTGAGATGTTTTAAGGAGTGCAAACCATATTTTTCTGGTTTAGCACACCACAAAATCATGTGCTTTTTTCTTTTTCCTCTCTCTCACTCTTTCTCCGGTGCAGATTAATAATGATTACTCACTCCACTGTTTACTCATTCTGCAGCTGTACAGGTCTGGAAATGCTAATATGTGAATTATGTTCTCATTTTATCATAAAACTTGGAGAATGGGTCATATCCAAACAAAATACAGTGTAAGGAGAGGACTTGAGTTTTTTCAGATACACGTGAAACCTGCCACTGCAATGGAACCTACAGTGAACAAAGCCATGGAAAATAAACAGAAATATTTGCTTTTGAACCATCGGTTGGATCTTTCCAGATGATGCTTTGCAGGATGTTGGGTTTTCATAGAATCCTGGAATGATTTGGGTTGGAAAGGACTTTAAATCTCATCCAGTGCCACCCCTGCCATGGGCAGGGACACCTTCCACTGTCCCAGGCTGCTCCAAGTCCCATCCATACTGGCTTTGGACACTGCCTGGGAAGTGTTTCTTCTCTCTGCTATCAAAGCCATTGTCCATCTGCGCATTTTTAGAGTTATTCTTAGGCAAGCCCTCATCCTTTTTGTGGCTACCAGGCTGCAGATGCCACCCCAGCTCTAGTGTGGGGTGGAGAGGAAATCCTTCCCATGGTCAGGATCCTCTGCAGGGAAAGGAGGTCTCAATCCCAGGGAATTCTTTACTGGTTAATGCCTGGTGATGAGACATGGGAAACACCCATTACCTGATGGGGTCCATGTATTTTACATGAGTTAATCACTCCACTTAATATACATTAAATGGATTTGAATTAAAAGCACACAAATGTGGTACAGCATTGTCTGAACACAGGAGCTCCCAGCCCCTTTGGCAACAGAAACTCCTGAAAAGTATAATTTCTTACAAAAAAATCAGTGGTGTGAGAGGAAAATCTCAGCTCTCACCTATGGCAGGGACCCCGTTTTTCTTTTCCTCTTTTTCACCTGGATAATCTATTTGGCTACTTCTGGTAGCATTAATAGATGGACACATCATTTTGGGTCACTTTAATTAAGTGAATTTTCCAAGGTAATCATGCTTGCTCTCCTTCCCTCCTCGACTTCTCATTATTTCATAGCAAGGTCTTTAACAGAGCAGACCTGTGCCATAAGGAAAAATAGACTCCCTAAGGAGACAGGAGTCAGGAATCCCAAAGTCCTACTGAAATGTGTTTATATTCATTCTTTCCTTTCATTATGGAGAATTCCTCCAGATTTAACTGAACCAAACCTAAAGATTGTACTGACATTTTAAAAGGAAAATTATTCAAATCTCCAGAACTTTGTCCTAAGAAAGGGTTTTTTATATGGTTTAGGTTTGACCCAGTCTTCAACAGGTCTTTTTTTTATTTGTTAGGTCATATTAACATTTTAATGATTTTATTTCTGTGTATTTATAGCACACTTTTTCATGGGGAACTCAGGGAAGGGATTTAGAGCTTAAACTTCAGGTATGCAGTTCCCAAAAAGAGCCTTCCCAAATTATCTTCAATTTGTGTGGATCCTGTTGAATACACACAGAAAAATCTTTATTTCTGGGTGAAAATGAGTAAAACCAGATTTTAACCCAAAGGGGCTTTTTAAATACACAAAAATCTATTAAACTGAGTTGTTTCCTGTTCTTTTCCTTAGGAAAACTGCCTATATTCTATTGCTGAAATATACAGTACACTGATTTCCATGTTTTTTGAGGTCTAACTCACCTATTTCTTAGTGTGATATTAGCTGGGCGTTTGAATGCTTGCCTGTTTTTTCTGGGATAAATGTAGAGCTCCATGGAGAAGAGGAATTGAAAGCCCATCCTCAACATCTGCCCAGTCACACAGAGGACTCCAGATTCCATCAGGTTGAACTGATGGCTCTTGAAAAGGACAGCACTCCATGTTCCTACAGGACAGCCCTTCCTCTCCATGGGAAACTTCTCCATCCATGACAGGCAAATCAGACAGAAAAATATCTGCTTATTAATTATCATCTGCAGGGTCCTCATTACCAGATTACCTTTAATCTGCAAGCCAGACCAGCACAGGGAATGGACTTTTCCCCCTTCTCTGTGCTTTGATTGTTGACTCTCTCTGATATCTGAAGGCTTGTAGGGGGCGGAAAGGCTCTGTTACCTCCAGGCTTTTCGCTCATGGGCAGGAATCCATCGTGGGGAGCCCAAATTCTCTGCACTCGGGAAAGGAAAATGCATGGAAGGGAATTGCAGCCTTGTGTGTTGCCAGTGCTCTGCTGCATGGAGGGAAAAACTCCATCCATCCAAATCCCAAAAAGGCAGATCTCTGCCAAATCCCATTTGAAGATGCTGCGGGGCTGGGAATTGGCCCCTCATTAGAGATGCTGAGATTTCTGTCTTTAGGAGGGCACTCTTCCAGCCCATGGAATTGCACGGGAGATGAACAGGTAAAACCTGCCAAAAACAAATTCTACTGTGTGGGCAAATGCAGCAAACTGTACCAAAAGTTGTTCTCAGTATGCCAAAGACTTTCTGCTCAGTGCCAAAGAGTTGCAATTTTAACATCTCTTCTATTTTCAATACTGTACTATATTGGCTGACAAGTCAAATACAATATAGAAAATGTATTGCTCAATAGAACCCACTGATTAGTATTTATTAAATTCATATATGCAGATAAAAATAGCTAAATTGGATCAGTGGGGCAATTTTTATTATTATATTTATTTGATGCTACATAATAAAGTAGCAAGTCTCTCTGAGTTACAATTGCCAAAACTTCATACAAACTAAAAATTAATATTCTAGAAATCACAGACAAAAAACCCCAATATAACAATTTCAGTGTCAGAAAGAATGGTTCTAAAAGGTCTGGGATTACAGCAGGGACTGGGAACAGTTTGGAAGCATCATTTCAGAAGGGCCATAGAACAGTTCTTAAATTTAAAATAAGTTCAAAATATTTATTTGGAAAACAGCAAAAAAGCAGGCAACCAATAGGCACATGAGACCTCTGGGCTACCATTGTGTTGCAAAAGGGTATCCTTTTTATCCGATTTGCAGCCAGGGGAAAAAAAACCCTCTTGAAGTGTGAAATTACTCACTGAAAGACGTGATCCTAAATTTGGGTGGTTTGTCCCTAAAGAAAATCAACCACAGGAAGGTTTGTAAATGGAATAGGCAATGGCACCTGACTCAGACCCAAAAGGTTGGCCTGAAAAGAGACAATTCTGCCTCCAGCTTTTTTCCTGGACCTGCAGGAGTGGCTCTGAACAACATCTGAGCTGCCTCGATGAGAATTCGGGCACCTCATGGAGTTTTGAGTGTCAGGACGAGCTACTTAAAACTCCATTTATAACTTAAAACAGAGAGATTGATTTTCTGATGAAGCCCATGGGGACATTTCTCAACGAAGTTAAATGAAAAGGAAATATATTTGGAGGAAATTAATTCGGGAAGGAATTTTTTTCCAGTTTGTTTTATATTTTCCTTCATCTTCTGTGGTCCTTTTGCAAACAACAACCCCACCCTGTGCATGGCAGCTCTGAGCTGTCTCCCACAGCTGGATGCAGCTGCACCAGCAACTTGCAAGCACCTCACATCCCTGGTCCCACAGCTGTGATATTGGAAGTGTCTACGGATGTGCCCTCTTCCTCAGAGCTCCCATAATGCCAACCATCAGCTGGGTGAGGAGATTAAATCAGGAGAAAGAAAAAAAAAAAAAGAGGAATAAAAACAACAGGCCTGGGAATACACACATTAAACATTCTATTGTGCTTGCCCCAAAATTATATTCTTGGGAATTTACGCAACATTTTATTACTCGCTGTATTTAAAAATATATACTTCATCCAACTCTTCTTTACACAGTGGTGCTGCTAAACTTTTAGCATATTTTATGTGTTCAAATAAACTCCAGAGCATGGCTTGCAATGCTAAGGCAAAGGCAGCAATTTATTAGCAGAATTCGATTTCACACTCGTGGTCTCTACCCAGAGCCTGACATTGCTCTGTTTGCTCCTTGTAAACCTTAGAACTTTTCCAACGAGCACTGAAATCTTGTTTCACATCTGGGCTCAGACTTAAACAAAAGTGGAATATCAGAAATAGCCATAAGAGCAAGAGTTCAGGTTCTGAAAGCATGACTAAACCTAAGAATTTCTAACAGAAATGGTTAAAAAGCATGTAACTGTCCCCAGTTCAGGCCAGAGAGGGAGAGGGATGAGCATTTTGGCAGCCTGGTGTTCCAGGAGCTGCCTCAGACTCCAGCTCCACCATCTGCAAGTTCTATAGCAAAAGTTTTCACCTCTCCTACAACAGGAATGTCTAAGTTGGAAAGGTGTTGTCTCAATTTTCTTTTAGAAATTCTTGTCGATGAGTATTTCAAAATAAATTTTCAAAACTCAGGGAAAGGACGTTTTCTGCCTGCTATGGTCACTTGGCTGGTCTGGACTAATCAGCCACTCCATGGTTGTTTTTTTATTTTTAAAGAAACATGTTAAAATTCTTACTTTCTGGGGGATTTCTGCTTTCAGTGATGTTTGCTCTTCCTGTGCCTGGGAAAAAGGGACCCTGTGGTCACCCCTGGAGCCCTGACCCCGTGTCACACCAGGCACACTCACATCTTCTGCAGGCACCACACAGCCCAAGTGCTCTGAGCCAAGCCAGGATAGTTAAACTTGTCGCCATCTCTGAGTTAGAAAAGTGAATTTAATCTTGGGCTGTCAGCTCAAATTTTCCCCACAGTTTCATGGAACAACCTTATTTTCCCATAGGAAAAAAAAAAAAAAAAGCTATGGGCTTCTAGCAAACCTTGGTAAGGAGTTGTTTTGTTTGCTTTTGCAAGACTATCAACAAACCAAACTATGCAGGCTTGCCTTTAATTGGGAAATTTTTCCTATTGTGCATTTTCCCGCTCCAGAGAAACGAGGCCACCGAATGTGAAATGTGAGTGTCTGTAGGATTTGTCCTTTGGATGCTGTTAGGCTCTCCATAGGTTTTAAATCAGCTGCCACTGTGGCTGCACTTTGGCACAAGCCCTGTGGAAAACCTCCAGACATGAAGAAAATTTCCAGTTGGTGTTTTCTCCATGCCAGTGACAGGTCAGGTTATCAGTTGAAGGGGACAAGAAAGAGCAAGAGGAAAAATGATCTGGTTGTCCTTCATCACACAACTCCTCCTGGAGCCAGGGGCTGTGGTTAGACCCAGAACAAACAAGCAGCTGCTAAAGGTTGAGAAAACAAAGCCAAAAACCACACATGGGACTTTTTCCCCTCTTGCATGGACTGGACGGATGGAAGGATTGCTCGGGCCATGCGGTTGGGTTCAGTGGGACCGTGCTGGGGCACGGCGGGGAGAGAAAAATACACTGGAAAGGACCCTGAAAACACAGCAAAGGCATTTCTGTGCACGTCAGGCTGCTTGGAAAGCAGGGCTGTTCCAGGCACTGCGTTAAACCAGGCACGGCAGAGGATGTTCCAGCTGGTTGTGGAATGGTTTGAGTTGGAAGGGACCTGGAAAGCATGTCTTGTTCAACCCTCCTGCCCTGAGCAGGGACATCTCTGAGATCAGGTCAAGCTGGCAGAGGGAGCCTTCTGTGGGTTTTTCCTGTGTGTTTTTATGTGAAAAGGAATGCAAACAGCTCTGGGCACAACCTCTGCCCATGGGTGGCTGTGCCTTCTTGAGGACCAGGGACAGTGTTGGTACCACTGAGCACCAAAACTTCACTATTTGATTCAGCTGTCATTCAGCTGAAGACTTGATGGCCATTGAGGTCTTTTCTGACCTCTCCTATGAGGAAAGGCTGTGAGAATTGGGATTGCTCAGCCTGGAGAAGTTTCAGGGTGACCTAATTGTGGCCTCATGTACCTGAAGGGAGCTACAAGAAAGATGGAGAGGGGATGTTTACAAGGGCCTGGACTGACAAGGTTTGATGGGATATGGGGCAGGAATTGTTCCCTGAAAGGGTGGGGAGGGGCTGGGATAGAATTTCCAGATTTGCTGTGGCAGCCCCTGGACCCCTGGCAGTGCCCAAGGCCAGGCTGGACAGGAGCACCCTGGGACAGTGAATCATGTTCCATGGCAGGGATTTGAAGCTGGATGATCTTCAGGTCCCTTCCAAGCCATGAATCTGTGATTCCATGATTGTGAGTGGAGCCAGGACTGGAGTGGCTTCCTTGGCTCCTGCCCTCTGTGCTGATGGCTCTGGGTGCAGAGGGAACAAACACAGTGGGAATTGCCAACCCCAGGCTCCTGCTGCTGTGCAGGAAGGAAGGTGCTATTCCACAAATATTCATGTTATCTTGTTCTAAAAGATATTTTGTTCTTAGTAGTGCGTGTTATCACCATGGAAATAGCCAGGCAAAGATAAAAATATGCATTTCCAGGAGTTTTAGGGAATTCTATGTGATGGGCCACTTGCTTCTGTAACAGACAGAAGATTTTACAGCCTCCTGAAGGAATTAGTGGACTTTTATTTTGTACAGCCCACGAGAGCAGCTGGAGTGGGAAAATGAAGATTCTTTTTTGGGGCAACTTCCAAAAAGCAGCATAACAAGTAAATGATTTTACCAGGACAAAACCAGCTCCTTCCATTAGAACTTTGAGGGGTGGGTAGAAGGTGGTTGTCCAGCCCAGCCTCACAGGAACATCTGCGACCAAACTGTGTTTTGGAGTTTCAGTTTTCAGTTAGCTGCAAAAACCTTCATTTTTAGCCCAGCTGACACAATTTCAGCACCTTAAACTATAATTTTGTGCTCTGTAGCTACCGCTGTACAGCCAGATTTCCTTCCAGAGAGGGCCACGAAGTCACTGAAGGGCTGACTTTAATTAAGAGCAAGCTCAGAAATACAATTATATATGAAGGTACATGGAAGCCAGAGAGCAAAGATGCAGAAAGTTCAAGGCCCATGTGCTGGTGCTGGGAGATGAGCAGCAGCTTGCTGCAGGCAGGTATTAGTTTTCATGAAAGTGCTGGAGAAATCCCCGAGGCTGTCAGGGCTCTTGTACTGAGAAGGAGCTGAAGTTGCAGTAGGAGAAAAACTTCTGATATGGCTTTTCCGACCACACCAGGCTGGTGCCCTGCTATGGTTTTCCAAGTTGGGTACCAAATCTCCCTACCTAAATGCCTTAATTGTTTTCCCAGGGAAAGTAACAGAAGGCAATCAGTACCTCCAACTGCACAAACCTTATGCTACCTTTATTAAAACAAGCCACAGAATTGCCTACATTGTATGCCTGGAAAGATTTTTTGACAGATCCAGATGAGCATGTGTTAAAATAATCATCTAGGAAAAAAGCAAAGCTCGGAATATCAGAAATGTCAGTTGCTTTTTGAATTATTGCTTCTAAGCAATACTAAGAAAAATACAGCCCAGAAAACTTTTCAGCGTTGATACCAAAACCCAAAAAAAATTATTAAAAAACAGCCACATGGATGATGAACAAAATTAACCATGGGGAAACCTTGACGTTTAGCCTGTGTTTTCCCATGTGGAGATGTCACAGAGAGGGTGTCACCAGTTTAGTTCCTTTGTCCCCGTGTTGGGAACGACGGCGGCTCTGCGCTCGCCCAGCTGCAGTGCACATGAGTTCAAGCTCCTGCCCGGGCCTCATGTTTCAGCATGACCTCAGCTTCCTGTGCTGAATGGGAACCAACGCGAGCGAGCACTTGTAAAACTGTTTTTGAAGAGTGAAGTTATGAAGAGGTGCTGCGGTGTCAAACATCTGTTCCATCCATTACGCTCGAATAGCAGAGCTGACTGTACAGTAGGGCAAGAGCCGTCAATAAATTAAAATCCTCTCATGGCCGGGCTCTCCTGACTCTCTCAAGCTGCCTGGCTCTTGTGCCAATTTGAACCAGGAAAGAAAGAAGCTAAATAAGAGAACAGGAATGTTGTTCGTTTGGTAATTATGGTTTTTAGCCTCGTTTTCAGGGCAAGCAACTTGTGGATTCATTGGTCAATTAATATTTGTAAGCACTCAGAGCCCAAATTCAAGTTTCAACGTACATTAAAAAATAATTTTGCTTCTATTGTAATTTTTGGTTCAAGTAATGGTGGGAGAAAATAACAAATATATTTTTTTGAAAGCCGTACAGTTCACAGATGGATAAGTACTGAAATTCTATATTTATGATTTCTGGAACCCAATACAGTTAATTACATTAAGACATGTCCTGTAACTGCACCGCGTATCTCTTGTCAAATTTGGCATGTACGTTAATTACCTCAGGAAAAATACATGTTAGCTTAATGGGCTAGCTGCTTGTTGTGATGAAATATAAATTGTATTCCAGACAAGATACATTGTGCAAAATAAGCAAAATCTTAAAAGCAGAGATCTATTTATAGCCAGGAGGGGGGTGGGGGTCTGGGAACTAAAATATCAACCCAGGAAGTCTGAGAAAATGTTCAGAGGCTGCAAAGTTGTTCACCTCAGGGTTATTGGTTCAGATCTTGCTGGGATTAGTCATGCCCATCAGAAGCTGTTACCACCAAAGGGATCTGCTGTGGTCAGCATGGAATGGGCTGTTATGTCCCCTGTCCAAAATCCTGGTGACCATGGGAGTGCATGGTCCTGCCCACCCTGAAAATGCTCCCTGTGTTCTCCAGTCCCTGTTCAGCCAACACAAATCCATCTGAGCAAACCTTTGATCTGCTCACTCGCCTGCTGGTACCATCACACCACCTGGTTTGGGTCCTCTGCCTTTCTTTCAGCTATAAATGTAGGGAGAAAAAATATCAATATTTTTTCTCCCTACATTTAAAGATAAATGTATGGGAACAAATGAAAACACTACCCAGTGGTTTAAAGAGAAAAATGGAGGTGCTGCTGGTCCCTGTTGGGCCTGGAATGGTTTTTGGGAAGGAAAAATGAAGCTTTTGAGCTTGAAGGCATCAGGATGAATGACCAGAATGTTCTTATGAGCCAAACTGAATGTTGTCCAAGATATTTTTACCTCCCAGATGTGTTGTATCAGTCATATCCCCTTCCTAATTATCTCATCTTTAATGCCATGTTAATATGACCACACTGCCCTGTGTATCCCCATCACCACCCCCTTCCTTTTGCTCTCCACAGGCAGAGGGCCATGCTGGTCTTCACCACAAAATCAGCACCAAAATATCAATTACCACGCGAGTTTCAAAGGATCTTTAACCCCAAATAGTGACCAGGACTCCCACCTGTTTGCAAAATGCCTCATCTTAAATAATTCAGCTTCCTGACCCAACAACATGATGGAAGGAAGAGGATTGTTTTCCATCTCATGGTCAAAACCCTCTACAAATTTCTTAAAGTTCATCCCTAAGATTCATAATGAGGCATTGCAATTGTATGTCCACATACAGGGGAAAAAAATAAACTAAAGGAGATTTTGGCTTAAGTGGACTCTATTTCACATAATACAACATAATCTCTTCAGAGTCAGCACTCAGTTTCAGGGATCTGGTTCAGCTGGAAAAGTAGCCTCTTCAAAAGAAATAGAGGTGTTTTTGTGGCTGCAGTTAACAACAAACCCAAAAAGAATCATCTTGTGAAAAATATTTGGCTAGAAAGTGTGATAAATATCATATACTCCTTGCATGGCTGTGGAAGTCATGGGATTCTGACAGAGTAGGGCATGAATTTCAAGATAAAAAATGGAAAATAGCCTGACTATTCCAACAGTCTTCCTCCTGGGCTGCTGGTGAAGATGGCCCACAAAACAAACTGTTCAGCCTTTGAAATTCTCTGCAAAACCATTCCTCTAGTGCAGATAAAGATTTAAGTCCTAGAGTTGGAACCTGTGCCTTGTAAGTCAGAGACAACAAAAATCCTGACTTTTCTGAAATGATTTAGGGATTTACAGATCTTCTTCTGGTGCAAACTGGAACCATTCCATGGGCTGACTGGTTTGACGAGGAATCCTGTAAAAGAACAAGCGAAAGACAAACATGAAGCAAAACAAAACTAGAAATTCTTGGCACTTGGGGATTTGTGTTGGCCAAATGACGAGACTGAATCCCAGAATCTCTGTTTGGAAAGGATATGAAGTCATTGTTCAAATGTGCACATAAACTGGATCTAGAGGGATAAGATTAAAAAAATTTACAGAGTTCAGTCTCATAAAACTATCAATTATACAGGACTGTTTGTGTCCATTTCTGTGAATTTTTCTGCAGACCAAATGTTTTCCTTTCCTTCTGGGTAGACCATGGAGCTGGCATAAAATCTGGAAGGTTACTAAAAACAGGGGGCCAAAGATCTGCTTCGCAAATATTTTGTGGCTTCATTCACAGAGCAGTTGCTGTAGGAGGAGCAGAGTTGGCTGCTGTGAAATAGGTGCATGAATTGAGTTTATGAATCCATCTGCATTTTACAGATGAATCCTCTTGCTGTTCCCTGAAAGCAGCGCTTGGAGTGTCAGGAAAGTGGATTTTCTTCTTCTGGGACCATGCAATGTCTCTGCTTTTCTGGTACTTAATTTAATTCAAGTTGGATGAGCTAAATGCAGGCTGAAGTGTGCTCTGGGTGCAGCATCTTCCTGCAGTTATCCAGGGATGTGGTTCATGTCTCACATTGCTCTGGTTAAACCAAAACAAAGTTAATCAAACACCAAATTTAAAGGTTTTGTTGATTTTTCTGTATAATCCCCAAAGTATAAAGTTAAAAGGTGTGGAATACAAATATAGAGTCCAGCATTTGCCAAGGCTGGACATGGTGAGCTGCTTACCAGAGGGCATGGGACATTTCTGGTGCTATGGGAGAGGAGATGGGCAGTGGCAAAGTGCCATTAAATTTTAGTTTAAATCACCCAAAACCAGTTTACACTCTTCCCTCATGGAATCATGGAATGGTTTGGGTTGTAAAAGGCCATAAAGATTGTCCACTTCCATGGGCAGGAACGCCTTTCATACGACCAGAATGGTCCAAGCCCCATCCAGCCTGGCCTTGAACATTCCCAGGAATGGGGAAATGAGCAGCCTGATCTCGTGGGTGCCCATCTCTACTTTTTGAATGATCTGGTTTAATTTTCTACAAGGTGGGATATTATGGGATGCCTAAATCTGATGGATAGCCAATGTTCTGTCCAAGCTGGTGTTTTTCTACCACAAAATATTCAATTACATTGGAATATTTTTTCATGATCTTTAGGATGCAGTCATGGAAATACCTCAAAAGGTAGAGTGGTTTTGTTGCCTGAACTCTGCTCCTTAAAAAAACAAAACAAAGAGGAAATCTGAGGCTTGTCCCAAGCCTATCTGACTTCTTTCCTGTGCCAGACTGGGTTGGAAACTCATGAGAACATCTGTCCTGTGAGAATTCTGGTGCTTCCTGCTCCAGCTTGAGTTGGAAATGTTGCAAACACTTCCACAGCTTTTCATGTAGTATTTCAACATCCCTGCACCATGCTGGACTGGGAGAGAGATGCTCAAAAGCACAAAGCAAGGGAGAGGAGAGAAAGAAACGCATTTTCGTTCAGGTTATTTATTTATCGTTTAATTTCCATTTTTGTAAGGATAACAGTAAATACTCTGAGTTTGAATGCTGAGTGGCATTACCACCATTTCAATTTCACTTCTTCTACCTTTTCTTTACATCCACAACCCAGTCACCTGCTGGATGCTTCTTCCCACCAGCAAACTCCTAGGCTGGAAAGTGGAGTGAAACCCTACAGATTAATTCCCAGCTCTGCCCTAACCCTAAATTCCCACGGTTTTTAGGACCTTGAGTGTTTTTTTTGAGGAGCCACAGGATCAGGTTGGTGACACCCACTGGAAAAGGCACCTCGATACCTCCCAGCTGCCAGAGAGGGAAGGGAAAGGGAAAGGTCCCGAGCAGCCAGATGAGCAGCCAGCAGAATGAAAGGTCAGCAATTTGTCGGGTTAAACAAACCTCTCTGAGTCTCCCATTTGTTATTTGAAGGCTTGACAAGTTATGGAAAAGCATTTTAATTAACAACTCTCCGTTTTTAAACTAGAAATCAATAAGGGAGAGTGTATTTCTTTAAGCGACGTTCAGAGTTCTCCTCCAAAGTTCCAGTTTGACAGATTTCCATTAGGTTTATTGGCTGGAGATGATGTGATTGTGTTTTAATATGAAGAATTAATAAAAGATATATGAACTTATATTTATATAACCCAGTACAAAAGGGTCAGAGCATTTCCCACTCTAATTTTCTTCACAGTTTAGATTTAAATGAATTTGATTCTTCAAGGAAAAACATCATGACATAAAGACATAACCCCCACACTCTTTGACTCCCGTCACCCTCATTCACCAAAAAAAATGGAGGGGAAAAAAGAGAAGGAAAAGGGAAAAGTAAAACTCAGACTATCTTAATTTGTATTGACTTCATTATTCTCTAGATAAAAGGCTACTCAACATAAATGAGGACATCGAGTTCAAACTTTTAAAGAATTCACATATTTACATCAATTTTTAAAGGGTTTTATAACTAATGAACTCAGATTTCTTTTGGCATGGCATAAAATCCATTTGTACAGTTTTTAATTAAGAATGCAGCCTACGCAATTAAAATTAAGGGTAGAGACTTCATCAGATGTCCTGTGAGAACCGCAGTCGAAAAAATTATGTTAATGCTGGATGTCCTAAAAGCACTCTCCGAATGTTGGAAACACTTTGTGAGGAATTATTTCTGCTATACAATAAGGATTTATTCAAAGTTGAAAATTATGAGCTTTTAATTTTGGAGTGCTAAGAACTTATTTATCACTAATCACTTTGGCATTTGTCACAGTGCTTTCGAAGCAGATGGGATCTTTTAAAACTGCCTCAATTTTCCTGAAAACTCATAAATTCATATCTTCATATAAATTTATATATATATATATATACATACATATATATAGACTGAGACATGCACACAATCTATAATGCAAATAATGCAGATGTAGCCAAGGGAATCCCTAATGCAGATTTTAATATTTAAAGTGACAAGAGCCATTATTGGGAATATTAAGAAACTCCTTTGTTGAAATGATTAAAATGACACTTGAAATAATGACCAAAAATTATAAAGAACTTATTTCAAAGTTGTGTAAGCTACACAGGAAAATTAAATCCATTTGATGTAAATGGAAGGTGTTAAAGGAGCTCCCTGGAAAACAGTTTTCTCTTCAGGAAGTGATGCAGCAGGATCAATAGTGGGATGGGTTTTCCCATTTCCCAAACCAGCTTGGAAACAGCTCCTTCAGTGATGAGTTTAATTGGGTTTTTCAGAGTGGGAGACACTCAAGGAGGAATATGGAGATGATACCACAACAAAACAAAGACCTGATCCATTCCTGTGTAATACCAACCTCTTCCTTCACATTGGGCACAGGGATTTGCTTTCTTCCCTTTCCCTTTTTTTCCCCTTTTCCTTTTCAACATGGCTTAATGCAATAAAAATGTTTTATATTTAGAGGAGTAACAAGGGAGCTGAGGCTTAGCTTTGGAAGGCGAGCCAAATTTCATAAGGATTTTAAAGTGTAGAATAAGAAGGTTTGGCTTGCAGGAGAAGTCGTTTCCAAGCCAAACTTCTGACAGGAAGAAATGTGCAAAGAGGAGAGGGGGACCCAGGTTTTGGGGAGGAAAGGAGCTGTGGTGATGGATGCAAACCAGGCAGGAAGGAGCAAAGGATGCAATGGCAGTGACTCACACTGGGATGGGCAACCACTCACTCCAAGGTGGCCACGTGAAAAGTGTTTTATAAAACAAAGAGATTAAGCCCGAAATCCATGGATTCTAAGACTCGAATTCAACAGGTTTTAAAGCATGGATGGAGGGTGGAATGAGGTGCTTCTCACTCAAGGGAGAGGTCACCAAAATTCAGCTCTTGTTCTCAGCTTGGTGAGCTTTGGTGCCTCAGCTCTGTTATTCAAAGCTCATAAAAAAAAAAAAAAAAAAGAAAAAAGCAGTTTTAATCTTTTTTAGCAAGCAGGCATTAGTCAAAAAGGGGAAAAGATGCTCACAACTGAGTTATAGGTGGCTCTTATCTTTAGAGAGGCCAGTCAACAGCTCCCAGCTAAATCATAAATAGCAAAACGCTTACATAGCATCCACCACGGAGGTAATTCTCCTCTAATTTACATCGGGTTTACATCACTGCAGCTTTTTCATTTTCTCTGGAGCTGCTCAGGATTTACTTGCTTATGAATCAGAGCAGAATCAGGCCCCCAAAATAGCTGCCTATGGCCAAAGATAACATTCTGGCCACAAACCTCATTTTTGTTCTTTCCTCCACCCACAAGCCAATAAAATTACACAAGGCCTGGACCTGAGAGGCCCCCAGATCCGGGCCAAAAATAAATACAAAAATACAATAAAATTTTAATGTGGGGGCCTCGTGCAATCTTGAACCAGTGCAATATTTAACTGTATGAACAAAAGATGAAACAGCAGCCAAGAAATACATTTCACCTATAATTCCATAAGAACGTAGGAAGAAGGAGCAAGGAAAAGGAGGAAAAATCATTCCATAAAATAATAGTAATACCCAGGAACTTTAAAATACCCATAAAATTACAGTACTAAATTATTAGTGCCCATTTTAGATATTCTTTGAGTTTGTCAGAAACTTTTGATGAAAGGCTGTCAAGAGATTCAAAACGAGGGGAATAAAGTGAGGCCAAGGAAAAAGAACTATTAAGAATATTAAAAGCAACGTGCCTGATCCACTGATGCCAGTGCCTGGAAAGCCAAACGAGGCACATCCTTGGGAATTTCTTGTCCTGACAGCAGCATCACATCCCCCTTGGGAATTTCCTCCAGGAGAAGGTGTAGGGAGGGATGTGTGGCCTCTTATGACAACTCCATTGCAGTGGCTTTGCTGAGTCAATACCTAAAAAAAGGATAAAAATCCCTTTAATACCAATCCAGGATTTCAGGTACCAGGAGTATCTTAATCCAGCCTGAACTGCCAAATTAACCCAGCTCAACTCACCCCAACCAAAGCCCTGGGAAAGCAGCACAGGAGCACCAATGCTTTAGCAATGTCTCACTCCCAAGATCTACACAATCGGCCCTTCAGGCACTCCTGGCTTGCCCAGAGCTGGGTAAAACTCTGAGAATTTGAGAAAAGTAGTGATGCAGTACAGAAAAAGCCTGGGGTTGATAAGGAAAATGCCGAATTAGGTCTTTTTTCTTTCTAATTAAGTCTTTAGGAGTTGCCACCAAACTGGAAGGGTTATTGGCCTTATCAGGGCCAGCGCAGTTTCTCCAAAGGAATGAGCAGCTCTGCTGTGCTTTGCCTTCAGGAAAATTCCCTGCAAAAGTGCAATAGTCAGAGCTTGTGTCATAAATATATGGAGCTTAATGTAATGATTTATAATTTATAATTTATAATCGTCAGCTGGACGATCTATTCTGACTCCTCTTCAGATCTTCCCCTTATTTGGCAGGATACCAGAGGTTGTGTTTTGTTTCAGAGGGATTTTAAGCAGAACTTAAAATTATATCGAGCACTTGTTGATGGAAGCACTTGAATGACTCCAGTCTGATAATGAGAATTTTCAAAAATGTTTATGTTTACCCAGAGCTTTTTAGTTGCCAAGTTCAGTTTGAAATGAAATCAGAGTATATCTATATTTATAATTATATCTATATATTTATATTTGTATAATCAGATAGATTAAAAAATATTTTTTATCATGAATGATGACTTTTTAATTTTAGAGTTGCTGGATGTGGCATGAGCTTGGTTCTTTGTGGGTTTTTGGATAGGAGGGACACTGCACTGGGATTCATATTTTATATCAAATTTACCTTTGGCTTGATGGACCTTGCAGATCCCTGTGCCTCAGTTTTTGCAGCTGGACCATGGATCAGACAGCACTGGGAAAGTGCTGGGAGAGCTGGGATGAGCTGTTGGATGTAGCACTGGGTATTGCTCTCTCTGCCACAGCCTCAGGTGGATTTTCCCCAATTATTAAGTAATTGATAATCCCTCCGCTAGAAAGAGAGAAATGCCAAAGCAGTGGGTACAGGGGCTGCTTTTCTGGGTTGGTTTCCCCATGTTTAGCTCGTAATCTGGGTATGGAGGTGGATGTGCTGCCGAAAGCAGAGAGGCTTGGAGAGCTGGGAGTGCTAAAGGTGACTACATGCACTCCTGAAAAAGATATAGTGCAGCCTGAGCAGTCCCAGACTGTCCCATCAATTCCCCCTAAACCATGACCTGGAGAAATCACCTTCGAGCTGACAGGGGCTTAGGCAATATTTCAGAATCTGGTCAAGATTTTACAACACCAGATACTGTTTCATTCTCCGGGCTTTCTCTGACCAAAGAATTTTGAACTGGGGCAAACTGTCAAGTATGCAGCGGTTTTGTAAAGCAGACAGCAAGCCAAAGAAAACTCGGCTGAGAACACCACAGTTATTGATAAAGAGCCTGCACAGCAATAACGAGATGGACAAACCCTGTGGAAAGCAGGGGCTGGGGGGAGATGGGGAAGGGGATTTGTCAGGGCTGATGCTGAGCAGCTTCCCAGCCATGGCTGTGACCAGAAAGCCGAGCTTGGTTCAGAAAGCTGCCGGTGCTTCGGTGTAAAATCCTAAATCAGCACAGATGTGAGTTTGCTCAGAGACTTTTCCCATGCTGGAGCGCCTTCGTGTTTCCTGCCAAAGGCTGTGTTGCAACCTTTGGCATGCGAGTGTTGTAAGGTTGTTTTGGTTTTTATAAAACTCCGCGATAATCGCCGGCCAGATCTCATCGTGCAGCAATCCTGTGGCACTTGGAGTTTAGTCATTCAGCAGAAGTTATGCATTTCTTCTACTGCTTAAATGAAATGCCTCCATTCCTCATAATTATTTCTGACATTTCACCCATTATTCCCCGAGCCTCCTCAAAGGACGTAAATAACTCATAATTCTCTTGTGAAGGCGAGTGTGAGCTGCAGAAATGTAAACAGCACGACGTTGTTACGGCACAGCCCTCGAAACAGGGATGGTGGGGTGTGCAAGGGGAGAGAGAGAGAGCAAAAAAATGCATATTTGCCACGGTTGGTGTGGCAACTAAAAGAGTTGGGCTGATTTCTCCTCTTCCAGATATCCGGAGCTAAACATCAGGAGCAATTAAAAAATTGTGGTCTTTTGTAAATTACTCCCAGAAGAAATCTTGGAAATCTTTCATTTTAGTCCTTTCGGTCCGCTGAAGCATAAAGCTATTATGAATGAACAAAAATACTAGAGAGAAAATTGAAATACAACAGTAATTAACAATATGAATATATCAAAATCCAACCCAACGGGCAGGATGGGGCCATCAGACATTTTAACATTTGAATGACAGGCAGGTAGGGCACCTTTGATGTCACTTTTCCACCAAGGAGTGACTGAGAGATGAGCAATTCCTCCTGATAGAGGGATGTTCTCATCATTTCAGCCTAAAAACCTCATATTCAAGGTGCCCACCTTGTTTACCTTTGAATAATAAGTAATAATTCTCATTTTAGGATCTTCTTTTCTGTTGCCATATGCTAAATGTCAACAAAGGATTATAGGGAAAATCATTGGAAATGTGCAGCTATCACAAATAGAGATTTCCCTCTGGGTTCTCTAATACTTTACAGACAAATGTTAAAGATTTATTGCACATGAACATCAAACATGGTTTTACTACAGTTCTCATTTGGATCAAATTGACACATTTTACATTCATTTTAGCCTAATGAGATTCTTTCACTACACATTATATTCCAAGTGACCTCGTACATGAAATTTGTGGCATGGAACAAACCCACTGATATAACAAAGCCCTTTCCTGACCAACTTTTGGACTTTTTAGAAAAGAAAAGAAAGAATGTAGCAAGGTCATGAGCCTTGAACATGCATTTATTCATCGGTGCTTGAGAAAAATTAACACAAATGTTGTGTAGATTATCACGTTTTGCCAAATTTCCATTTTCAGTGTTCGCACCTCAGGAGTCTTTTGAACTTTGATTGCAATTTTCAAATATTCAACACTTTGGGTCCAATCCAAATATTTATATTTACACCTGAAATATGGATGGGTTTGTGCAGAATTCCTGGAAGAATTTTGCCTCTGGTGGTCAGAGTCAGCCCCCAAATATCCAACGAAATCCCTGCTGCTGGAATCTGACTTTTGAGAGCAGCTCACTGCAAAAACCTTCCTGACATTTTTACACAATGCAAAATTTGCTTTTGCAGGGGGAAAAAAAAAAGAAAAATCCATCCTGGAAAATTATTTTTTTTGGCTTATCAAAGCAATTAGCAATGGAATGTAAGTTTTTAACACTGTGCTGTAACGTTGTACCAGG
This sequence comes from Petroica traversi, assembly GCA_025920805.1. NCBI lineage: Eukaryota > Metazoa > Chordata > Aves > Passeriformes > Petroicidae > Petroica > Petroica traversi. The sequence continues at coordinate 1,614,620 of JAHLSL010000018.1, forward strand.
GAAAGGTAGCAGATGACCTTGAAAGGAGGTGAAAGGAAACTAGAAAATGTTAATTAAAATTATTAGTGCTGTTTGAGGTGCTTATCTTGTTTACTGCTAAGGTGTTGCTCCCTTCTGCATAATTAGGGGTAATTTTACTTACTTTCAAGTCTGTAATTTTAAATATCACAAAGTTTTATCTTCCAACAAGAAGTAATTCATTATTGGTTTGTATGTAGCTGCTTGATGTTTTAATCAATATATGCAACTTCCACAAAGTCTGTTCGAATTTGTCAGGAGGTTTTACACATCTTTTATAGTGCAGGATTAGCCATGGTATATGAAGCTGAAATCCCATTTAGTAATGAAATTTAAACATAATTCTGTGTTTATGATGTGAAGATATATTTTGACTTGATCTGTCCTTTTACGTTTCCCTTTATCCACGATTATTGGAGGACAATGATATCGGGAAAACAAACCACACTGAAGTTAAATCCATTTGAACACAAAGAGTTACTGTCAGTTAATCCTAATAGAGACAATACCGATTTTTTAACTAAACTGCTTAAGAAATGAATATGTCTTGCATGCTTTCAATTTGTTTTAAATCCTAATGTGCGGAGCTCTTTGCTGTTGTCTAATATTTGCATAAAATATTTAATCTTGTACTTTAAATTAATGATATTAAAGGTCTAAATGTTTGAAAAATGTTGTTGTCAGAACAATGTAATCTTTTCTCTCCAGACTTTCTTCATATAATTGTGGTGCCCTTATCCTAATATACTTGTAACCTTCCTCTGCATTGTCCTGCTTTGAATGTTCTCTTCCAGGACTTTCTTTATTTAGAGATTTCTACACTTCATTATTGTTACTTTTTTTTTAATATTAAAAAGTGGAGCAGGGAAGTTCCTCTCCTCTCCAGGACATGCAGCAGGAAGAAATATTCCCAAATATCCCCTGAGTTAAGGTCTGGACATCAGCGTGTGGGGTAGGGGCAAGGTGGGGGCTCATTTTTAATTTTGCTGCTGTGATAAAAATATCGCTGCTCTTTTATCTTCAGCAGAGCAATTAAAGCCACTCAGGGTACTTGAAACCCTGTAATTTTTAACCACTGGCATTGTAGGTAGGAAGGAGCCTACCATTGCCATGAGGCTTTAATTAAACCATAAAAAAATGGGAAAATGTCTTCAGGAGTACATATTAAAATAGGCAAGGAGCTTCAATTCATTTTCTTAAATTTACTGAATATTGAGTAGGTTGGAAGTTTGCTGGTGTAATATCATAACAACTCAATGCAGATATTTTAGAAGGGAATAGACCCTTTTTTGTTGTGTTGCTCCCAAATAACTCAACCATGCCTACTGAGGTGGTGCATTTAGATTATTAATTAATTAAACAAATCGCAGGCAGCACAGAGGAGGGGGCTGGGCAGGGGTGTGGGATGGTGTCACTGCTGTCGGGTGTGGCCCCCACAGCCTGGCTGGGCAAGGCAGGAGCCTCGGTAACAATGGGATTAACCCTGGAGAAAGAGCTACAAAGAGGAGTTTCAGGAGGGAATTGGGAAGAAATTCTTCCCTGGGAGGGTGGGGAGGCCCTGGCACGGGGAGTCCAGAGAATCTGTGGCTGTGCCCAAGGCCAGGGTGGAATATCCTGGGACAGTGGAAGGTGTTCCTGCCCATGGCAGGGGTGGCACTGGATGGGATTTAAGGTTCCCTCCAATGAAACCATTCCATGACTGTAAAAAAGCGGGTGACAATGCTGGTGCCAGGATTGGAAAGAGCTTCATTGTCTTTGGAGTCTGCTTGACAGCATGAGGGGGATGCCTGCTGTAATTAACTCACGCACTGCTCAAATGGTCACTGGAAAAAGAGGAGTAGCAGCTTTTTAGCAGCCCAGAACCTTCCTGAGCTCCAGGGTCTCCCACACTGCCACACACACGGATCCTGGGCAAAGGAGAAAACTCTGGGGTGCTGCAGGGCCCTGGGAGGATGAGGAGCACAGCTCTGACTGCTGGAATTGCTCAATCCCAGCTCCATGAGTGCCTTTGCTCTGACAGCATGCTCTGGATCGCTGCTCCCACTCTTTGCAGGAGGAGATGGAGCAGCTCTGGGCAGCCTCCTCCGGGGAGAGGAGAGCCAAGGTGCTGGCACTGCCAGGGAAGATGCCCTGGAGCAGCTGGGATCTCTGAGCTCCTCTCTGTCCCTGGAAGAGCTGTGGTTTCACTGGTCCCTCTCAGGAGCAGCAGCAAAAGCAGAGCAGACACATTGAGGGGAAGAAAAGGGAATTAATTCAGCTTGGAGAAACAATAGGAGAGGAAGGCAGTAAGGCAAAGAGGCACATGAAGGATCTCAAGAGCAGAAGACAGCGATATTTCCGGGGATTTATGTGGCACTAAAAGGGATGTATTATGGCAAGTAGATGAAAGGACATATTATACTGCCATATTTGATGCATGGCCACATAATCACACTAAACTGAATTTTGAATAAGAATGGAAGAAGATTCCTGTCGTCAATTGGAACTACAGGGAGAATTTAAATAGTGGACCTGATAATCTGAGGGTTTTCCTTCGGGTATGGGGTGAACATCAGAACAGCTGAGAACAGCCAAGGAAAATTTCAGGACACAGCTTCTCAGAAATTCTGGGTTTTTAGTGGTAGATCAGGTGACACCCAAAAGTCACCTGCACTCCATGGTGTGGCTGTCCCAGCACTGGGCACTGCTGACTCAGCAAAAGATGCCAGGCAGGTTTTTTTTTCAAAAAACTGGTCTGTGTTTGAAGAGCCCTCAGCCAGATAGTGGCTGAATCCAGGCGCTCTCTTTGTTTCCAGATGGATTTCCCCAAGGACAAAATCTCCAAGGACAAAGCCAAACTTCATGAATTTACTTTCCTCCTCCCCAAATCCATGTCAAACCATGAACTTGGCACAATTAACCTCCCCTATTCTAGATTCCCTTGCAAGGCTCCTGTGCCAGAGCAGAGCTTGAACAGAACCTGCTCCAAGTCTGATGCTTGTCAGGAAGCCCAAAACCTGGGAAATTTGGGGTTGTTTGTTCCAAACATTTCAAGCAGTTCCAGTGACATCTAGTGGGGAGCAAACCCCTGCAAACAGCTCCAGCCTCACGGAAAAAATCCCATTATCCTTTATTTTCTTTTAACCCACTGGGCAATAGTTTCCTTCTGAAAAAAAAAAAACCCTCAGCTGTGGTTTTTGTGCCATACACCATGATTGAAAAATAGTTTCATAGTCCACTGAGAATTTCTCCTTTCTGGAAACATTTCATCTATTAAGGACCATTTGGAATTTTCTCTGGGACATTCCACTATATCTAAAATAAACTCATGGAAGAAGGTCAGGAAGCCTTTGGAAAAAAAAAAACCAGAAAACAACAACAACCACAAACAACAACTCTTAGAAATTTAAATTAATCAGAGAACAATAAAAATCTCAGTCCAACTGTATGGAAATGTAACTAAATATAGTTAAAGTGATGTAAAATCAGCTTGGAAGCAAAACCAGGTCATCTTTCTCTCCCTCCCATCTCCCATTTTCCTCTGTGTCTCCCTGTGCACCTTCTGCATGTGTTTCTTCTGAGCATGGTGATGGGAGGGAAGGTTGCAAATATCAATCAATCACGGCCAAATTTTTGTTCTCTTTTACTTGGGGTGAGTAAAAGCTGCCTCAGAAGCACTCCTAGATTCCATAATATCCTTTTCCCCCTTCTCTCTGAGGCACTTGCAGTGCCAGAGTGTTATCCTGATTTAAGGAGCAGCTCAAGCTTTAGGGTTCTGAGCAAGGCTTCTGGATCAGGCAGGTTTTCCAGGGGAAAGTGTCCCTGGCCATGGCAGGGAACTGGAATTTTAAGGTCCTTAGGGCACTTTCCAACCCACGCCATTCCATGATTCCCGAGGCATAAATTTGAGCCACAAATAAATTATTAATCTCAGAGTGGTGGCAATCCAGAGTTTTGCAAGTCAGGCTTAAGGTCTGTGTTTTGAGAGCAGAAATATTGCAGCAAACCATGGAATATTTTCCCTAAAATGCAAAAATTGCCCCGTTAAATTTGGGAGTGGATGCACGCATCTCCACAGTCTTTTTATTTCTTGATTTGGGATCATTTGACACAGGGTTTCCTGAGCATTTCCAACAGCAGCACCAGAGGAAAAATACAGCATCACCTGAGGGTTGTGGTGTGGGTGCTGTGATATTGACCTGACACCAAATGAACCCCAGAAAGTCCAGAAGCACCAAAGCTTTGAAAACCACAGAATGATTCTGAAGTTTCCCCAGCCAATAGAGCCTGTGTGGGTTTGCAAAATTTGCCTGAAAATTTCACAAGAATTCAATTTCTCTCGAGTTTCCAGTCCTCCCCTTGATCCTGGCTACAGCCTCACAAACACGTGAAATAAAAGAAAAAGAAACATCATTTAACGCGGTTGTTTTCAAAAGTTTCAGTTTTATTTTGCAATAAATTTTGGATGCAAGCTCTAAGAATCCTGATCCTGGGACAAGGGCAGCTGTGTTTCAGCAGAGAGACTGCCATGAATCACCAGTTTTCTTTCTCTCTCATTTCTGTTTTCCTTAATCTGAAAAAGAAAATAATAATCCAGACTGAGAAATAGAAGCTTTGCCCCTCGTGGATGGGAAAGGCTGGGAAGTTCTGTTCCCAGGTCCTGCAAAGGAATTGGGCTGCGAGCAGGAAACCTCAGTTTGGTCCCTGCATCTCAGCCCACCCTAAACTGGGCCTAAACTGGTCCTGACTGGACATGAGACCCTCAGAGCTCTCAGTAGTGCATGGAAATCCAACTGCTCAGATGATGTGGAGCCTCCTCATTATTTTCAGAATAAAAGGCAGCTAAAATTAATTCGAACATTTTCCCAAACTTTCTCTTTTCCTCCATAGCTTATTGTTTCAGTTTCCACGGGGATTTTGGGCTCCCACCAGAACTGGAGAAGGATTCACTATGGAGTTTCTCTCCCAACCAAATTGTCTGTGGACAACTTCGAGAAATTCTGGGCACTAACTAATTTCTGCTTCATCTCCATGCATTAATTAAAAATTAATTCATGCTTGTAAATCACTCGCAGTTACGTAGAGAGAAGCAAAAATATTTACGATGTTCCATTTTCAGTTGCTTGGAAATTCTTGGAAAATGCATTTTTTCATTCTCTCTTGTTTTTATTTTATTTGTGGTTTTGTGAAAGAGTGAAAAAAAAAAAAGGCAAATTTTTCTTAGCAGCATTAATTTGGTTTGGTCTAAAAACCCAAGGAAAATGCATTCCTTTTAGCAAAGACGTTTCTTGGGCTCTGCTGTGCACTCAGAGGCCTTGAGGTCAGAGGGTAAATTTGTCTTAGTTGCAGCTTATTTCCATGGGCTGAATCTTACATGATTAGAAGCGTTTGGCCACTACTGGGAGAGACTGGAGAGGGAGGAAGGTCAGGTGGGTGTCTTGGGAGAAAATCAGAGAGAATTACTATAAAATATGTGCAGTTAAGTGAGAAAATCAGCATCTGCTGGCTGTTTGTTTTCGTTCGGGTTTTTTTGGAATTGCAAGAAATGTTACGAACACGTTTGGGTTCAGTTGTAATTCTGGAGGGGAAAAGGGATGAGGATGAAGGTGGGAGCTTTGGGAACGTGAGTAGGAGGCGAGGATTGACAACAGAAGCAGTAACAGCAAGGCCATTTTCTGTGATGGCTTCAATCCTGTGGAAGATAAATTGGGTAAAGAGAGAAAAAAGCCACCTCTCCAGGTTCCCATCAGCCCCGCTCAGAAAAGCCTTCCATGAAAATTTTCTCTACTCTCCCAGTGCAAGTGGGAGAACCAGGAATCACAGTGGCAGCAGAGGCTTCCCCCACTTGCAGTTTTTGGGGCAGCACACCCAGGATTGGGGTTTATTACTTTTCTCACGTTTGGGAGATGTGGAGGTGAGAGACGACTTTGGGGGATGTTGCTTCACCTGAAGCCACCAAAACTGAAAGAGGGCAGGTTTAACTTCCAGAGGGCAGGGCTGGATGGGATTTTGGGCAGGAATTGTTCCCTGGGAGGGTGGGCAGGCCCTGGCACAGGATGCCCAGATTTGCTGGGGCTGCCCCTGGATCCCTGGCAGTGCCCAAGGCCAGGCTGGGAATGTCCCTCTCAGATGAATATTCTTCAAAACCTCCTCCCCCTGGATGTTCCTGCTCGGTGTTTCTCTGTCACAACGGTGAATTCCGCCTGCCCAGCTCCTCCTGATCCCTGATTTACCACTCACCACTCTCACTTCCTGAGCATTCTCTCCCCAGTCCTTTTCAGGGTGGTTCATTTTAACCAGCCTGGAACAGGGAACCTCTATCAAAGCTTCGAAACTTTGGAAAAGTGAACAGAATCCTCCAATAATAACTGGTGGCTGTCACACCACCAGCACAGGGCTCCTGGAGAAGTTTCCACCTGCCTGGAGAGACTCCATTTCTTATCTGTTGATATTTAACAGCTTTGAATATTAAGTTAATGTTAGGAAAGTTCTGGAGTTAGATGTTGCCTTTGGTGTTTTTCATATCAGTTGTCCTTCCAGGGGTGCTGTGAAGTTCCTGAGTGAGGCTGACCACTCTCCAGGATGCAATCAATGAAGCCTGGGGGCACAGTGCTGGTCAGCCCTTCCCACATCTTCCCAGCTGCATCCAGCCCTGCTTGTGCTGCTCCTCAGGCGAGAAACTCCAGTTTCTCTTCTTGCTGTAATTTCCATGACCAGAGCTGGGATTTATCCCTGAGTGCCAGGAAGGAGGAAAAAAATCCAGTTTATTGTTGCTGCTACAGGTCCATCATGAAGGAACCTCCTCACTGGGTGAACTTTTCCAGCGGTGGCTGCTCCTCTCCCAAAAATCCCTCTCTGGGCTCAGACCAGCATCACTCTCCAGGCTGGGCTGCCACAGTGCCTGGGTTCTGCTGGCTGAACTGAGCCCGGCAGGCTGTGCTTGGGCAAAAACGATGTCAAAGGGGTGAAACAAAGAGCATTGTGTTTGGCCTATCTTGCAAAAAATTATGCGCCGAGGAAGAATAGCACGGAAGTGGAGTAAGTACAAAACACACACTGAAGTGTCTCGGCGCTTCTCTGAGACAAAGGCAGACAAAATTAATCAGCAGTGATTTGTTGTGCCAGAAAACGCACGCTCCTGACTATCTCTGGCAGATTATTGCCAAGGAAATAGTTCCTCAATATCCCAGGCACATTCCTGACCTGTATATTATGAAGTTATTTCTGCTTTATGATTTGTAACCTGCAAAATGCCTGTGATCTTAATAAATGAGAGCTTGTTGCCTCCTGAAATCCACTGTATTTCATCTCCTGCTTGCCTCCTTTGGCAGTGCTGTTATTTAGGCTGAGTTAGCATTAGTATTCTCCCTGAGCATATACACTTCCATGAATCCGATATCATCGCTGCCAGCGAGCACCCTTAGGACACGGTGACACCATCCATATGACAGATGATCATGGGTGGAAGCATAGCTGGAGGCTTTATGGAAAACACTGAGGATTTCCCAACCTGTACATTTTTTTTTTTAATTTTTTTTTTCTCTTCCCCATGAGGAAATATCGTGGACTTGTTTAATTGTGTAATCGAGCCCATGACCCATGGTTGGTTCTTGTAGCTTAATAGTAAAGCTGTGGAAAGGAAACTGTCTTATTGACAGTGTTCCTATAGAACAATTCAAATTGCCTGAGGTGCAGCCTGGCACAGCTTCTGAAAATGAAGATATTTTCCTCTGACATTTACAGGAAGTTTTCTCACTGTTTACAGGAGTTTCAGGTGGCAGGAGAATCCAGGGTGCTGCTCTCAGAGGTGTCCATCCATCCTGGGAGCAGCTCATGGAGCCTCCTGTGATCAAATATTCAATATTCATAGAAAAAACCAGCTATGAATCCTCTCCATGCCTCCCAATGCTGAAAACAGCACAAAAGGCTGCAAGTTATCCTCACTCTACCAATTAAATGACACCAGGAGAAAATAAAATGAGACCAAAAGTAATTTAGAAACCAAACCTCACAGAGCTGAGCCTGACATTGACCCTTCACACCACCCAAATTATTGCATCCAGTGTCTTCATCCACTAAATTGCATTTCTGTTTGTTTGAAATAAAAATAAGGGTGCATTTGTATTATTAGGAAGAATTTGCAGCATTAATGCCCAAGCATGGGGGTTGTGCTGATGGGGGTTTTGGGGTGGCAGAGATGGGCAGAGGGCAGCCTTTACCCCAAAATTCCTAAACAACTCCAGGCTTCGCGAGGTCCAAAAAAGCCAGACATCTTCTGAAGGCATTTTATGAGTGCACATGGAGAAACTGCCGAAAATATAACTGTTGGTGAATAAAATGGAAATTAGTGCTGTTGTGTTCACCTGTAAGTTTTTCTTTAAAGCCAGTGATTGCATTTGAAACCTGCAATTCTCGACAAAAAGAGAAAAGTTCAGTGCTGATTGCTGGATATTTGGACCTCCCAGTGCAAACATTAACTGGCTGAGAGGCACTCTGGAATGTAATGAAGGAAACAATACTGGGAATGGAGCCAAAGGCAGAAACACTGGCGCCTGCAACCTAGGGATTTGCCTCCTAGTAATAGGAGCTGAACAAGGCCCAGCACTTCTGTTAGGCTGGAAATGACATACTGTGATCCTTGACTTAGCCAAAGGGATTTTAAATGGAGGAAAGAGCTGGCAAGACAAAATCTCCTGCACTTTTCACAGTGTTTTCTAAAACAAGCAAAGGAAATCAGGAGAAAAGACTGTAGTCTATTACATTTGATCCAGTTAAGTCAAGAGTGGAAGCTTTTTAACTGCTGTTATTATTTTTTATACTTTCTCATCATGTCACACCACCCAGAAAGCACAGACATAAAGCAGAAACTTGAAACTGCTTTCATTCAAGAAGAAGGGCACCCCAACATTGCGTTATTGACAGGAGGGCTGCAAAAACTGACAGCTGCAGAAATTGTACAGTTGAAGTTCAATTCCCAGGAGCAGGAACAATATACTGATGGTATTAATTCCGTTTGGAATTGTTAAAATAAGAAAAGGTTATGGGCTGAGGAAGGGACCTGGTATTTTTTTTTCTTCTTCTTCTTCTTTTTTTGCTTGTAACAAAGGCGAACCTTCCTTCTTCCCTGGTGTCCTTGGACTGTCATCTCCAACCTTTTGAAACTGTATCTGATTATCCATGTGGCAATTAATCATAATTAAGCAGGCTTGAGATTTGGAAAGGTACAAAGAAGGTGGCTATAGATCTGGCTTTTGTCCTGAGTAACCTCTTTTTTTTTTTCCCCTCTTTTTTTGGCTGCTGAATCTTGCGTTTGGAGCCATGAGAGGGAGGACTGGAAAACTGAGAAGAAAAAAAAAAAAAGAGAGAGGCAGAAAAAGACCAGCTTGTGTGTGTGTGTGTGTGTGTGTGTGTGTGTGTGTGTGTGTGTGTGGGTTTTAACATCAGAGCCCTGAGCATCCTGGTTGCTCTTTCTTTCTCTTTTTGAACATCACAGTCCCTAGGAACTAAGTTCCAGCAAACTTGGAAGCAGTCTGTTTCCAAGAGGAAGCTAGGTAACAAATTACCTTTCTAATGCCAAGTGATTTGGATCCATTCTTACAAACCAGATTTTTTCAATTTATTGCAGGAAAACATTCAATCATTACACGCTGGCACTCTGTCTGGGGCACATGGAATACCATTCTACCCACTCCACCCACATCCAGTTTTTAAAGGCTTAGAAAGCCCAGAATGTCTTCTTATTAAATGTTTTATATATTTATAATTAAAATACTGGGCTGGCATTAGAATCATTTTAACAGATGTAACCTGACACAGGCTTTCTCTGCCCAGGGTCAGGCTGGGAAACAATGGCTTCTTTAACTCCTGCGTTCTGCTCAGGTTTCTGTTTGCACATGGGTCCAATTTGTCCCATTTATGATTAGGTTTAAGTAAGTTGATGTGCTATTTATTTAGGAGAATTGCCATTTCAGACTATTACCATATTCCCTACAATATACATTACAGTGTGGTCTATGCCTGCACTGTCCATTATTAGGTTGTTATAGTCCCCAATATGGTCCCAATTCACCAAAACAACAACAACCGACTTGATTCAGGCATTAAGTGATTTACTGCAGCTCTTTAGGTTGGAATTAATGTACACACTGCTCGCAAAAGCCAACACCCCCCTGCTTGCCCCCAACCCTGAAGGCTTACAAGGGCCATGTGCTGGCATGTGAAAGAGACTTAAATGTCTGTGTAATTGATTTAAACATCGAGTATCAGCGGTGGGCTGGCAAAACCAAACGGAGCCGGCCCGCGAAATGCCAGATCAAGGTGCTGCTGGAGGGTGGGAGAGTTGGGTTTACCTGTGGGAGCTGCTGGGAAGACCTCAGGAGCCAACCCATCCCAGAGAGCCGAGAGCACGAGTTTGTCTCTGATAAAACAAGCTCGCCTCGTCTCGGACACGGCCCCGAGGCAGGGGTGGGGTAATTCCTAATGACTGGCCTCAAACATATGGCCGGGTCTCTGCGCTCCCCCTTCCCCTGCCCTGCCTGGGAGGAGGAGGAGGTTTGTTCCATCCAAAGCCCTTTTCAGCAGCTCTTCAGCTCCCCCCAGCTGTGGAGATCCAGCCCCGTGCTCTGCCAAATTCCAAATTTTTCCCCGTGCCGTGAGCATCGTCCTGAGGCCCCGTTGGCCAAGGCCACCAGCTTGGGTGGATGTTCCAGCACCACCAGCTCCCAAATCCATTCACTCCCTGTGTCAGAGAGTGGTTATTTTTCCTTTCCAGGGGTAAAACACGGGATCGACAGCTGGAATTCATGTAAGAATAAATTAATAACCACAGTCCCAAAAGCTGCAATAAAACAGTGGCTGGGCAGAAAACAGCTCCATCCCACCAGCTCTGCCTGGCATTATTCCCACTCCTGTCACTTGGTCACTCTTCCTTCACATGGGAAGCAGCCTGGAGGTTCCCAATCTCCTCTTGGAAGGCTTTATCCCAGAGCTCTGCTGGGCTCAGCCCTTTGCAAGGAAGGGGATGTGATGCTCTTGCACCAGCGTTGAGTTTGGTGGTCATTCCATGGTGAGATTCTATTCCCATGGTGTGCGTTATCCAGGTGATAATCCCTGCATTTTGGAGCAGGCTGATCACAGTTGTGGTTGGTGGTGTCATGACCATGAGGAGCAGGTGATGGGACAGCAGCAGGGGTGGTGCAGTGTCCTGGAAGGAGCAACACTTAAAGAAGCATCAAAAACCTGGAAAACAAGGGTGGCTTTCCAGCTCTGGTACACACTCACCTCAACAGGCAGTAGTGGGGCCAGGAAACATGGTGAATTCCTGCAACAGGAGAAGAAAATTGGGAATATAGCTTGACCTGGATGTGGAGGAGCCGAAGGTGCCATCAGAGTGATGACCATGACATTCCCTTCCAGGCCGGGGCTGAGGCTGGGAAAGGAGCTGAAATCTGAGCTCAGAGCTGAGGCAGCAAGAAGCCCTAAGGAGTGACACCGTGGTGGGCAAGGAAATGCTGAAGATTTGGGACTCCCTCCCTGCCCTCTCCACAGGCATCCAGCTCACACTCAGGGCTCCTGAACTGCAGAACCACCACCTCGGAGCTTTCAAGTCACCCAGTTAGTAAATCACAGATACACCGGGTTCAATTTACGCTCACGTGTCGCGTGATCTGTCCTGAGAGTAACCTCTTAATAAATTAAACGGAGCCCCAAAAGAGGTTAGAAAATGAAGTTAAATGCTTCACCATCTGGGACTCGGCCAGGGCTAGATTCAATATTTGGAGTGATGGAAAGGTAAAAAGCAATTGTTGTCGTGTATTTACCGCTTCTTTTTTTTTTTCCCCACAGAGATAACAAGATGATAGAATAACTTCACTTTTTATTTTTGTCTTTCTTTTTGGGGGGGAGGAGAGAAAAAGCTTTAAGCTGAGCCTTTCCCAGACATCTCCAGGAAAACAGTGTCACTAAATACCTTTAAAACTACAAGCCTGGAGTCTGTGAGTTTTTCTGCCTTTTGGGGGTGAGGCAGATTTCACAATTTGGGATTCCTGTCTGTCTCCTCCAGCGCTGCAGCATCCACTGAGCTGAGCTCCCACTTGCCTGCAGCCACATTGGTTTAGGACCCTTTCCAGGTCGTTTGGAAGTCAGGCTTGGAGCCTGCTCCAGTCACAGAGCCACAAAATGTAAAGCTGTGAGAACTTGGGAAAACCTGCTTGGCAAAGATGCCATTATTTCCCTTTGGTTTTAAAAGAAAGAAAAAATAATAATTTGAGTGATTTCTCTCCCTCCCCCAAAAAATTCCCTTAATTGACCAAGCTCGTGAGTTTGATTAAACCCACCAGGGAATTTTAAAACAGAAGAGGGGAAAATCAGAGTGGCAAGGAAAAACCGTGATTTTTGGCTTTTATTTATTATTTTCTTAATTATGCCGTGGACTTTTCCCTCTAATGGCCTCCCACCCTGCCCTGCCTCTGGCATGGGCTGTACCCGCAGATGGAGCGGGAGCGGGCACAGCCCCGCAGAGCTGGCACAGGCACCGGCACCGCGCTCGCCAGCTCGGCTCCGATAGGAGGAATGGCACATTCCTCCTGCTGGGAAAAGCATCGTCCCCTCCCCGCATCCCGCTGCAGGCTGCTCCCTGTCCCCGAGCTGTTCCCGAGGTGGCAGCAGGCGCTGCCCCCGGGAGATGCTGCGGCTTCATCCTCCTTGTAAATCTGAGCTCTTTCATTCGGTCGGGGTGGCGGTCCCGGCTCGGGGACGGGCTCGGGGATTTGTCGGGAGGGATGCTGAGCACTCCGGCTCTCTGGCACTACAGATCCGATCCAGGCACGGCGAGGAGGGTGCTGAGCCCTCCAGGTTCAGCTCAGCCACGCAAACTGCTGCTGCTGAACGTTTTTTAAAGAGTTTTTATAGGGGTGTTGGATATTAGGTCGGAGATTAGGAAAAGGTTCTTCCCGCAGAGGAAGGTCGGGCCCTGAACAGGCTCCCCAGGGCAGTGGTGACAACACCAGCCTTGCCAGAGTTCAGGGGATGTTTGAACAATGCTCTGAGCACGTGGTGGATTCTTGGAGTGGTTCTGTGCAGAGCCAGGAGCTGAACTGGGTGATCCTGGTGAGTCAGGACATTCAGTGGATCTCTGATAACCTTGGGTAGATGGGGATCACATCTGAGCTGGAGTCTGCATTTCCCTGCAAATCCCAGCCTGTACTCCAGCAGTTTGGGAAGGTATTTCCCCAAATTTGGAGCCACTGAGGGACTTCAGAAGCATCCTGAGGCTACCTGGCTGTGAGGATGTACTTTGTGTACCTTGTGCCACAGTAACATCAGCAGCTCCCTCATCTCTTCAGTTTGTTGTGAGCATTTGATTCTAGATTTTATTTGGTGAATTCACAGCATAGTGGCCAGGAGGCTGCAGCAGAGAAATAAGAAATACAGTTAAAATTTAAAATTACCAGCCAGTAAAAGGGTTTTCCTGAAAGTTCTGCTTGTGTCCAAGTGCAGATTATTTGGGAACTTCAGCAGTGGTTGCTCTTCAGTTCCTTAACCAGAGGGAGGGAGGAGCCCCTTTTGTCCCCCATCTTCGTTTTGTGGGGGAGCTGCAAATGAGGAGGAAATGAGAAATCAGTCTGCAATCCTGAAAATCCTTTTCACTTTGACCATCCAGACTGCCTCTCTTCTGGAGTTACCACCCTTTCTGACCAACAACTGTGGTGCTCTACTCATGTCACTTCGTAGGAAAGAAAATGATGTGTTTTGGCTTTCTTTTTTTTCCCCTGAAATGTTCTGAATGGTTCAGCTTGGTGCACTAAATATCCAGGATAAATCTGCCTTTCGGGGATTTTATATCACTGTGCATAATGCTGGTGTAAGATTGAAATTTCATCTCGCAAATCAGTTTTTAAGACTATCAATGCTGGAATTCTAGGCTTTGCTAATTTTTAGGGTTTTGCTAATTTTAAGATTTAGATTTAGGCTTAGTCTGTGAATTTTCTGAGAGTGGGAACAAGCTCAGGGCTGGAAATGGTCACAGAAAAACACAGTTTAAAAGTCAGAAGCAAATTGTGGTATAGACCAAAGAGGTTTCCCGGAGAAGCCATGGAACAGGTTTTGGAACACATTGTCCAGAAAACCTGTGGATGCTCCATCCCTGGAAGTGTCCAAGGTCAGCCTGGATGGGGCTGGGAGCAACCTGGAAGTTGTCCCTGCTCATGGGGTGGAATGAGATGAGACCCTTTACTTAAAGATCCTTTCCAACCCAAACCAGATTGTGATTCCATAATTCTGTGAAACCTCATCCTGCCACCTGGAGCCAGCCCAAGAGGTGGAACAGCTCCAGGTTTGTGGAGGTGATCAGAAACATTCAGCTACTCCCAGGAAAGTGCAGCGGGACAAAGCTGCAAACAGCCTGTGATGGAGCATCCCTGGAAAACAAGAAAGTTGGCTGAGGGCACAGCTCTGCCTGGGGCTGGGAAGATGGGCAGTGCCAGCGGGTATGGCAGCCCAGGAATTCCCAGGGGAGGCAACTGAGCTTCCTCTTCCAAGCTGTGCTCATTGCTAAACCACAGCACCTCTCTCCTCTTGCATTCTGCTCATTTGCTTTATGTTTATTCTGGCCTTGAACAGCTTAAGCATCACTCCAGGCACAAAACCAAGTGGCTTCCCTCTTGCTCTGTTCTTACCTGGCCCCAGATACAGAGACCAAGTCCTCAAGGAAAATACACCACACTTATTATTGGCTCACTCAATACTGAAAAAAAAAAAGAAACCTCACAAATGATCCTCTTCCCACACGGCCAAATTTTACAGCCCAGGAGCAAATGTTCCCCTCCCCAACTCTAGGGATGTGGAGGGATTTTATTTATCATAGCAGACCATCAGTCAGGATCAGGGGGATGGATGGATGGATTCAGTTAGAGGAGCCAGGGGGTACAAAACGACAGGTAAGTCCTGTTGGTGCTTCTCAGAATACCTGGAGCTGCAGAGAGCAGAACAATTCCAAGGAATCATTTCCCAAGGCGACCACTCACCGATCCTTTGGATTCATTCAGAAAATAATTCACTTAACAGTGCTGTTTCAGGGACTTCTTAAAACCAAGGTCAGCCCTTCCTTTGATTTCAGTTTGTCCTGGATGAGGACCTCCAGAACACAGGTCTGGAGGAGGTTTCCAGGTTCTCCTCACACAACCCCACCACACCCAGGCTGCGGCCGAGCACGAGCAGGGAGCTCGCTTGGCTCCTGCTTTTGGTGAAACACGAATTTCCTCCTGGGTCTGCTCTGTGCATTTGGATTTCGTGCAACCCTACCCTTCTCTCCCAGACCTGGGAGGAATCTGCACGAAGAAAGGCGATGTCAGGAAGAGAAACTCTGGAGTGCTGAGGGTCGGCTTTCCACGGCAGGCGCGGGGCTGGGAGCTGCCCGCTGCTCCTGCGAGCTTCCCCGAGCAAATGTCAGCTCCCTGCTCCATCAGGCCTTTACCTTTACAGCTTCAAGGAAATGACAGCTCCGAGCTGTTGCTTTGCAGGAGGGAATAGTGCAGGTCACATCCTCGGCTAATGCAAAATGGCATAATGAAATGCTGATTGATACCCGCCAGTAGCCCTGGTTCTCTTGTTAGCTACGCAAATGCAGGTAAAAATCCTTGTTAATCTCAAATTTCAAAGCCTTGGTGGCCCTGGATTCGTGGAGGGAAGGTGCATCCACAGCGTGCAGCTACAGGTGGCCTCTGTCCTTCAGCAGAGAGGCTTTGAAGAGATTTAAATACTGATGGCAACCGCCAGCACAATCCTGACAAATTAAAGTGAAACGAGGGAGGCTGTGCCCGGAAAACCAAAGCAAGGAGATCCCAGCAATGCCTGGTGGGGTGGCTGTGCAAGCCTAGAGCTGGGGCTTATATATTTCCAGGTTTTCTGGAGCTGGCTGAGTTTCTGTGAAAAGGAGTGTTTGCAGGTCTCCCGTGGGACTCCCCATCCCCAGCCAGGGTGTGAGCACAGCTCCCCAGTGCCAGGGAAAACGCTGCTGCTGGAGGAGTGACCGCCTTTGAAGCCTCAAATTCCTGTTTAAACAGGAATCTGGGGGTTTCTTTGGAGAATAAACACAAGCTTAGGAAGGAGAACCGGCGTTGTTCCATTTTACCTCAGTGCTCCCTTTTCCATGGGAAATATCAGCATTCTGTGGTCAAGCTCATTATTTGCTTTGTACAAGAGCGGGGTGTTTTAAGCCAAGGAATGAGCTCTGCTCCTCGTTCAAGTCATCAAAGGGCCGAGTATTCCTACTGATATTTAATACATTTCATCTCCATCTTTTAATGCATACATTGAAGCATACTGTGTCTTTAAAAAAAACCCCTCAGCTTTGCCTGTTAATTTAGCTCCCTCCACACAGTCTCATTTACTGTTATCTATTTTTATTCTCACTGGGGATTAGGTAAGCAACTCGCAGTATTTCCAGCTGTCCTTTTAGCATCACTATTTGAAAACTGTGTAGACCACAAAGAACATAATTACAAAAACAAATTGCTGGTACAACCGCTCTGCTAATAAGTAGGGACCTGTTGTAAGTTCTGAAACTTAGAAAGACCATTTCAGACTTCTGTTTTCATTAAACTGTGGTTGCCGAGAGCAGATATAATTGCATTTCTTTTCTTTTTAAAGGCCCTGGGTTACCTGGAGTAATTTGTATAATACTTTTTTTTTTTCCTCCTCTGGAAGTCCATCTCTCAATGGAAAACATTACATAGGAGGGTCATTCCACAAGTGGTTTGCATTAGTGCAAGAATTGCACTCGTGTACTAAGATGTTTAAACACCTACAAAGTTGTCGCCAACCATCTGCACTGCTGGTAGCACTAAATCAGCCAGGCCCGAATGCAAAGCCAGAGTAATTTATCTGTCAGGCAGTATTTCATTTAAAACATATTCCTGTAAAATATGAAATACTTAGAGGCACCCACTTTCCTCTTTGAATCTGACGTTTTCCATTACTGCGAGGGCAAAATTGTCTTTTTAATGGAGCAAGGAGAGCTTTGTGTGCAGGGGCTCTGGCATTAGGAATGGGGTTTCAGTTTGCCTGATCTTAATGGGCAATTATCAGTGCAGGGAAAATGAGGGATGTTGTAGGAGTGGCTGTTTGGGGCTGCTGCCTCTGCTCTGCTGGGGGCTGGGATGATGCTGGACCAGTGGGATTTTCTCCTGCGGCTCCATGTGATCCAAATCCAAACACAGAGAAGCCAAGGTGCTGTTTCCCAGCCCTGCAGAAAAAGCCAGGTGAGCTTCAGGAAGCTTGAGTTAAATCTTTGGCTCAGATTTATGTGAGGAGCCCTTCTAAGTCTGGAAATACCCAGGGCTGTTTTGCCATTCCTCAGGATCTGTGGGACTTACTCTCCGTGAAGGATCCAGCACCAACCTGTTTATTTTTACAGTTCATGCTCCAAATAGTTTATGCAGAAAATCCGAGCTGGGAGTGGATGGAGAAATAATCCCATTTTGTCCTATTCTTCACTTTCTGCAGGGTACAGTGTTAATAAAACATTTTCAATAAACAAACTAACCAGCCCGAAGTTGCTGCTTTTAATATAAGACACAACGTCTCGGTATGATTTTTCCAGATTCTGCACCTGATTAATGCCATACCATTTGGACTGAATTTATGTCCAGGGAAAGTGCAGGGTGTATTTCCTTTGCAAACAGAAACAATATGTGCAGGCTCCTTCCCTTACCTGCACCAGATGCCCGGGAGAGGAGGAGGAGGAGCAGGAAAACCTCGGCTGGGGTGGAGGCAGAGTGGCCAAAGTCTGGGGTCAGGGGATTTATTTAGGTTTATTTATTTAAGTTTATTTATTTGGGTTTATTTATTTATGTTTTTCCCCTCCCACAACCAAAAGTTGTGGTCTGCACACTGCTGGGAGGGAAGCACTCAGACTGAAGCTGTGCCACCAAGATAAGTTAATTCCAGAAATATGAAAATATGCACAAATAATTCAGGCAGCTGGAGAAATGGAGTATCTGTTCTCAGCAAAGACAACAGAAGTCATCAAACCCCCTATAATTTTATATCTCTAATAATTTCTGATTGTGCCAGAAGGCAGAGTTTGTTCAGGATTGGATATTTAAAGACAGGTGCTGTTACAACCAGGATATTGATAATTTCACAATAATACTCTTAGCAGTGATAAAACAACATTCACCTCTGCTCTGTGTCTGATAACATAATTATACATAAATTATCATATTCAATGCATTGGAAGTGAAAACTGAGGTCTTGTCACAGTGACAGAAAAATCTCTGTAAAGATTTAAATCCTGGACAAGACCTTAAATTTTAAATTTATCCAAATGTTTTTTAAAAAGAAACCAAACCAATCCAATCTGTGTTTAAGAGGCTCATATGCATGAAAAGCAAAGCTGGCTAGAATGAACAATTCCTAATTTTAATAGATGTGGGTTTCTCCTTAGAAACTCAGCTCCCATCTTCAGCTTTGATGCCCATTTTCAGCTGTGACTAAAATGGATTTGGCTGGAATCAGGAATTGTTAAGGTTGGAAGGGACCTCTGGAGATCTTCCCATCCAACCCCCAAAAGAAATGGAGGAAAACTGCACCTGATCATGACATGGATCTGATCCTGGAATGGTTTGGGTGGGAAGGGACCTTAAATCCCACCCAGTGCCAGCCCTGCATGGCAGGGACACCTCCCACTGTCCCAGGCTGCTCCAGCCCCAATGTCCAGCCTGGCTTTGGACACTTCCAGCCAGAGAACACCATCAGACAGGAGCATCTCACACCCAGCCATTCCCTGGAAAAGGATGTTTCCGGTCTTTCTTTCCAGGGAATCATGGAAAGAGCAGCACATTTGTCAAAGCAAACCCTGGTATGAAAACATTCGGGTTCCTAAATTTGTTGTTCTGATGTTCTTCCTCAAACCCCAGACTCTGCCCTATTTCTCTCTTCCACAAAAAAAAGATTTCTGGGGAAAGTCTGGGGGCTGCAAGAGAGGCTAAACCCAAGTGCTTCCTTCCACTGCTGGCCTAACTTTTAAATCAGTTTTTAATTGCATGAAAAGCCGCCCTCATCCCTTTTGATTACATCCTTCTATCGCCCTCAGAACGGCAGCCTCTGAACCTCTTATTAATAAAAGCTATTTTGGAAAATAAAACTCCTTTGGAATATATGAGGATTAACACTATATATAGACCACGATGGCTTAAAAGAGATTGTTATGGTCTATTGTGCAAATACATATTTACTAGAGCTTTTGAAATACAGATCATGCAAATATGTATTCAGGGACTTTTAAAAATGCAGATTATTGACCTGACAGATCATAAAGGCTCCTTTGAAACCATTCTGGGTTACAGTATCATGTAAATACTTATTTAGGCAATTTTTTAAAACCTTTGCAAGTACAGTCAGTGAAATTCCTCATGGAAATGAATGTTTTTCTCACCTGACAGTTAAATACCTGTCTCCCCTACATTTAGAAAATCCAAATTTATCCCATCTGAGGATGGACAAAATATTTCCCATGAGGTATAACAACACCTGTCAGTGAGGTGCTGACCACCCCAAGGCTGCAGAATAATTCTTTTCAATTTTACAATCACCTGATGAGCTGGATGGGAAGCTCCTTAGCAGGGAATCACAGAATCCCAGGATGGGAAGGGACCTTAAATCTCATCCAATTCCACTCCTGTCATGGGCAGAGACACCTCCCACTATCCCAGATTCTTCCAAACTCAACCTGGCCTAGGACACTTCTCTGGGAAACTAAAAATAGGGGATGGTGATAAAATAATTTATAACAAAGACAGAAAAAAATTAATATTCCTCTTTTACAGGCCAAGTACAACCAATCAGGTAAGCGCAACTTCCAGCAGCACACAGCTGGGTTTCAGCTGGTCATTTTGGGAATAAAAAGTGTATTTATTAGCAATTTCCTGAACCAATTGATACTCTCAGTTTCCCACAGATCCCTTATTATTCAATATTGCATCAATAACATAACGGCACTGGTTAATTTGAATTCCTGTGCACGGCCAAGGAAGCAAAAGCAGCTTTCTGGATGCCTGAGCCTGCAGCACAGTGGTTGTTATGTTTTGTTACGTGTTACAACAACGCCGTCTTCCAAGAATTTGTGCATGTGTGTGAAAGGGATTGTGCCAGGTGATTGGAATATTCCTGGAGCACAGACACTGCCTTGATGAATAGTGGTGTAAATGCTCCAGCAATTTTGCACATAAATGTGTCAGCTCTGGTCTACATAATGGAGAGAGGGCCTTTCATGGACTGGATAAAAGCGGGTTTATGAATCATGGAAAAACATTGGGAAAAAAGCAAGTTATGTGAATTTTCTTTGGAAAGCCCAGGAAAAAGAAAAAAAAAAAAAAAAAGGAAACAAAAAAGCCCCACCTGGAACCTGGCCAGAGCATTTTAGTGCTCTTTTGTCATTCTGCTGGTTGAAGAGAGCTGTTCATGGTGATTAACAAGGGTGTGTGCGTTTGGGGTTTTTTTTAAGATACAAACTACAGACAAAAGGTAGTAAATTTAATTTTCATTAGGGTAGAATTACTGTTCTCTTACTCCGGGCAGGAATACACATTAACAAAACCTCCTTGTTACTTTCTCTCTGCAGATCTGGCTTCTATTTGCCTCGGCTGGAGGAAGGTTTGACTGAACATTCACGATTCAACCAGGCACCATAAAATCCCCAGCAAGAGAATTTACTGGAGGAATAAAGTAAATCACGTAAAGGGCTGTGCACGCTCATTTACCAAACACGGCCTCATTCCATTGTACCAACAACAATTAAGGGGTGCACCTCGTGCACGCCCCATTTTTAATGCTGTTTGCTGGAATTTGGAGGATTTAAGACAAGGGAGGTATCTTAGGGGTGTTAGAGCCATGCAGGAAAAATTTGCACTTGTTTTGAATATTGAAATGTTTTTGGGAGTTTTGAAGTCAGTTTCTGTTAATATTTATTTTTCTCAGGTGATTCACAGGTATGGGAGAGAGAATTATTCCTCATGGCAGAGCTGTGGTGGACTGAGGCCACAGGTTCAGGGCTGGCAGGAAACCTGAATTCTGCTTCAGAAACCCCAGGATGGAACCACAGAATTGTTTAGTTTGGAAAAAACATTCTCAGATCATCAAATTCAACCATTCTCCAGCACTGCCACCACTGCCCCACGTCCCCAGGTGCCACGTCCACATGGATTTTGAACCCCTCCAGGGATGGGACTTTGCCACTGCCCTGGGCATCTTTCAGTCAAGAAACTTTTCTTAATATCCAACTTAAATTTCTCCTCCTGTCCCTGTTCCCTGCGAGCAGAGCCCGACCCCCCTGAGCCCCCTCCTGTCAGGGACTTGTGCAGAGCCACAAGGTCTCCCCTGAGCCTCCTTTGCTCCAGCTCAGCCCCTTCCCAGCTCCCTCAGGGATTCTCCAGCCCCTTCCCAGCTCCCTCAGGGATTCTCCGGCCCCTTCCCAGCTCCCTCAGGGATTCTCCGGCCCCTTCCCAGCTCCCTCAGGGATTCTCCGGCCCCTTCCCAGCTCCCTCAGCCCCTCCTCATCAGACTTGTGCTCTAGTCCGTGATTCTGAAGAGAATTTTAGGAACAAAAACGCAAAAAGGCTGCAGGAACAACCGGTGTCCCCCTTGTTTGGGAAAATCCCTTTCAGCAGGGATGGACACCAGCCCCACATGTCCAACCTGACCCTGGGGCTTCCACAGCAGCTACAGAGAGGGGGCAAAACACAAACGAGCTAATTAACCTAATCACAGGGCCATCCTCATCACCCTTAGCAGGACAAACCCACCCCAGCAGCCAGAATGAGGGGATTTAGGGAAAACTGCTCCTGCTGCAGGGCCATAAACAGAGGAGTGCACCTGAAGTAGCCCTGGGCTCTGGGGAGTGCTGGGGGAAGTGAGAACCTGCTGACTGCAGAGACAAGTGCCTGTGAAATCCTGCTTTATTCTGCCTGCAATAAAAGAGTTTTGTTCTTCGAGGGAGTGTTTGAGGGGCTGCTCTGCTGTCCTGGGAGCAGGGACAGGGCAGCACCTCTGTCCCCACAGCTCCTCCTGGGGACAGGCTCCATC
Organism: Petroica traversi; assembly: GCA_025920805.1. Lineage (NCBI taxonomy): Eukaryota > Metazoa > Chordata > Aves > Passeriformes > Petroicidae > Petroica > Petroica traversi. Next base: position 1,636,697 of record JAHLSL010000018.1, read on the forward strand.
CCAGGGCCGCAGATCATTCTGGAAGCTGCGGCAGAGGTTTCATGAGCTGGGAAGGCTCTGGGTTTGTGCCTCTGTGAGCTGATGGTGTTTGTTACCCCGATATTCCCAGCCCTGCTCTGTTCTGCACGTGGATATTCCTGGGTTTGGTGACAGGATAAGGGGGAATGGTTTTAAAGCAAAAGAATGTGGGGTTAGATGGGATTTTGGGAAAGAATTCCTAGCTGGGAGGGTGGGGAGGGGCTGGGATGGAATTCCCAGATTTGCTGTGGCTGCCCCTGGATCCCTGGCACTGCCCAAGGCCAGGCTGGATACCCTGGGACAGTGGGAGGTGTCCCTGGCACAGGGGTTTGGAGCTGGATGAGCTTTAAGGTCACTTCCAACCCAAAGCATTCCAGGATTCTGTGTTTGTAGGGAATAAATCCAACCTGCACAGGAGGCTGTATTTGGGCAGTGGGGAAATATAATTTTAAGGATACTGAGCCCTGAAAGGAACATTTGGGCCTCCATCAACCTCTTGGTCTTCCTTTTCTCACCTCAGCATCGCATTGTGCTGCCTGCCCAAAGGTTTACCCATATTAAAATTTCATCAGAGAAAGTGAAGTAAAATTATCTTAAAATGTTTTTATCTTACAATCTTTAATCCAACCCTACTCTTTATGGTCTGAACTCTCCCCCAGCAGGAATTGTGATTTCCCTTCCATTAAATTTAATACTACAGAATCAAACCCTTACCTGTGAAAAATAAAAGCTCGTGGGTTTGATGCTAAAGATGTTTTTTTCAAGAAGCAAGGCACAGAATTTCTGGTTACCTTCACTTTTATCAGTTGACTACAGATATTTTTTGGATTAAGAAGGAGTAAACAAAAGTCTCTGAAAGTGCAACTCAAGCACCAGGAAAGCATAAATTCATTTTTAATTTATCCAGAACAGCTTCTGAAGAACTCCTCTTCCCAAATCCTGCCTCAAATGTGTCCACTTTTCTTCCACATCTGATCTCAAATAACCTTGGAGGTTTCACACAATGTAGAGGAACCCCAGAAAATGATAAGGTATTTGGTGAAATACTGCTTAGTCCCTGGGATAAACCTGGAGCACTGACTTGTATAGCTAGAGGCTTATTTTTAGATCCTCCAGAGAATTTGTGTGAAAAAGGTGAGAAAGAGAAAGAGAGAGGAAGAACAATTTAAATCATCATAACTTCATAAACCAGAATTTTGGGCACCATTATTTGATAAAATGCATCTGCAAATATATTTACAATTAAAATGGCTTCATTGTGATTTTAAAGCCTTTACCTAAAAAAAACCAAAACAAATAAACAAAAAGTGTTTGCTTTGCATTAGCTCCTCCAAGAGGCCAGAAATGTTAAAAAATATATTTAAAAAGTTAATGAATGTGCCTATTTTAATAAATTATTGGAATGGTCAGTCCAAACCCAGACCTTATTCTCCTTGGGGAGTGGGATGGCTGCCCTTGGAAAGGGTTTGGGAGGGAGCCTGGCCATGGGGACCTCAACCAAATGTGGGCTCAGGGGCCAACTCTTCCCTGGGAAAAGGGAAGGAGAAGGAGCAAAGTGCCAATCAGGGGCTTGCCCAGGAGCTGGCACCACAGGCCAGGGCTGGGACCTGACCTGTGGATGGGGCAGAAGGGAAACAAGCTCAGGACACTGATGAATTTCATTTCTTTTCATCCTTTCCTTTCTTTTCCTATTCTTCTTTTATTCCTTTCCTTTCCTTTCCTTTCCTTTCCTTTCCTTTCCTTTCCTTT
>JAHLSL010000018.1:1638473-1675973 GCA_025920805.1 Petroica traversi
CCTTTCCTTTCCTTTCCTTTCCTTTCCTTTCCTTTCCTTTCCTTTCCAAGGGCCAGGAGGGAGCAGACTGGGTGGGAAAGGAAGTATATTTTACAGCACTTTCATTACTCAACTTGATGAGAGCTAATAAAAATTCTTAATTGAAAATAAGTACCTTAATGACAATATCATAATCAGGAGTTATATTTCCTATTTATTTCAATATAAAATACCTTCTTTCTGAACGAAATTATTCCGAGCACTTTTCCTTATTGGCTCACACATTAGGGAGATAGTAAATACAGCTTTAAGTAGAATCACCTGTGCTTGGTTTCTCACTCCAACTTTCCCTTTCTGTTGCTAAAACCAATATTAGATACTTCCCTAATTGTTATTGAAACATATACGGGCCCTTTCCCATATCTTTATTTGGCTTTTCGGTGTGGAGTCAGCATTTAATCCGAGCATTTGTGACACGGTTAACACCCACAGCCATTTCCTGTTATGCCTCACACTGACTGCAGTGGGCTGCTGTATATTTTCCAACGCCCACTCTGCTGTCTTTACAATCAGATTATGCCATTAGACATAGACAATGAATCACTGTAATTGTTCTAATATGGCCAAACTGCCAGCGAGGATTAACCCTTTCTGGGGATTTCATTGTTAATTCTGCGCAGACCTGTGGTTACAAGGTGTTAAGAGGTTTTCGGGGGTTTAAAACTGGGGGAAGGTTCATTTTAGTTCACGAAATGCCATTAAAAGTGCTGGGTTTGGCTTCTGTTGAATGGCTGAGGAGTCCAACTGAAGAAGAAAATAATTAATTAAAGATAGAAAATGAGGGGAAACTTCCTCAGGACTGGAAGCAGAGAGGCAGCTCTGGGAGGTTTAAATAATAAAGGGTTGCCAGGACTGAGGGAATGGCCTGAAGATGCGTCAGGGGAGGTTTAGGTTGATGTCAGGGCAGGTTTAGATTGGATATCATGGAAGTTCAGGCTGGATATTGGGAAAGGCGCTTCCCCCAGGCTCCCCAGGGAATGGGCACGGCCCCAAGGCTGCCACAGCTCCAGGACCTGCCAGGGATGCCCAGGCTGGGATTTTGGGGTGTCTGTTCAGGGCCAGGAGCTGATAATCCTGTGGGCCCCTTCCAGCCCAGGATACTTGGTGATTCTGTGTGAATCAGAGTTTTCAATTGTAAGAATTCCTAGGCTGGAATTTTGAAGCCAGCAGCTCCAAGAAGGGAGAGGAGCGTCGGAGCGTTTGTGCTCTTGGGGTTGGACAAAAAGCTCATTTTGTGCTTCTTCAAGGATTTTCTTGGGGCCGTGAGGAAGGCACAAAGCCAAGCATCTGCTGCCTGTGTCCCACCCCAGTTAGGAGGCCATTAAATGACTCCTTGCACACACATTCCTGTCAGCACACCCAAAAATGATCCAAGGATTCGCCTTCCCAACAGCCTTTTGTTCCAAAGCTCACAGTAAATCGGATCCTGATCAAAGTGAGGCGAGGACTAATTGGAAATCAAAAGTCCATTAGCATTGGAAATGCCATTTCTGCAGCGGGCTGGAGAGTTTTTTGCAAATAATTTGTTTAGGCCCCAAACTAACCATCATTAAATGAATGAAAGTCTCCATACGGACACCTTTTGACATTAATTTAGGCTGGTAATGTATCAGATTAGAGTTTAATATGAAATTCTGACTTGAGTAATTAAAATCTTATTACTTAAGTGGATATTCTCGGTTTAATGGGGATACAGGGAATCAGTTTGCCCTGTTCTACCCTTAGTCAATAGTGAGAAGTGAACCCAAGGCAGGAGGAGAGGGATAAGATCAGGCACCACGGGTGCTGTGCCCATCTCCCTCCCAGTTTCCACAGCAGCTGAGGATACACAGTTACCTCTAAAATGTAAATTTCTTCTTCTCATAGAATGTGGTAAAAGTAGTTTCTTCAATCAAATATGCAAATTATAAGCAAATCTAGGAGAAAAGTGTGGGGAAAACCCACTTTTTAATTTTTTTTTAAATTTTTCTACTGAGAACTCTACAAGATTACCAAGAAGAAAAAAAAATAAAAACAAACCAACTCAAAACAATGAAGACTAAAAACCTAATAATTAAAAATAGGGGAAAAAAACCTGCCTGGCCAAGCATGGAAAATCTGGACAAAAACAAAACGAAGAGAACATGAAATTCCAGTGCCATCTATGGGAAATACATATATACATAGAATTATGGGAGGCACTGATGCAGAAAACAGAATTATTTTAAAGCCAAGAGAAACCCTGGCAAAAAGTCACGGAGCAGTGAAAGTTTTAAGCATTGAGTTCAGGTAAAAATCCATGTGCCACTGGCAGAGAAAGTGAAATTGAGCCACTCAAACCCAGTTTTGGACCAAGGGCTTTGCTGATGGGCAGCACCTCCCTAAGGCTGGGTTTTGCTGGGCTGAGTCTCCAGCAAAGTCTAAACCATCGAATTCCTGACATGGACATGGAGAGGGATCCATGTGTGCTCCTGCATGGGATCTGCAGGCCTGCCCTCTCAAATTCCCTCATTTTAATGAGAATGTGCATGAACAACATCTGACTCAGGGCTGGGGAATCCAGCCTGCTCCGTGTAATGTGCTTTAGGAACTTTTGGGATGAAAGCGCCTTGTAAATGCCAGATAAAGCATCATTACTTTCACTTCAGCTTTTACAGCTTTGGCAAAAACGCTCCTGTCAGGATGAAACTTGGCCTGCTTCTCCTGGGCTTGGGAGGGAATCTTTTTTTCCCAAATCTGAGGAATCTGGTTTGGCTGAATTTCAGTTCATTTAATGCGAAAAGGTTGAAAACATTTGACACTGAGACCTTTTTCTGAACTCAGCTCAAATCAGCTTTGTCTTGAAATGCCAAACCTGGCAAGCTCTTGCTCAGCTCTTTTTTTTGGAAGATTTTCCAGAGTGAAAAAACCCCTTCTCCTTCATTTCTCAGTAACATATGTCCCACTTGCCATTCTTAATCTATTTCCTCAAACAATTCACTACTGTTGGTACACATGGTACTTTTTCATGTCAGACTGAACAACATCTATTGAAATCTGCCTAAATGATATTTGAAAAGCAGTTTGCAAACAGGACACCCCATCATCCAGTGTTCCATCTAATCACAGCGAGCACTGGATGCAAGATTGTGGAACTCAACCTTAGGACTTGTTTCAATTGCATTCAGCTGGTGGCACACACAAAATGAGACACAAGAGGTGTAAATTTGGTGGATTTTTTAACTCTTTGTTGGAGGAAGAAACATGAGTGACTGAGGGAGCTGGGAAGGGGCTGAGCCTGGAGCAAAGGAGGCTCAGGGGGACCTTGTGGCTCTGCACAAGTCCCTGACAGGAGGGGGCTCAGGGGGGTCGGGCTCTGCTTGCAGGGAACAGGGACAGGAGGAGAGGGAACGGCCCCAGCCTGGCCCAGGGGAGGCTCAGGGGGGACAGCAGCAGGAATTTCCCCATGGAAAGGGAGCTCAGGGCAGAGGTGGAGGAGTCTCCATCCCTGGAGGTGTTCAAGGAACAACTGGATGTGACACAGTGCTCTGATCTCATTGACAATATGGTTTTCAATCAAACTCTTACAGCCTTAATGGATCAATGATTTAACGAAAATAATATTTGGAAAGAAGGGAGAACTCTAAGCAACATACAAACGTGTGTGTGTGTGCATGTGGTTATGTCCATATAAAAATACGCATGAACAAAATAACCAGAAACATCTTAGGAAGGCAATAATCTGTTTGCTGTTGGAGAACCACTTCTGCCAGTGCACCCAGCACAGCTCACCAGGGAATTCTGAGGAGGGCTCAGAGCAAACACAGCACTGTGCATGCTTTTTCCATGCTGCAATGGAGTGGGAACAGCAAAAATGTCATGGAAAATGCTGCTCTAAAGACCAGTTTACCCATGGAAAGACTTTGGAAGTGCCCGCGGGGTGCTGAGAGAGCAGCCCAGAGCCACCAGCCAGGCACAGGGCAGGGAAAGCTGAACAGGGATGAAACAAAACAGAGACCAGAAAGGAAGAGGAAGGAAGTCAGTGGACTAAACCTCAACCAAGTGAGACGTTGAGGAGAGAACAAGAAACCTTGGGCTTTCTGGCACATGCACTGAAATTAAATATACTGCTGGCATTTCTAACTGGCTCTCACATGGGCTTGGACATCACAATTTGCTTACTGAGATAGAAAAGCTGGCTCAGGAAAATGGGATGGACATGTTCTAATATATTTTCCCCCCCCATGATTTTGTGTTAAAGACATAGATTGACTGTGTAAGAATCACCTTAGTGAAGTTGTGAATGATTTATGACATGAGCAGCCCTGGAGAAGTGCGGGGAGCAGGGACGGGAAGTGCCGTGCTGGTTTTTGTTCTACACAGCTCAGCCAGAAAAATCCATTAAGTCCAGGCACTCAAAAAGGACAAAATCTCCTCGACACTTGTGTGTTTTTCCTCCTTTTACTGCTGTCCTCAGCAACAGGACCCCTTTCTCAATGTGTTGGGCAACGTCTGTCCTTTCCTTGTCTTGGTTCACCTGCTGATGAGCCACATCCCCCACTAACACAAACTGATGTCTGTGGGAGTTTATTCTGCTTTTTAACAGAGGAAGCAGAAAGTTCCTCCCATTTCTCTATAGGTAATTCCCAGTCCTTCTGAAGTAGCTGCTAATCACCCTGGCTTTGCTGCTATTACCAGTGCAGGGCATGAGCAAGCACAGAAAGAGCTCCAACAGCCAGAAAAAAACTCCACTTGGTTAAACCGATCATTTTGGAGGATTTTCACACTCCCCCAGCATCTTAAACACAGACAATAATGGCAAAGCATTGTGCTGTCACACTAACATGTGGGTGTGGGTGCACATTGAGCCACTGCCAAAATATCCCACTTTTGCTGCGGGGGTTCAGAGTTAACACAAGGAGTGTGGGTGTCTCCTTTTCCTCCACGGTGCAATTGGCCTTGGCTGCTTGGGAGTGACTCTGCTGGAATGAGGACTGATGGAATCTCATCCAGGAGCCTGCAGACCACAGAGAGCTCTGACCCACAGCATGTGTTGCTTGACAGGTCCCTGGCAGATCATCCCACATGTTTTGGAGAAGGACCTGAGGAGCAACAGGATAAGAGGAAACCGTCTCGAGTTACAGCAGGGGAGGTTTGGATTGGATCTGGGGGAAATTTCTTCATGGAAAGGGTTGTCCAGTCCTGGCACAGCTGCCCAGAGCAGTGCTGGAGTCGCCATCCCTGGAGGGAATTAACAGCCCTGTGAATGTGGCACTCGGGGACATGGGGCAGAGGTGGCCTTGGCAGTGCTGGGGAAGAGTTGGACTCAGTGATCCTAGAGGTTTTTTCCAACCAAAATTATTCTATGATTTAAGGTCAGTATTTGGAGAGAAGAGCCAGTAAAATGCTTAACTTCAATTAAACTTCAGGGTCTGAAATTTCAAATTAATTTACTAAAGCAAAGTGACAACCAAAACCAGGAGAGGTGTCTCTGCTGGGCTGCTTGGAATCCCCAGCCCCCTTGGTGGGATGAGTGAGAGGGAAAGAAAACACATTGATGAGTGGGATGGTGGCTGAGGTGGAACAGGGCATGGCCAGGGGCTCACAAACCACCCAAATTCCAAAATGATCACTCTCTTCCTGACTCCTCTGACTATACCCATAGCATGGGCAGGGCAAAGGCTGCCTGATCAGGTGGTGAGGAGAGCTCAGAGAAAGAGCAGGAATATTGTGTCTTTGTGGAAACACAAAATCAGATTGTGCATTTACCACTTCCCAGCAAGGGAAGACACATGCAAGAGTTAAAATTTAGAGCAAAATGAAATAAAGGAGAGCTTTCAAACACTGAATAAAAGACTTCTTATATTCTATCTGCCCGTGTTTCCTGATGAGTGCATGCATTACATCTTTCAGGAGTGAAGGGGTATTTTCTTAGATTCCTAGAAAAAAGTTCTATTTTATAATTAATAAAATAAAATTAAAAGGTCAATCATGACAAACAAGACATGCATGTGATTTTCAAATCTGCTGAGTTTATCTGTTCTGGTGTATAGTTGGCATTAAGGGGATATTTTTTTACCTTTTTATTCGGCGCTGAGTTGCAGAGGTCATGGCAAGCCAGAGCTAGGGCTATTCAAAGTCATGTTCATGCTTATAAACTGTCTTGACTGCTATAGGTTCTGCTATTTTCTTTAGAGACAAAACATACCCTCGCACTCACTCGTCAGAATGTAGTGGAGCAATCTCAGGAGCCTGAGCTTTGTTTTTCTTTTAATTTCATTTGAAACTCTTCCAAATCCTGGAAGGGTTTCAAATTGGAGAGGGATCTTACCCAAGGACTCATTTTTAAAGCAAAGTCACTCAGTGCAGCGCTCTCTTTTCTGGATGTTATGAAAACATTGAGCTCAGCCACCAATGCAGTGGGACACGTTTTTGCCACTGTCTCTGCAGTGGTTTCCAGTAAAGACCTTCACTGTCAGCCCACTGTCCCCTGGTCCCAAATCCATCTCTGCCCTTCTGCTTCTCCCTGGGAACACCTGGCTAGTCCAGAGGTAACAACGCTTGGATGCTCTCCTTTAGCATGGCACAAAAACTACTTTTCCAAAGCAAAATAATGGGGAGAGAAGTGAGGAAGGAGAGCAGCTCATGCACTACAGCTGCAATGGAACACTCTCCAGGTATTCACTCAGCACTGGAATTTTTGCTCCATCTGAAAATGTTGATTATCGGACTCTAGGTTAAATATTCTAATGTTTGGTGGTTCAGTAAAAATGAATGTTTTGTAAGACTGGTTTAAATTATATTCTACCAGATACTACGGTATGGAAGCATGGAATGAATAATGACCCATCCACCCCTGCCATGGGCATGGACACCTTCCACAAACCATGGATGCTCCAACCTGGCCTTGGGCACTGCCAGGGATCCAGGGACAGTCACAGCTTCTCTGGGCATCCCTGTGCCAGGCCTCATCTCCCTCACAGGGAACAATTCCTTCCCAATATCCCATCTAACCCTGTCCTCCTTCAATTCAAGGCCTTTCCCATTGTCCTATTTCTACAGAATGTACAATAGAATTTTTAATACATGAACTTATGAACTATATGCACTTATATTTTCCACCTATATATAGTATTATATCCTAAAAGGGGCATAAGTCATAGTATTTTGGGGAGTGTCTCACATTCCAATGTCCCATTCTCTGAACATCCACAGGACCTGCACCCCAAGGCTGTTCCCTTTTCCCTGCTTGCAGACCTGTGATGCACCACCAGTCCTTCACCTCCAGTGGTCAACTTCTTGAATTTTTAGGATGTTCAGGGCCTGGTTTTCCACCAGTGCCAGGGATGGACAAACAGAGCTGTTCGTTGTCCTCTAAAAGGATGTTCAATCTCTGCTTACATATGCTCTGGAGCACAGTACAACACCACAGCTTTTTCCTGCAGCACTATCATCCCATTTTACAATCCTTCACTCACTTTATGTACCAAATGTAACATTGGCAGAGAGAAACAAAATCATTTAATTCTGTCATCCTACACCACTGTCATCAAATGAGAGATTGGGAAGGAGGTCAATAGCAAAGGTACAATAGCTGCAGTGCTGAAATATTTTGGGTTATTCCTCTATGATACTGTGTTGTTTTCCAAGAGGGAAGTGAGGGCAATGTGTGTGAGAAGACCATTAGAAAGGAAGAAAAAAACCATCAGGAAAGATCAATGCTTGACTGAGCTATTTTATTAAATTCCCCCTGGATTTAGTCCGAGACTTAAGGCATGATACGATCAGAGCAGATTGCCTTGGGTTATTCCACTCTGAAGTTGTCCATATATCTGACATTGGTCATGACATATTTAATTTGAGCTGGAAGTTCAGATTTAATGGTTGAATTCAAGTGGAACGGGAAGCACAGAACCAAGTCGGGACTTACTGTCCATGACTATTGCTGCTCACCTCCCTCAGCAGGAATTAGGGCTGTGGGGGGGGACCTGGGAATGGGCCCTGTGCTCCCTGAACAGCCCTGGATGCAGGCTGAAAATCCCAGTAATGAGCAGTAGGACCCACAGTGGTTTCCAAGCGTGAGCTCACCCTACCAAAACCTCTGTGTGATGCAGTTTGCAGGAAAGAGGTGAAACTTTGGCTTCCACGGTGCCAACAGAAATTTTACTGCTGAGTGTAATGGCATTTATCCTGGTGAAATCCTCAGGAAAAACAAAACAGGACAAAACAAAGGGAATGCTTCCAGGCTGTCTGGTTCAACTGCTTTCTCATTCCCACTGAAATTTTATTTGGATACAAGTAAATAATTTTGCCCATTGGTTACTGTACCAAACAGCTGCTGCTGTTCTATCCCAACTGGTTGGCTTCAAATGTATTTTAAATATTGTGCTGGGCAAGATTTAGCACATAAACACTGTTATCTACTGAAAAATGAGCATCAAGTTCTTATGAACATGTTACCCTGTGTCAAAATATTGTCAGTAGAGCAGAACTGAAGGTATAATTAGGAGCAGAAGTCTTTTTGCAGATTCACTTGCTCTCACCACACATTTTCCAGCCCCAGTTATGCTCAGCCTAATAGGTACTGGTAACGTCTTGCACTGACCTTCCCACAGTGCAAAAGTCAGCACAGCCAAGTCTTTTTCAATGCTTGGAAGGACCCTGCTGGCTCCTGCACTTATCTGGATTCAGTGGGGTTTGACCTCTCCATGAAATCATTATGGAAACAAATCCATGTGCATTCCCTCCGCAGCCAGCAACAAACACAACAAAGAACAAGGAAGTGAATGAACATTCAAAATGTACCAGTGCTCCTCGTCTGGAGGAGGTAAACCAAAACAACTTTAATTTTGGTTCCTGGACTGATTTCACAAAGCCAGGTCTTCTCAGAATTTTTGGTTTGTTCTTTTTTTTTTTTAATTTGGTGGCTGTGAAAAAACACAAATGCCTTGGGTGGCATCAAGTGCAGAGTGAGGCTCTGATGTCTGTCCTTCAGGGGTTTCCATTTCCTGTGCTGCCAGCTGAGTTTTGTTCAGGTGAGATAAACAGGTCTGAAGAGAAGGGGACACATCCCTCCCTGGCTGCCCAGCCACACACGGGGACAGGAACAAGAGGGAGAAGAAAAATCCCATCTGGAGGATTCACAGCAAATTCCTTTGGCAGTCTCTCCACCTTCCCATAGCTGTCTCCAACCCCTCCATGGAGATGGTGACCCCACATCACCTCCTGTGCTTGAGAACGTGGGAATCCTCCAAATTCCCACAAATTCCTGAGCCCAAATGCTGCTCAGGAGCCGTGGGGAGCACAGCCCTGAGCTCCACGAGCTGTTCCTCATGGCCAACCCTTCACCAGCCACCCCAGGGTGATGTGGGGGGACAGGGCTGGCAGAGGCAGCTCGCCCAGCACCACACTCCACCCTCAGCCCCTCCACACGTCCCCCACAAGTGGCACTTAGGGTTTTGGACAGCACCATTAATGTGAGAGGCACTTATGGAGATGGATCGGTATCCACCTGATGGCTGAGGTCGTTTTCTCCTCCCATATGATTCATTGGGAGGGAATTAGGGAAAAATGGGAAAAGTATGCTGATGTAATGGTGCGTTTTTCAGGAGCTCATTCATTGTCTTCACCTTGAGCTTTCAGATGGGCTGAAGCCACAAAGCAAACAATAGGAAATCTTCCTTTAAAATCATGCTCAGGAAGAAAAAAAATTAAAAATAAGAGCTCCTTTATAGCCTGCCTCAACTCTGACTTATCAAACGCAAGGTGTTTGTTAGATGCAACAGGTTCCTTGCTACGAAGCAGTGTTCTTACATTCCTCCCACCCCCTGTAGGCTTTGAAATCAGTGTTCAAAGTGGACTTTCTGAATTCATGAAAACCCACAGGTCTATAATACATCCCTAATGGAAGTCAAACATGACACCCTAGAGATAAAACACAGTGGCCTTACCCTCTGTTCACAGTAGGTGTCTGTGTATAATAAATATTTTATTTTACTACAAAAACAAATAACTAAACATACCCCCTGTGTTTGTTCTGAACTCTACAGTAGCTTTTGTGAGTTTACTATATTTCAAAGCTGAGGTAGGAAACCACAAAGTCACGTCAGTTATAATCCATGCTTGCACGAGGCAAGCCAGCTCTGATTCCAGCCCCTCCAAGCTCCTGGGACCTGGGTGGCTCTGGCCCTCCAGGAGAGGACCAGAGAGGAGCCCAGGTGTGGGGTGGAAAGCCCACCAGGCACAGCCCCAGCTTGCAAAGAATTCATAACACCAAAAACTTCTTGTAGGTTTTGCTCCTTTTAGTGGCAGGTGATGGTCCTGCAGGACCTCAGCTAAACTGGAGCATGTGCTCTATCCTGCTGAGGGATCTGGGCCACTCTCATTCCAGGGGGGACACCCAAAACACGTGGGTGAGCTGACACCTGAAGAGTCTTCTCTGAGCTCTTTCATCATGGCCATGCTCTTGGTTTCACCTGTGACTACCACACTTCTCCCCTATTCCCTCATTTCTTGGGATATTTACTCTGAGAGAGGCAATTGGCCACTGAAATGATCCCCCCCCCTTTTTCTTTTCCATCTTCAGGAGCTCTTCATTCATGGGCCTACAGTTATGGAGAACCTCATTAGCTTCAAAAAACAGTGGGAGAAGAAGCCTGGAAGGGTGAGCCCTGCTGAGGGGAGGCTCTCACCTCACACCAGGCTGGCAGCAGGATCTGCTCAGCTTAACCCTGGTACAAAGCACATCTCCTGTGAGATCATGGAATTATTGACTGATTTGTGTTGGAAAGGACCTCAAAGATCATCCAATCCAACATCCCTGCCCTGAGCATTCCACTGGACCAGGCCTATCCAACCTGGCCTTGAACACTTCCAGGATGGAGCATCTACCACTTGTCTGGGAAACCTGTGCCAGTGCTTTATGTCCTGCTGTCCTTCTTCCTGATGTGTCCACACTGCTCCTGTGGCTCTCTGGATGCAGTTGCTGCTCCCAGGCACAGGGGAAGGACACCCTCCTGGTGCAGCCCCACCTGGGATATTGTCCCTCCCGTTGAACCTGCAGGATCCTGCAGCAGGAGCAGCACCACAGACACTTCTCCAACCCTCCCATGGTCAGAGGAATGTGCTGCTTCCACTGCCCATGGACCAGCTCAGGAGGCATCACTCTTCCTTCAAGGGCAGTGTCGAACCACCTAACTTTTAAATAGGGATATATATGGAAAGGAAACGGAGAAATGTGCAGTAAATGTGCGGTTGCTGATGAATCACTGAGTTCTGACAGCTTTACACAGATATAACTGCACCCGGCCAATTTCTCAGCTGGTGTAAACTGGCATCCATCCATGGCCTGTAATGAAGGCAGCCCAATTTACACCAGCCAGCTGACCCATTTTTATTGATTTTCAATGATTTACACCGGGCTTGGGATGGAGTAATACATTGTGGAATCAGGCCCACGAAGTATGGGCCCTAACCTTACATTATCAGGGAATTCCAAATTAGGATTTCTTGGTCTATCGTTATTTCATGCTCTTACATCTATCAAAAATGAGCTTTCCTAAGTGCTGCACCGTGAGGGTGTCATTATCTAGACACAATAATAAGAGAGTCAGGCACTGTAAAAACCCTGAAACCTTGACTTGTGGATTTATACAAGACATTTAATGTTATTTTAACATAGTATTTGGTATGTACTTTTATATGTTTCAGTGGCTTATATCATTATTCTTGCTGCACTAAAACTTCCATGTCCTTTTTCTTAAATAATATCCTTGTGTAAATTTTTTTGTAAGCTCTAGGTTTATTTTATGACCCATAAACTTTGACAATATATTAAAATCTTGGAGGAATTTAATATCAGGAGAAGATTATCTGTAAAGAATCATTTCTCCCTGTTATAGAGACTTAGACACATCGGGTATGTTAAAAGGTTTAATAGCTGTTTATAAATTTTACTGCAACTGTCAATAACTTCATAATATATTAAACCAGTTAATAGATCAACAGAAAATATTTATAACTTGCTATAAAATGTTTACCCAGGAAATAAACTTAATTTCTAATGATAATGAAACATAAAAGTCAACGAATATTAATTTTAGTATTTTATCCTAATTTAAACACAGTTTTACCATTTGCCATAAACACTGAGAAGAGTCAAAAAGCACAGATTTTTCTAACTCTGGGCAAAAAATCTCTGAAAGCATCATCAGTGATGGAACTTTAGATTGTGCTGGAAGAAGACTGATTAGGAACACTGATCCCAAAAAAGTCACATTGATAAGAAATTCAAGTCAGAAACTATGCTTGGAAAGATTTGGGAAATTTTAGGTAACACCTCCTCTTCCACTTCTGCAAAGCTGAATTTTTGCCATTTGAAAAGTTTTCTCACTGGAATCCCATTTTTTATTCCTTAGTCTAAGCCTAAACCTGATCCCCACAGCCCTCCTGTACTGCAAGAGGCCAGACTCAAATCCTGGTGTTGGCCAAGGGTCCTTCAGTCTGGAAAGTCCAACCACACCCTTGCTATCCAGGGCAAAATTAATTCCTCCTAACACTGGGGATGTGCCAGCTCAGTTCAAAAATATCAGGATGCACAAATTCCCACAGAACCCCAAACATCTAAATTAGGAAACAGCTTTATTCCCATTATGTTCCCAACCTGCATCACACCATGGACCATTTGAGCTGTTTTCCAGAGAGCAAAGGTCAAATCATCCCAGGATTCCACATGGATCAGGCCGTGCTCCTGCTCATTCCCAAGCAGACTGTGCCTGGTCAGCCACCCGAACTCTGAATTTCCTGTTCTTGCCCCTCCATCCCATGGTCACAGACACAGGAAAGGTCTGGCAGGACTCTCGCCATGGTTTTCACACTGCAGACTTGATGAGCTGTACCCAATTAATTTTTTATATTTAATATTAGGCTTTATTAATCTAGTATTTTATTAATAGAACTTCTAAATATTTAATGCCAATTTTTATATGTAATACTAAGACTTATTAATCTCTTAAATTTTATTAATAGAATTTTTGTAACTTTTTTTTTTTTTTAGTTCTTTTTAACCTCCCTCCTTCAGATCATTCCTGTATTTTTAAAACGTTGTGACACCAGAGCAAAAAACACACACAATCCATCCTCTTGGATTGGGACGTGTGAGGACAACTCTCACCCTTCCCTCCTCATTCCCAACACACTGCGGGTGCTGTGGCCTTATTTCCTCCCTGTGAATCCTGCCAGGGTGACTGCAGGCCTCCCTCTGCTCCTAATGAGCCCTAATTATACTTTATTTGTGAATTAAGAGCAGGCTGAACAAGCCCCGTTAGGAAACTCTCCCATTGCCCGTTTCTGAGGCACCATGTGGATGGCACTCCGTGTGTAATCGGATTTCTTTTTTTTTTTTTCCTTCCTCCTCCAAATTAGTAGCACAGTCACATAGCAAATTGGAATATGCATGTGGCTTCAGCACTGAAATGGCGTTGCCTTCCCCTCTTCCTGACACTTTTGATGTTGCTGCCTTTCATCGTCGTCACCGTCCTGCTTCTGCAGCAGGCTCCACATCTAAGGCCTGGCGCGGGGCATAATTAGGAGCTGCAGGACCAAGACATGAAGGTTGGGCTCTTGTTTTTTCACGAGGCAGCTCAGGGAAGGGCAGAGGGTCCCTGGGCAGTGCCCGCCCCACGGGGACATCCTGGGCTCCCTTGGCTGCGCCTTGGCCAGGCTCCATGGTCACCAAGGGCATCAGCTTGGACGCTCGCTCCTCAGTTAAGGTGAGGGAAATGCCCCAAAGGCAGAGAAGCTCCATCCCACCTCTCCCATCCCACAGCTCTCCCTCCTAAATCAGGCCAGGGAAGGGAAGAGCTGAGAGGATCCCCTCACTGCCCCGACAGGGCCAAGGGAGCTCTTCCTTCCCTCTAACAAACCAGGAACAAGGCTTGCCACCTTCTAAATATCATTCCCTTACTTTTACAAGGATATAAATAGAGCTTTCAGCATAATAAACCTTTCTCCGTGCATCCCACTCCACATCTAACATCCTCCTGCCCCTTCCCATTTGGAGATCTGCTTATAAACATCACACTTTCACTGTAGTGCAGTAAAATCAGGGAGTTTTCAGTTTGCTGTTGCATAAGAGGCACCCTCATCTCCCAAAGAACAACCATTTATCTTGGAAAAGTGCTGAATAAATGGGATTTATTGCAATAGTGCAGTTGGCTGATCACACAGTGTTTGTTTTCCTGGGAGGGGATGGAAATTGGAAAATAAACTTATTCTTGTTAGGAAACCTGTGCACCTATCCAACAAAAATATCCTGTTAGTGTGAAGGAAGGACACCACCAGCCCTTCCCAGCTGTCAGACCCTTGGAGAACAGACCCAGGGGTGAAGGAAGCTGAAGTAACTTCCAGACAATTCATTCCCAAACTGGAAGGGGGTGTGGACAAGCTTCGTGCTCACCATAACCTCTCTTTATTCCTGCACCACGATGTGCAAGTGACAATTTGGGTTCAAACTGGAAGAGGAGAAAGGTTAAATAATGGGAAGAAATCCTTCCTTGTGAGGGTGGGCAGGCCCTGGCACAGGGTGCCCAGAGAAGCTGTGGCTGGTCCTGGATCCCAGGTCCAGGTTGGACACTGGGCTTGGAACAACCTGGGATAGTTGAAGGTGAGCTTTAAGGTCTCTTCCAACTCAAATCATTCCATGATTCCACAATTTGGGTCATGAGGCTCATCCTAATACCTGGCCAATGCTTTTGGTGTTGGAGTGATCCATAATCCCTTGTTTGCCATGCTGGGCTCACCTCTTGCTGCTCCATGGGAAATGTCCTATTTCTGTGTTTTTAAGAGAGAGAAAAAAGAGATGTTTCCACTATTATGAATGGTAATGGCAAAGCTTGTAGAAAAAAAAATATATAAAGACACAGCTGTATTTACTCAAAACACTCCAGTACATAATAATAAAGTCCTAAAAACAAGAGGTACCTCATCCTGCTGCCACCCCACTGCGCTCCACACCGAGGGGGTCTCAGTCACGAGAGTAATTTTCTTACAATACCTCACATTCCACAAAATTAGGCACAGTCTATGTGTTAAGGAGGGAGCGTCAGATCAGTGTTGGCTTTGAATTCCCTTGCTTTTGTCAGCCTCATTATTACAGCTCGAATGTTATTAAAATGCTGCTCTTCGTCTGTTAATAATCATTTCACTTCTCTATCTCTGCCACATGAACTTTAGAACACTGTGAAATGGGTTTTGTAGTTGCATGTTTTTTTCAAGTTCATTGATCAAACATTTGTACATTTTAATGTTATAAATAATTGAAGAGCCTTCATTTTTCAGTGTTAAAATTAACTTTTCTGTTCTGCCTTTTAGAACTAGAACAAGGGGAAGTGCAATTTAAGCCATGAAAAGGCTGCAAAATACGTGAAACTCTCTGTAACCCTTTTCTGTGAGCCTCTCCTTGTTTCACTTTGATTCTTGCCGAGACTGAAGTGTGTGCAGCCAGCCCTTGACAGGCTCCTCCAGCAGGTTACTTGCTAGAGGAGTTCACCTATTTTCAGAGGAGCCTTTAAACGTGGGGTGGATACAAGGAGACTGTTTGAAGCCACCCAGCAGGTTTGGAAAAGCTGGGGGCAGGGAGGAGCTGGAGGAGGTGGGAGCAGCAGAGCCAGACAGGGATGTTCGGATGAAGGACAGCAGTTTATGTCTCAGTGCACATTTTTCCTCCCTTCCCACAGTGTGGGTGAAATAGGAATAAAAATATGGAATGAATGAAGCCAGGAATGACCCAGGGTGCAGGGACTAAGAAGAGGAAAGCAAAGGGCTGCCTCTGGGAAGGAGATGGAAAGCAAAACTCAAACCTGCACTGGCATCCTGTGAGGACAGGGATAAGCAGTCAGATTGGATAGAAAATTCCCATTCCTGATGGTCACAGACCTGCAACACCAAAGTTTAAATCAGTAATGCCAAGGGTGGGAAGAGGGCTTGTCCCTTTACCAGTCCCTAAATGGGGCTGAAGAGCAGGCAGAAGAAAATCCCGCAGTTTGCACAAGTCCGGGAAATCACCAGCAAAATTAACAGCATTTGGGTTTGTGAAACAATTTGGTGATGTCAGGTGGGATCTCTCATTCCAGATCTAAGCCTGACTCTAAATCTGGGTCAGACACAACCTCTCAAGTCAACCAAAGTTAATCAGCAGCACTGGAGCACGAACTGCTGGAATGAGTCAGCGTGGAGCAAGCTGAAAATTTCCAGGTTTTGTAAGAATACTGCAAGCAGATGCTTATCCAAGATATATCAGAGGACACTCAACCCCCTTCATTAAGGAGCTGTGCTGGGAATTTTCCTGCGAGGGAGTTCCCGTGGGGGGTGACTGGGATGGAGATACTGTGGGAAAAGCAGATCCCAAATTCAGGTTCAATTAATTTTGCCAGTGGAGGCAGCCCCTGGAGCTTCATCCCAGCAAACACACGGATATGGGAGAGGACAACCTGCCCACCAGCGGATTTTATGCTGAATAAACACATATATGAGATAAGGTTCCCTGAAAGTTTTGAGGAAAACTATGAATCTTCACATTAGAAGAGGTAAACCATA
This sequence comes from Petroica traversi, assembly GCA_025920805.1. Classification (NCBI taxonomy): domain Eukaryota; kingdom Metazoa; phylum Chordata; class Aves; order Passeriformes; family Petroicidae; genus Petroica; species Petroica traversi. The sequence goes on from JAHLSL010000018.1 coordinate 1,655,064, forward strand.
AAGGCTGGATATTTCTCCACCCTTGGATTGCTGCTCACTCGCTATGAACTTTATGAAAACAGTGTTGAGTGAATCGGAGATTTACTGAAAACACTAAAGCCAGTGTTGATGGAGCAAACTACCTCTGACATGGCTCTGCCTGAATTCATTCCAAAATGAGCATTCCCAGAGCTTCTGCAATGCCTGGAAAAGACAGAGCCCTTTCCTCAGTGCCAGCTTAAAAAATGAGCAAAGATTTCTGCAGCAAATCCAGTCTGGCCCAAGCTGTACCCCTGGGCAAAAGCCAAGTCTGGCCACCCAGAGCAGCACTTTGGGCATTGAAGAGCCAAAATTACAGATTTAAACCCAGAAAATTGTAATAGTTGTCTACTTGTGGCATCACACTCCAGAGAGCTCTGAATTCAAAGAACCTTAACAGGAAGTGAAAGAAAAGGGAAATCCAGAAAAGCAATACTTGGTTCCCTCGCTATCAACCACAGCTTTGATCTCTCCCCTTCACAAAACAATGGTTTAAGAAGTGAAGAGTGAAAAAAAATAAAAAATATCAGGCGCATGTTGAACTGAGCTGAAAGAATAGGTATTGTGAGGCTCTGCTCTCGATATCCCACTGTTAGCTCCAGGAGATCAGGAGGAAGGAAGTTTTACCTCATCTCCCCAGCTGACAGAAAAGGAAAAAACCAGAAAGAAATAAGAAAAGAATATAGGAAGTGGGGGAAAAAAGACAACTTTTAGATATTGTCACAGTTTGAGGGCACACACAGCTCATCTTGCAAAATCCACTGTGTGATGTGCACATTCCTCTTATCCCCCTCAGCAGGGAACTGGGGAATGCTCCTTTGGCAGGGCTGGATCATCGTCGTGGGCAGGGGCTGCTCACAGATCTGAGATCTGGGTCCCACCCCATTCCCAAGCAGGCGTGGGACCCCCTTGGCTCTGGTGCCAGCTTGCCCAAGTGCCAGCACTCCACAATGAACTTTTAGCAATTATTTCTTGGAGCTGCTTTGTGGAACTCTTGGTGCGCAGCATTATCGGCCCCTCCAACAACCACCCCAGACCTCAAGGTTAATCTTGCAATTCTCTGCATCTTCCAAGTTTTGCTCCACAGGAGATTTTCCCCATTTTTCCCTTCTGCAGCGAGTGCCTGACTGGTGGGGATGGATTAAGAAGAGCACAAGCAGCACTGCATGATAAATTCTTTCTTTGCATGACAGCTGGTTTGAATGTGTTTCAGGATTGAGGAAAATATTGGTTCCATATTCAGCCTCTCCAAAAGGCTTTGGCTCATCCACAAGGAGTTCAGCTGCTGATATTCACTTATTTAATTCTTTACCAAACATGCAGAATCTCTGACAACCATTTGTTTGAATTACTTACACAACTTGCCGTTTTAATCTTTTTTTCCTATTAATCTGTGACAAACCATGGAATTTAATATTTTTTACCATGACTAATGTATGAAATTTGTTAGCTTTGTCTGTAATTTACAGAGAGCCCTGAATAATCGAGCCTTTAAGTTTAAAGGCTTATATTTTGTTATTCTAGCTGTGATGGCTTGTAATGGTTTGAAGAACCTGAGGGGCTTTAGTGATGGGTGCCAATAAAAAAATACCAAAACTGATCTCAGCTCTCCTTGTTTTCCTCTGTTGGCTTCCAATTATTATAGGGAGGGAGAAATGAAAGAAAATAAATAAGAGACAACATGGAGAGGGGGGAGAAGACCAAGGAATTAATTTATTTCAATGGCTGCACAACAGTTTCCAGCACCTCTGCTGTCAAATCTTAGCCTACACATTCTTTACCCTTGTTTAACACGTTAATGCTTTGTGCCGTCAACCACAGCTATTTCAGAAATAAAATTTATAATAAAAGATGTAGGTAAAGGGTCAATCTTTCTACAATCTGACATCCCCAGCCTTAGCAGAGATACCTGCTTCTCCAGCCATGAGGATCTTGGAATTCAGTAAAGCTGAACGAGCCCGAGGCCCTCAGGAGGCACGGGCTGAGGGTCAGGTTTGCCTTCGCAAGATGAAGCCATACTTTTCCAGGTCATCCCTACACTCACAGTGGTGACACGAGCAAATTGCCACCTGAACCAGTAGAGACAGAGACCTGAGGGCCCCCGGGCCCTGGCCAGGTTTTGGTTGCTGAATGGAGGAGCAGGACCTCACCTTCCCCCAGCACTCCAGCCCACATCTGCTCTGCCAGGAAGCTGCAAGGACTTCGATGCAGAAACCACTCGCTCATGGACCCATAAGGACCCAGCTCAGAGGACAATCCCTAGAGGAGCATCCCCTAATCTCCACGTGGAAGGACGAGAGTGAAGACCAGGAGCATCCTGCAGACCACGGAAATACAACAAGCTCTGGTGAGATCCTCTCATCTGGGAGGGAAAAAAAGAGCACAAAGGAGCTGCTGCTGCACATAAACACCAGAAAACGCTGGAATGCTGCAGAATAGCAAGTGATCTAATGGCACCTCAGCCTTAAACCAGAGAGCACGCAAAGCCTTGGCACGAGGACGTTATATATATATTCCTCAGGTCATGTTATTTCTTTTAAATATTAATCAGAAAAATTGGAAAGCTTTATTATAAAGATGACAAATGCTGCTGCGCCTCGAGGAAAGGTTGCACACAGGATGTGCAAACTCGTACTTATTTGATTCAACATGGTGACTGTGGGCTGCACTTTTAATGAGGGAAATAAAACATCCTCTTAATTGGCTATAAAAGGATGTGCACCACAGACTTACTGAAACATTAGGCTGCATAGTTAGGACCTACTTTGTAACAATGCCTCATATTTATTAATATTGTTTTTATTGGTTGCGAAATCTATGAGTTTATCTATATGATAGGAACAAAAGGCTTTTTTTTTTTAGGGGGAAAGAGAGAAAGAAAGAAATTGTATTTTACACAGGGTAAATTGAAAACATCAGCATACCCTACAGAGTAATAGCACTTTATCATGATTTATACATGGGAACATAACTGTTGCCAAAAAAACATAGGTGACCTCTCCCTACCCTATATTAATAATTACAGTATGGAGATGGAAGCATGATATGTAGGACACTCCTCTCTGCTACAAAAAATAAGGGGGGAATTGTATAAAAAACACCAAAAAGAGGCAAATCTGACTAGGAAGTGTTGACAGGCGTCGCATCTCATGCAATGAAAAACACATTATTGGAATCCTCCCAAAACGCAGGTTTTATTCCAACTGTTCATGCTGTATATTTATTTATTTTCATTTTAAATTGAGGAAGGACACACTCTGAACACCCTTTCTGCTCAGGCTCTGGTGAGCCCAGAGCACCTCTCTGAACCCTGCTGAGAAATACAAACTACAGCAAGGGGACAGAGACAGAGCCAAACCCTTGGTGACAATGCCTGAATCCCAGGCAGAGGGGTTTGGGGTCATCTGAGGGGTTTTCATGTTCCTTAACAGGTCCTTCCACCCATCAGGTTAAGGTCATTTTCTTTACATGATTTTTAGTATTATATGAAAGAGATTATTTATTAGAAAAACCATAGAGAATGATAACAGGGTTTTTAATATGGATGCTACTTTTCTAAAAAGCATTTTTCCTGCCCTCATTCTGAAAAAGTTTAAATCCATCCTTTAAAGACCCAGCTGAAGTTTTCCTTTGAATAACTCCAGTTATGCCACCCAAAAAGGGAGGGGATCCCACACAGGAGCCTCTCCACTCGCTGCCAACACCAAGATTGCTGTGGCTGCTGCCAGCCCCCTTCCCAAGACATCAGCCTTGATGTGTAATTTAACAAATAAAGCCAAAAGCACCCTTTAGAATACACAGTGAAGAAGAAATTTAAAAAAAAATCAGCAAAAAACCCCTACTTCAGTTTACAAATTCATGTTGAAACCTGTTAGTGATTGTGTTCATAGGAGTTTTTACAAATCTCTGTTGCAGTCTTAAACCTGACATATGATGGAGCTTCCTGGATTAAATATCCCTGATTCTTTTTTTCCCCAGTAGACAAGGCAGGAAGAAATCTTCTTCCAAGCTGCACAGTTGATTCTCCAGATTTTCATATCCTCGGGCTGATGAAATGCTGATCCAGAAGGAACACACCATCACTCTGTGCTAACTCCTGTCTTTGTGCAGCTCCGGGTGGGGAACAGCCGGGCTGGACACAGCACAGGTGAGGAGCAGCACTAAATCCAGCTGCCCTGGGGAGCCTTGGCTGGAGCAGACACATTTTTTCTCCTAAATGCCAGGTTTAAAGTCTCCTCCTTTAGGGCTGAGACCTCTGGAGGGACTGGACAGAAGAAATCTGACACCCTCAAAAAATTTAGGTCCTGATTTCATACCTTGTGGCAGACACCCAGCAGCACCTTTCTATCAGGTAAGACAAAGCAGCAATAGGCTGCACTGATTTAAATCCCCTCTTCTCTATTTTTCTTAGGTGAGTTTGGTTTCTCGCTGAACCTTTCAGGCCCTGGAAAATGTAAAACTAAAGCAGGAAGCACAGGTTTAAATTATGTCAGACAAGATCAGACAGTGCCTGGAGCAGACAGGCTCTCTGCAGGTCCTCTCTGTAATGCTGCTCGGGCAGCCTTCTGGGAGAGCAGGAGGAGCTGGGGAGAGCTGGAAAACACGACTGGAAAATAACAGAGCTCCCTGTGCTGGGTTCAGCACCCCATCCCTCTGCAGTGGCCTGGCGGGGTGTCCCATCGGCGCTTTTCCCGCTCATCCAAAATATCCACGGTTGCTTTGCTCTTTGGAATAGCAGGACCACTGATGCTTGAAAAATAATGGTGAGTGCTGTGGAAAATACAGGCAGCTGTTTCTTAATGCGACCTCTGACTTCCTCAGAAAATTGGAATTACCAGTTCTGCACCATGGCATGCAGATTCCAGGAATTCTACGGGGTTGGACACCTGAAATCAAGGAGGGTGTTTTTGCATGCCCAGCCCTTGCAGTGGCTATTTTGATACCATCTCATTGCTAAAACCAACACTCACGTTCACTTTATCCTATTTCCAGCAATTACAGCTACTTCAAATAGGGAATTTTAATGCAAGAAGTAGAATAAATGTCATTCCTGGAACACGTACATTACTGTAATCTAATGTGAGTAAGAAGTCACTTGAGATGGAGAAGCGCAACAGCCCCTTTAGGGCTAGTGCCACAGCAGAGGCAACAAAAGGGAAACCCTCGTTAATCCATTGGAAATATCATGTTAATAAATGAAAATGAGATAATGACTTTTGTGGCTAGCTGAATCTTGTCTAAAGCCTCTTATGAGCTTCATGTGTCTCAATTAGGGACTGTGTTACAAGGTAAAAAAAAAAATCAGCTGCAGGCTTAACACAATAAAAAACAAAGTTAAATAAGGAAATGTACTTGGGATTATTATTATTGCAACCCTCCTGCCTGACCTAGAAGTGTCTTATGATACAGATCCACCCCGAGCTCCCATTATAGCTTTTAATTGCAATTTCAGTGGCTGCTCCTGCAATGCGAGGAACGACGGAGGTTTGTTTTTCTCTTCCCCATCAAAGGGCACTAAGTCATAGTCCATTTACCCTCCCTGATCCCTCACCCCACCATCACACAATTTGTGTTCCAAAACCAGTGGCAAAGTCCCAGCTATCCTCATTCAGTGAAAAGCACAGACCAGGCTGGGAAGCAGATGGGAGGAGAGGGATGGGCTTTTCCCACCAGGCAGGGAGAGCATAGAACCTCCCAAATTTCAGTGTCTGGGCAGGGAAGGAGGAATCTGACTCCTGCAGACAATTCCTAATAGATTTTAATGTTTGCAGTCTGTGGTGCAGATTGATCACCAATAAACACACAATTTCAGCTTCTTGAAGTTTTGGTGGAAGAAGGTGTTTGACTCAAACCCAGAGTTTCTCTGCTTCAGGAAGTTAAGAACTACCTAAAAGATGCTGCATATGGACCCTTATTAGTTTATATCCTCCTAGACTGTTATCAGAGTTTTCCTTCCACGCAAGGATATTTATTTCCATAAAACCTATTTTAAATCTAGGTAAGCAATTGAAAAATTCTACATCCTCCTTACCTGGTAGCTAGCATTTAAATATGAGGGATTTATATTAAAAAACAATAAAATAAATGGTCAGGAACAATCTTCTTCCAGTGGAAATGCTGTAATCTCCATCCCTGTAGAGATTTAAAAGTCATGTAGAGGTGGCACTTGGGGACATGGGTTAGCGGTGGCCTTGGCAGTGCCAGGGAAAGGTTGGACTCAGTGGTCTTAAAGGTATTTTCCAGCAATTATATAATTCTAAATATTTCTCCTTTTCAACCATCTTCCCTAAACATCCCTTCTCCAAAAGAGAATTACGCTCATTTTTCCCCAGCATTTCATGAGGTTATTTTAGGTTGTTATTCTTTTAGGCACAAAATGGCAACTCTTCATGAGTTCAATTATTATAAGTTCATTTGGTATTCATGGAAATAGCGGTGATTATAATGAATTCATTTGATATTCATGTGTGTGTCACATGTCCTTCGGTGGCAGTGCCATTGTCACTCAGCTCTCATTAGGCTGTGCTCTTGTGGTGATGTCCCTGCTCTGGTCCTGCACATGGGAACAGGGACAGCACAGACATCACACACCCACTTCTACTCGCTATTTCTAACTTTAAAAAAAGCAGTTTTACCATGCTATGATTAAATAAAACCACAATTTCTATCTCTGAATGGTTTTGGAGTTTGTAAACTGCTTAGTTTCCTTTCTGCTCCCCAGCCCTGTGCAGTTCTGAAAACGTGCAAAAGTGGCCACAGAACAAAAATTTACAACTTAACATATTTACTTTGTGTTCCTCTGCTCTTGCTTTTCAAACACAGTAATTCAGTGGGATAATTTGCTTCTGAAACTCAGGATTTCAGGAACAACTTTCCATCTGAAGGACTATTTCACAGGGCCAGGCCTGTGATATTGCTGTTGAGAAGGGCTCAAGTTTAGAGCGGACCTCAAATTCCCCATTCACCTTCATAAAGGAGCAACTGAGTCACCAATATTTTTCATATTTCTGCACAAGATTATGAACAGGGATGCTCCAAAGGCCCTGGAGGAGAGAGGGGCTCAGGTCACACTCAATTGAATGGGATTTATTTCCTTGAACCATTTTGGCCTCCCTCAAATCCTCCACTCTTCAACCACGCCAGCGACCGACCGTGAGCTTTGGGAGGCGCAACGTCGTGGGAGCCATCACGGGGACTTAAAGCACAAAACGAGCGTGGCTGAGGTCAAAAGTTCCTCAAAAAGTCTAATACATACATCATCCACATCCCCAGAGGAGCCAGCTCTATTCACCATAATCCTGAATCAACACCACCTCTGTGAGTGCAGCCCACGCCTCTTCCTCCGAGGCCACTCCTGCGCTTAAATTTGGATGCAGGATCCTTGACGGATTTGGGCTGCAAATCACCAGGGAAAGAAATCTGGCTCAGCTTCTTGAGGGTTTGCAAAGCATCACTTTCCACCAGCCTCTGACCCCTCGCAGGCACTGGGCTCTCCAGTTCCCCAGCAGGCACTGGGAGCCTCTCCCAGGAGTCCCCCTTGAAGCCACGTGGTGCCTCAAGCTTGGCACACAGGATCAAGGAAAGGAGGAAGGAGCAGAGAAGGATTCTTGTCTCTTTATGCCAATTAATTGTTCTGAAACACCCGATGTGCACACGAAGCCAGCAGAAAAACCTGTTGGTGTTAAATTTTCCTGGGACAGATGGACAGAGAGGGTTTGGCCTCCAAGTAAGCAACAAGACTTAGATGAAGTTCCCAAAGCTTCCATTTTTAGAAGAAACAAAGCAAAAGCCAAAAAAAAAAAAATTACTGCGGAAAAGATGAGCCGCTCTTGGTTCTGTTTCTAATGAGAAACTCTTGGTTGAAGCCAGGGCCACCTGAGGGTCACTCATCCATCATCAAACCAGATGCCATCCTAAATTTCCTAGCTGGCACCACCAGTAATGCTCTTATTTGTGTGTGCAGGCACTGAAAGCTTTTTGGGGCTTACTTCCCATCACAGAGGCAAATCACAATGTGGGAAACGTGTCCCACGTGAACAATGGTCACTCTGGCCATGGCTGCCCTTTCATTCATGCACAAAGGAATCACACAAAGATATTTGCTGGATTAAGAACGGTTTGGGCTCGTATTTTTCTTTTGCTCATTCCTGATGCACGTCCGGCCCCTGCACAGCCCAGGGATCAGGGGACATGTCCCTGCTCCTCACACACAGAGCAAACGTGACTCAGCTTTGTCTGCCAGAGGAAGCACAACAGAGCTCTCGTGAGTTATTCCTGCTTTTGGCACCGGCACAGAGGAGCTGGACTCCACGGGCAGTTTATTGACCTATCAAGAAAATGTGCAGGCCAGGCTCAGAGATATTTAAGCCAGGAATAAATCTGGTAATTTATGGTTTAGCCGACAGCTCTGAACTGGGATTTATAGCTTGTGCTCAGGGAAGGCTGAAAGGAGACCACTGCCCAAAGGGGCTCCTGGAGAGCTGGAGAGAATTTGAACAAGGGATGGAGGGACAGGACACAGGGAATGGCTTCCCACTACCAGAGGGCAGAGCTGGATGGGATTTTGGGCAGGAATTGTTCCCTGGGAGGGTGGGCAGGCCCTGGCACAGGGTGCCCAGATTTGCTGTGGCTGCCCCTGGATCCCTGGCAGTGCCCAAGGCCAGGCTGGACAGGGCTGGAGCAGCCTGGGACAGTGGGAGGTGTCCCTGCCATGGCAGGGGCGGGAACGGATGATTTTAAGGTCCTTCCCAACCCTCAGCCCTGACACACAGGTAGGATAAAATTCCAGAAGATGATCTTGTCTCAGCTGAAAGACTGAGATCAATTCCAACTCAATCCAGGAAAACACGCACATTCAGCATTCCTTCTCCCAAACACGTGCCCTCCTCGGATTTCAGCTTCAGCATCTCCTCAAAGCATTTAAAAATGAGTTAATTGACTGCTTGCTTATACTCTGCAAGCAAGATCAGGCCAAATATCAATAGAGGGAGGCATGTCTTGAAATAAGAGCGTTGCACATCTACGCCAAAACATCCTTTTGTATTGCTCTGCTGCTCCCAGCAAGTGCACGGCAACAATTTGCATCGAGGCTTTGCTGCACCAGTCAATTCAGATCAATAGCAAAGGGCTTTTACAAAGAAAACAAGTGTTGTGTGGAAAACAGTTCAGGCAGCAGGAGCAATTCGCAGTCGGGGTTGCCAAATCAACAGGCTTTTATCTGAGATGGAAAAAGAGCCTGTCAGGGTTGAGCTGAGCACTGATTTCCAGTGTGTTCGGCTCGGTCAGGCAGGTCACAGCACCCTGGGCAGCAGGAGGAGGCACTGGCACAGCTCCTAACTGGGAAAAAAAATACCTATATTCCTCTGCAGCAGCTCCATGCACCTGATCCCAGTGTAGAAATCTGGGATGAAAACCAGGGTAGAATTTCACAGCGAGACCCTCACGGTGAATTTGGTGATCTCTTCATCAACCAACTGCTCCTTCTGTTTTGGTGGTTATGGAATGAGGCAGGAGGAAAAGGTTCAAAACTGACTGGCTGCTTGAATTGTGAGGGTGAGTTATGGACTGAAGGAGTTCCCACTTTTTTCCTGAGCAGCAGCTATTAATGACTCGCTCTGAAGGCAGCGGCAGAAGATGCAGACAAATGAGGAGCAGGCTCAAGAAGAAAAATGGTTTCATAGACACAACAATCTCATGCTCTGGGAAGAGAATGGAGCTATTCCAGCCTCTGGAAACTCCCTGTTTTGTTCCTGTTAGGAACTTGGCGTAGCTGGAGTAATAGTTTCTGTTTAGTTCAATTAGACAACTGTCAAAATTACTAAAAAGGGGGAAAAAGTTATGGGGGACTATCAAAGCAGGCAGTTCTGAAATGAAAGGAACTAAAGCAGTCAGAAACTCTGACATTTAGATCTTGGTCCTACAAATAGCATTAGAGAATTGCAGACTGCTGTGGTTTGGACCTTAAAAATCATCCAGTCCCACCCAGCCATGGGCAGGGACACCTTCCACTGTCCCAGGCTGCTCCAAGTCCTGTCCAACCTGATCTTGGGCACTGCCAGGGATGGGGGATCCACAACTTCTTGAGCAAATAGGGTCAGCAAACTCTGTTAGAGCCCTGTTTGCCCAAGATTTTATTTCCTACTTGCAGCCAGATACTAAAACATAATACTAAAATACTAAAATACAGTATTTTATACTAAACACAGTACTAGACAGTACTAAAAACATTTAGTATACAAATAAAATGTGTCTTAAGGCCACCGCTTCTAATCAAACCCACCAAGAGCACAAGTACGCACAAATTGAGCAAACCTACAACTAGAACGTCAAATCTTAAAAAGCATTTTCTTCTTTCTCATTGGGGGAGAGATTTAGTTAAAGGTTCCTGTCGAGTCTTATTTTAGCTATGTTCATTTTCCTACTTTTGCAAAAGGAAAAAAAAAACAGCCCAAACACCCCAAAAAAGTACAGTTTAGGAAGTGGATTTGAATACCACTAAGAAAAATGGGAGGGGCTTAATGCTGTGCTCCAACAATCTGATGGGAAAAGTGATTTTTTAGAGCAGAGAGGAGGCTGTGGTGCCTGTCTGTTCTGGCTCACATCACATCACCAGTGTCACTGAGCATGAGGCAACAGTGGTATTTCTATTTTTGTGCATAAAGTTCAGCACACACTGGATAAGAGAGCAGCAATGCAGCTCCCATCACCACGAAAGCCCTGCACTGCCTCCATCTTTCTCATCTTATTTCTCCATGAATTAAAACACTACTACAGCTTTACAATTAGGTACTTTGCAGGTCATGCACGCAGCAAAAGTATTTCTGGGCCAGCACTAAAATTAGTGAGCTGTCTGCTGGGTGATTCCTTGTAGGTCAGAGCACACAGACACACATCCCTTTGCTCACTGGCATTTCAGGACTGACGCACTTTTTGTTTTTCTCTGTTTACAGGAGCCTGGCAAAGCCAGAGCCTGGCACGTGTCGTGTTTGCAGCAGTGTCACTTCATGCTTTAACAGAATTCAGGAATCTTTAATATTTACAATGGGGTTTTTTGTAATAAATCGTGGGTTTGGGTTGTTTTTTGGGTTGGGGTTACCCCTCCCCCCTCATGTTTTATTCTGTTTTCTTCCTGATATCAAAAATTTGGGGGATTTTATTTACAAAGAAGGAGAAAAATTTAAAAATGGCCTCTGGAAATGATGCAGGTTCAGAAGAGGATGCAGCTTATAAACCAAGAAAACTCCTTTAAGGCCCAGCTCTGGTTATTCCTTGTGTCACCTGGGCAGCTCATTTAAACACAGAAGGTACCACCTGCCCTCTGACCTACCTTTCCTTGCATGTCTTGATAGTAAAGATTAATTATTTGGCCTTTAACTATGTAATTAGTGAAGAGATGGGTTATGCTAGCAAAGGACAGAGCTGACTCTGCCCCCCAGCTCCATTAATTCTGATTTTCCAGCACACTTAGATGGCAATGAAGGCTGCCCTCCTTTTTCACCCTGCTGAAATCAAACACACATTCTTAATTCTTCTCCTTCTTTTCTTTAGACTTATTTTATCAACCCACACTGTAATTAGTGAAGAGATGGGTTATATTAGCAAAGGAGAGATCTGATTCTGCCCCCCCAGCTCCATTATTCCTGATTTTCCAGCACACATCCTGGGAATCTGAGTAAGCTGAGAGAGTTTATCTCTAGTTCATCTCCTCTCGAATTCCTCCTCAGCATCTTGAAATCTTCAAATCAGTCCATCCTTTAAACAGCTTGGTTTTTCCCCTAGGTGAGCACAGATCTAGGTTTCCCTGGCTCTCTGCACTCAGAAACTTCCCAGCTTCACTTCTGTCCCCTCCCTGTCCTCCCAATCCCTGGGATGTCCATTTGATGCCAGAGTGTCCCTGCCTTGGGCAGGGCTATGGAGACCCAGGTGAGCATTTTGCAGTTTGCCAGATTAAACTCTCATATTTTCACATTTCACACCTCTGTGGCTTTCACTTCTGCTTCGCATTAGTTCTACACCTGCTGCTCACCCAGAGTTCTGCCAAAGCTTCGGTTGGTGAAAATTCCCACCATTTAGAGCTGCAAATGCTAAAATCCCCATCAAGCAGAGCCGATGGATTGTTTCCTTCCACCCTTCCCCAGCCCAGTGCAGGAGTTCTCTGTAGATTTAATCCATCACCTCCACTTTTTTCACTTCACTGGAGAGCACTTTCACTCAAGTTTTTCCAGAGGATGTATGGAGCTGGAGTTTAACCCTCAGGATCACAGGATTAAGGCTGGAAAAGCCCTCCCAGCCCACTGAGTCCAAGCTGTGCCCCATCCCCACCTTGTCCCCAGCCCAGAGCTCTGAGTGCCACTCCTTGGACACCTCCAGGGATGGGAACTCCAGACCTCCCTGGGCAGCCCCTGCCCATCTTTCACAGCCCTTTCAGTGAGCAAGGGTTAAATCAGCTGGAGATTTCTCCTGCCTCCACCTCCACCAACATTTCTCCAACCCACAGCCCAGTTACGTGAGCAATCCTTTCAGATCAGTGCCCTGAGCCCAAAAGAGATGGAATTAAACCCAACATTCTCACCCGTGCCTGCTTTCCACATCATCTCCCTAAAAAAAAAACAACCCTGATTTGTCAGACAGGATTTACCCTTTATGAAACCACGCTGACTGCTTTATTTCTCCAGATGTTTTGTGATCTCATCCTTTATTAATGTTTCTAGAGCTCTGCCTAGCACCAAGGTCACATGTACTGGTCTATTATATCCTGCCTGGTTTTCCCAGTCCTTTTTCCCTCCTCCCCTCCAAACTGGGGTTGTATTTACTTCTCTCTACTCCCTTGGTGTCTTCCTTGTCTCAAAGGAGCCTGGATAAAAATCTTCAGTTATTGAACCAGTAATCTCTTCAGTGATCTTGTTAAAGATTCCCCAGTACATAACTCCTACTACCTTGGAGCTTCCAGGGGTTTTCACTTATACAAGATTTATTCCGGCACAAAATTATCATATCCCAGAAACTTTGCTTCTATTCAGCCTTGTGAGCACTGAGGAGAAAGATCTGTTTAGGCAGAGGTTTTCAAAGTGATTTTGGGGATCTGGTTGCTCAGTTCCCACTGTAATTAACGGGGCAGGGGCTTCCAAACCTCCCTCAGAGTTCAGAAACTGGAAGCTAAATGTTAAATCTCTCAAACCTGTATTGCACATACTAAAACCTCATTAAATTGTATATAACTGATATATGGCCTTCATTTTTAATCACACATTATCAATAAATATTTAATATTTTTGGCTGGCAATATTTATTTCAGCCCAGATAGTTCAGTAGAGCCACCAATGAGGGGATGTTTATTAATTTATTTATTTTTCGAGGTTACTGGCATCCCTGGGTTCCATCTGGACACATCTGGAAGGCCTCAGCATTGGTGAATATTCTTGATTTTGACATCCTCTCCTGTCCTTGGTTTGACTCCAGCACGAGGCACAGCTCCTGGAGGGCCTTTCCTCCTCTTCCACTCACTGTCAAGTTCACAAAGTGCTTCTTTTTTACCAAAACCAGCAAAGCACAAATAACAAGGAGCTTTTAATGCCAACTCCAGCATTTTTGCAGCCTTTCCACAGGACTGTTGGCTGACTCACCACACAAACCCCCTTCCTTCTGTGCTCATCTTTGTGTTAATAAATCCCACTCATTTCTGCATCGCCCCCAAGAATATTTCCCATGATTTTCCAGCTGATCAGCACTAACACTGTTATCATCCAGCCAGGCTTTGGGAGCTGAACTCTAGGGCTGCAAAGCTTTGGTTTGGTCACTGAAGGACCTGAAGGTGACAGAGAACACCAAATCCATCCCACTTCTCCAGGACAATAAATCAACCCAGCACCCACAGACCTCACTCCTGGCAGGTAGAACTCCAGCAGCTCTTTAATCCTGCAAACCAGAAGGAAACTCCAGCAGATTTGCAAGAAGTCTCAGTATAAAACTCTGCTTTCAGCCCTTGCTCCTTCTGGAACTCTCTGGCCTTTCTTCCATACAGATTTTCCAGCCCTTTGGACCGAGGTGATCCTTGAGGTCCCTCCCAACCCAAACCAGCCTGTGGTCCTTGAATTTGCGTTTTACATTATGCACTTTGGGCTCCACCCATCACTGGTTATCTCAAGTTGTGGCAAAACAAAAGAGAGAACATCTCCAGTCATTTTCCTGGAGGTCTGAGTTGTTTGTTGCAGGCTGTCTCCAATGACACCGACTCCGAGTTTAGAGGCTGCAGGATATTAATATTAACAATGTAAATAACAGACAATTCTTCAGAGGGCAACGGAACTTGTCTCCAATTTTCAAAGGATGTGCTTTACTTAACCAAGGCTAATTAGCTGTGATCTTCATATAAGCAGCAACAAAAAATTGCATTTGATTTTACATTTTTAAACAGCTGCAAAAAATTTCCTATTTATCCAAACCAGACTTTTAGAATCATTACCAAGTTCTCAAGCGTGTACAAATTACTGTCCCCAAGATTATTTTCCTTACACTGGGTATTTAGAGAGAATTTGTCCCTTGCAGCACTCTCTAACCATTGCAGGGAATTTCCTTCTCAGAAATGTATTTCTCCACTCCTGGCTTGTAAATACCTACAGGTTACTTCTTCTTTTCCTACGTATTTGTGCATTCATTGTAAGAAACCCTGATGTTTATGTCATCCACGTTTTCTAGAGCCAGGTGTAAAACTTCTCACTACAACAGGGATCTTTTCAGCTTGGGGACAGTTTGTGCCATGAACAAAAGCTGGAGGCTGATAAAAAAGGCATTTCTGGAGAAATGTGACTTGAAACAGGGCAGGACTAAGTGTCCTGTGCAGAACTAATGCAGCTTTCCTGCTCAGGATTCTGCAGGAGCGTGACAAAGTTAACTTCCAGTCCTTCCCATGGGATTGTTCTCACCTGCTGAGCACCCTCCTGCAGGAGCCCCATCTGCTGCCAGAGCTGCATTAACATTTCCTCTCTTAGAGGGGTGGCTGCACCTTCTTAGACTCATTAAAACTCCTCTTCTTCCACTCCGTGTTTCATTTTGCTTCACCTGAGCACCGAGAGAGGCTGATCTGGTGATGTTTTAGAAGACATTCCTGAGTTTAAATCCTCCCCAGGCCAGAAGGTTCCTGCAGCTCTGGTCACGGAGTTCAGCCACTATCAAATCCACCTCATGTTTTATATGCTTGGGAGAGATCCCTTCCCTCCTCAATGACTGTTGCTGTAATTACACAAATTATCTGCTCCACTGTCACTTCCAGTCAAAGGTGTCATCTAAAATTAAAAATTCATGTAAAAACTAGAGATGTTACTCTTTTGAGCAGACAGCTCAGACCTGAGCTGGTTTCACAATGTTTGGTTTCACTTCCCACGTGCAGCCAGGAGCTGAGCCAAGGCACACGGGGCTGCCCACAGTGTTTCATCTTAAACACCATTTTGCTGTTTAAATTCCGGCCTCAAATTCATTAGGATTTGATTTAAGTACATTTTATTAACACATTGATGTGCTGTAGCCATTCCAAATCCTGCTCTGCACCACCAATGCTCGTGGAAAACTCTCTTCTCCACTCCCACCACCACGGAGGGCTTTGGAGAAGGAATTCTCACCTGGAGAAGGGCAAGGAAGCTGCTCTTTGGGATTTGTGCAGCACAAATTGGGGGCTGAGGCAGCAGAGCATTGCTGAGGTGCAAAGAGTCACTGCACTGGGAACCTCTGGCTGAATCTACTCTGATCACAGATCAGGAATAAGCCCGAGGTGGAAAACACCACAGTTTCTTCCCCTGCCCTTTCCAGGAAAGCTGGAGGTACTGGCCCAACTCAACACCGAGCTTCAGCTCAGAAATCAGGTGGGAAATATCCAGCAAAATACACTCACCTGTAAAGCTCCATGGAGAAAAACAGGGAGGGAAAACACAAAAAGAAAGAAACAAAAGCCTTGAGCAATGACCCAGCCCTACTTCTCAGGGTCAGAAGAGATATTTTGGCTGCCCAACCCCTGCTAGAGCTGGAAATGGGGGCTGTATTTTTTATAATTCAGTAATACCTCTAAACCAAGGACAGTTCAAGCAACTTTTACCATCTCAATTATTTTATGGCCTCAACAAATACAATCACACAGGAAATGTTATTTGACTTTTGCCACTTGTTTAAAGTTCAGGATGAGGAGGGAGGAGCACTGATCATTTCCTCCTGCCAATATTTATGCAGCAGAGAAAGTTTTGTGTTTACTCCATGCCCTAAAACTGCCTCAACAAATTCATCAGAAGGAAAATACTTTTTCTTTTGGAGGCAGACTTAACAACTTGAGCTGAGTTCTGAGCCTGGATGTGCCCACTGACCCATTACCAGGGTGGGTGTTTTCATACCCAACCAGTCAATTGCCCATAAAGATTCATAATGAAACACGACGGGAAGAACATGACAAATCTCTTGACTCCCCAGAACTCGTACAAAAAAGGGTTGGAGAACAGGACCTGAGTTCAGCCAGGACGTGTGAAAAGGTCACTGGCGCTCACCTGGAAAGAGGATGTCAAATAGACAGCAGAAAACTCCATTCAGCAGCAGCAAATTTCCTTCCAAGCTTCAAAACCCTTCCCAGGGCTCCCCTCCTCCTCCTCCTGGGATGCTGCTGCTCACTCCCCACCTGGATTCTCCATTCCCAGGGAGATCCAGAGGATTTCCTGCTCCCAGGGCCAAAACTCCTCCCAAACTCAGAGCTGGCCACTCCAGCACTGACCAAATCTTGCTGTCATCCTCTTGAGGAGGGAGAAAAAAGGGCTGGAATGCTGCATCTCCAAAGAGAATGGCCCAGAGAAATCCAGCCTCTCTAAGGTCCTCTTAAATACCTCCCAGCTCTTAATAAGGCCCAAGAGAACCCCCCAAACTACAAATAAGCAGGGATATAAGCTGCATGGATGTTCTCTCAGCTGCAAGGGTCTGCCTGGAGATCCAGACTGAAAACTGGAATCCAAACTAAAACTCTGGGAGACATGAAATTTTATACCCAGACGTCGACAGAAGTTGCTAAAATTGATGGAGACAACACCCAGCAAAGAAAAAATCTTCTTGTGGCCAGAAAAAGCATCATTAGGATGAGAAAATGGAATAGGACACAGATTCCCTTCATGGGAATATCCTCATCAAGCTTTGGGAAGTTCCGGTCCCTGATTTCGACAGCTATTTTTGAAACCTGAGTTTAAATCACCACCTGACTTTTCATCCGTTTTCCTGCCCTTAGCGCTCTCTTGGAAAACAAAGAGGCCAGCAGCATTGGATCTGTTCACACCTCTTGATTTCCCAGGAACTGCTTTCTAATTGTCTCTTTGGAGATGTGGGACTCTCCTCCCTGATTTTAAACATGTCCTCAACAACCCCGATACTTTGCAAAGCGGTTTCACCTTGGCTGCGCTCGATGACCTGCAAAGCACCGGCCCGGGAGGTTCCTCCTCAAGCTCGGACTCTGCATTCCTGCTAAAATTCGAGACAGAGGAGCTTCCCAAGAGCGTCCTGCTGCTCCTGGCTGACACGGCTCTCCCCTCCTCTGCCCCAGAGGTGCTGCGTGGTGGCAGCGTCCTCCTGCAAAATCCTTCCAAGGTGAAAAGCGTCACCTGTAAAACACCGTGAGAGGTTCAGCTTTATTAATTCAGCAATTCTCGTTAGACTCTTAAATATCACCTTTTGCAAAGAGAAAACAGTGAGGATTTTTTTTTCCCTAATTTTGTATCTGCTGATTATGTGCCAAAACCCCTGCAACATTGGTGGAAAGGGACTTAGGACCTACGAACTGCGTTTCAGAAATGTTCTAAGGACAGACAGCATTTCCATCACGCACGCCTATTAGGTTTATGTGACAAATGAAATTTTATTGGATTATTTATATTTTTAAAGTATCAGCTGAGGCATTTCAATCCTGGACCTTCTTAAGTATTCGTTGCCTCTAAATGAACTGGATGTGTTGTATAATGGAATTACTAGATTTGTATTAAATTGTAGCTTTGGGACCCATCACTGTGTGATGCTATCTACTTTCAACTGGCTTTGTTTATCACAGAGAAGGGAACTGAATTAGCATAAGATACTACAAAGTAGTAAAGGGATTTTAGCACCCTGTCTATTTGACCTCCTATTGACCTGGGCTAATTCATATTCTCCCTGGGATGCTGTAACAGGTCATTTTGTATTTGGGGGGAAAAAAAATCAAGTCGACTTATGGCTGCACATCCCTCGTCCCTGTGGCAGTGGAATCGAGGAATTCCCTCTCTGCTCACACACACACACACACACACACTGTGCTACTCCTTGAAAGGAAAATGAACTTTCATTTGTAAATTACCACATAAGATGTTGTTATTTGTCTTACTTATTGCGTTCCCGTGGCTGCTGCTGCGTGTGGGGCTGTTTGTAATGCAGGGATGGCAGGGACACAGAATGGAGATTGGGAAGGGATGGTGTGCAAGCAGGAGGAAACATCCTGGAACACTCATGGACACACGTGGATGCCCTCACACAAGTCATTGTCCACCCTGCTGGTCACAGAATCACCACAGAACGGCTTGGGTTGCAGGGGATCTTAAAGATCACCCTGTTTTGGGAGAAGGGACACCTTCCTCTAGGCCAGGTTGTTCCAAGCCTTGTCCAACTTGGCCTCAGGCACTTCCAGGGGTGGGGAACTTCATCCTGCTGGAAAATGCCTGGAGGAGCAGCGTTGAGGTAAAGAGAGTCCTGGGAGGAGATGGGGGAGTTGCACATGAGGGTCTGCTTTGTCCAGCTTGGAGGAGGACAAACTGTTCTCAAACTCTTCTCAGCCCTCACACTGATTATTTAGGAAATCAAGCTGATTGGCCCTTCAGTTTTGTGAAGGCTGCCTTTCATCAGGACAGAAAACGGGAATGATAACATTTTCCACAGGATAAAAAGAGTGTCCCACACTGTCTCTTTTTTGCCCTACAGGATCCTGCACCCCAAATTCCCACAGCTTCCCCTCGTAGTGGGGGACAGCCCCTCCAAGCACTCCTCAAGGTGCAAGAGGTGGGCTGGGGAGGGTTTTGGATGCCAGGTCCAGCTCTGGATGAGGAAGGGATGTTTGATTGTGTTTAGGAAGGCAGCAATAATGCAGGCAGGGGACATTTAATGTGACACCTCACTGCTCTGCACCACAGCAATGCCCTTTCCAGAAGCCAAACCTGTCCTCTGCTCTGAGCCTTGAAAGCTCCTCCATAACACTCATGGATTTGATCCTTAACTCTGATCTCAATGGCCTCCTCAGATTTCAACTGCAATTTTTTTTTCCTAGCTTAAAATTCTATTTAGAAAAATAAAATGAAAATAGTGTAGATATTTAGTCAAAGGTTGTTGTTGGTAATTCCAGAAACTGAAGTCTATTTTTTGCAGTGAAAAGCATGAAATGAACTCCAGCCGTCGTTCTGCAGTGCAAGGGGCTGATGAATTACAATGGCAGCCTGCTTTATTCTCCTTAATAAGAAATTAGATCACAATAGGGATTTACCAAAATTACCTTGAAGTGTTTGTGGGTTTGAGTGATTGGACAATTTGCGCTCAAATTGTGTCGAATCATCTGAGCTCCAGCATCTGTCTCTTTAGTTGGGCTGCTTTAAAAATGCCCTGCTCTCCTTTAGCAGGAGCCTGCTCATGAATGCAGAGGCTCAACCCTACACACAGCATTCATTTGTTTGTTTTCTTCCCATTTTTCCAATTTTTGTTATTGATAATTTTCTGAGAACTTCCCCGTGGTGACTTTATCAGCTCCTGCTCCAGGTGAGAAGCGAGCGCCTTGCTTTGGAAACGATTAAATGTTGCTGTTTAGCCTTTTCCTAACCTCTGCCCCTGGATGAGTTCACCCAATTATTCACCGATATCTTTTATTAGAGGTACAGTTTGCAGGAGCTCACTTTGGAGCTGGAATGGGTGTCAGAATTCCTGCCAGAAGCCCCTGGAATGGCCCCGTGTTTTTGAGGAAGCCCACACCATTTCGTTAGGAGGCAGGAGACAGAGGCTGATGTGCTGCATCTTGAATAACTTCGGGAAATCTTTTAAGTCAACCTTGTGTTTTAGTCAACAGGGAAGGTTTGACCTTTAACCCCCCAACAACCATCTGTTTCATTATTTATCTGAGGGAATCAGAGAGTTTTTGTTCTTTCACGAAAGTCCCTGACACCAAGATATTTCTAATAGCGGAAATTTTTCATTCTTGTCACTATTCCTTTTGAAAATACAGGTATTTTCATACAACACGTAGCTAATGAGTGAAACTTCAGAATCCAACCTTTCTCTATAATCACAGGAACAGGGATTAAAGAGGTCCCACTAGTGAGGAACATGAAAATTAATTATTGAGCTCCTTGTTTTATCCTCCCCATCTGTCTGATATTCTCGAGCACAGAAGGAGTTAGACAATTAAATTACTTCTCCTTTTACCTCATCGGGATGTTCTCTGTTCCTTTTCCCTAATTCTAGAGGCTCCCAAATTCTGCCCATTTACCAACAAATGTGTGGGTGTTTGCCTGTGAGGGGGCAGGGGCATCTGGTTTTCCTGAATGCCAAGAAATCAGCCAAGCTTTTCAAAACATTCACCTCCACTGCGCTCACTTAAAACAGTTTTTTCTCTTTCTAAGGCTTGCAGGAAATCCTTTCAGGGAGAGGCAAATCTTGCAAGGAACACAAGCAAATTTTAAAATTATTATGATCAGTCTTTGTGCAAAGAGAAAGGCACAAAGGCACTTGCACACAGGAGAAAAGAAAGAGTAAAAATAACAGCGAGAGAGGGATGTGCACTTGATATGTCAAGTGTGGGGGATACACTCTCCTTTAAAAACACTCATGAAATTCCCTCAGAAGTCACTGGGAAGTGCCCCAGTGCATCTGCCC
>JAHLSL010000018.1:1680973-1755973 GCA_025920805.1 Petroica traversi
TCCAAAGTGAGCAAAACCAGAATTGGATTATTTACCTCAGTCCTGTCAGTTTTGGACTGGTTTCTGCCAGGGAAACTGATCTGTGTTTTTGTTTTCTGTCACAACAAATATTGTTGTTATCCCAGTAAATATCGAGCTCGCTCCTTTCTTCTAGGAAGCTTTTGGATATTTTAGAAACAAAACATGTCAGGGTGAGATTTGTCTTGTTAGTTTGAACCACACGGATTTTGAGTGGCTTTTTTTCCCCTTCGCAATCACAGGTGCTACAAAAAGAATTTGTAAGGAGCAATTCCCCCTTATCTGACACCCAGTTTTAGGGGGGATTTACTCCCAACCATGGGTTTGGCAGCTGCCCCTCCAAGGGATGATAAATCTTGCACAAAGTCAACCAGACAGGCAGGAATATTCTGATTTTGATTTAAACCACGCCTGTAAATTTGTGAAAGTGACAAATCCATTGGAAGTGGTGGCTGGTGGAACAGGTGAGTGAACCACTCGATTTTACCTCTCTATAGACCTGATCAAAAATGAGTCCCTTCTTCTAATCCATGTCGTCTATTTAAAAGCATTTCATTTAGATTTTTTTTTTTTAAGCTAACTCTTTTATTGGCTTTTTGCTCAAGCCCTGGTGGTTTCAGATCATTTTCCGGCAGAGGAACTTCCCAAGGTCCCTTCTCATGAGACAGAACCTGGAAAGATGCGGAGGAATAAGTTTCTAAATCCAAATTTGGGGTTCCTTTAACACAGATGGTCACACTCTATGGTGGGTAAATCATATTATCAATGTTTTGTTCACAAGGAATTCAGAATGATTTAATTATTTATAAAAATTAAACAATTTTATTCCAATAAATTCGATTATGTGGGTGACATGAGTAGTGTGGTATTAGGAGCAGAAGGAAGACAGGATAACACCCCAAAATTTGGGTGTGCAGGCAATATTTATATAATT
Source organism: Petroica traversi (assembly GCA_025920805.1). Lineage (NCBI taxonomy): Eukaryota > Metazoa > Chordata > Aves > Passeriformes > Petroicidae > Petroica > Petroica traversi. The sequence continues at coordinate 1,681,926 of JAHLSL010000018.1, forward strand.
TAGTTAATTTTAGGTTCAGTTTTAGGTAATATTTTCATAATTTATATAATTTCAGTTACCTAATGATCTCACTACAACCAGTCCATAAAGATTTTATCACCTCTCTGAGAAGGAAGTGACAGAACTGATTTCCTACCCGTGCCTTTTATTTAGGGGAGAAGGGAACAGGTGAGCAAAAGCAGCATTTGGGTTGAAATTGTCTTTTTTTTTTTTTTTCCCCTTCCCAGCCTCACTCGAGGAATCTGAATCAGCATAAAGCAGGATGTATTGAACCATGCCTATTATCCCCACTGGAGAAGAGAGGCCACAAAGGGCTGAGTTTCATCTGGCTCTGGGATAATTCAGGAAACAGATGGAATGCTACATCTTCCTCAGAGCCCGAGGACTAATGCAGCCCTGTGGCGTTATCTATCAGACTGGAGTGGGGCTCTGGATTTTGAGGACTGTTCCCAGGTCAAACTGGAGCAGAACACAGAGAAATATCCTTGGAAAAGCACTTGCTTAGGGTTTTATACACATCTCAGTCAACGCGGAATTTGAGCTGTGCCGCTTCACTGGAAACGCAAGGCAAAATGCAAATTTACAGAGGCATAATTTTGGAACATTCTTCTCATTAATAATTATATATTTAAACTCAACTTTCATTCTGATATTTACCTGTTATGGGTTTTCTTATTATTATTTAAATCCATTTTTATGGCAAAACACAAGAGTCCAAAAAAACCTCTGGCAGAATGACATCAAACCTCTGAAAACGTTGTGAGGTATTTTTATCCCCCCACTCACTTAAAGTATTGCTTTTCTGGGAATATCTCCATCCTGGAGTGAATTTTTATGGACAAACCATATGAAAATGGGAGTTTTAAATAGTTACAACCCCCCCTAACAATGCAGACACCACTGTGATGTTGCAATAAATCACGAGGCACAGCCACGTTTGCTGGTGCTGGAGGTGTGGGAGACCCTCCAGTTTCGTGGTGCTGCTTGTGCTCACTCATTCCTCTAGCTCTGAATGAGGAAGAAAAACAGGAAGAGAGGAGGGGATGGAGAAGGAGGAATCAGAGCTGGTCAGAAACCCCCAAAAGTTTGCAGGAATTGGATGTTCACCTGAAGTTTCCTCTCTCTACAACAAGACTTTGTCTCCAATTTTGATGTTACTCTGAAAGGAGGTGGAGAGGAGGACTGGAATTTGAGTTCCAGGTTAATTTGACTTCCAGGTTAAAACAGAAGATCTGGATACTGGGAAGGATCAGTGCTCTGGGGATTTCAGAATTCCCTCCCTTTAGGTTGTGTTCCCAAACTGTCCCAACTTTTTGCCCCCAATTGGGATTTTCAGTCCCCAGTCATTGTATTCCCAGGAGTTTTTCATGCAGCTGTTTTTGACCCTTTTATAGCTAAACAAGATGCCACATCTCTCTAGGTATGGAGAGCAAACCCTTGGAAAAGGAGCACTGGGAAATCTCTGATTAGTCCTGTCCAATAAATGGAATATTCAAAGCTGTGGGAAACATCATGTACAGCAGTAACCAGAACAAGGTTTCACATTATTTTTGAACTATTTATGTATCAGTGAAGAGGGGACTACTGAATCAATGTAGAGAAACTGCCCTCAGCTCACGGATATCCAGCTTTTCCACCTTTCCTAATGAATGCTCGTTGAATTTTCCTGCACAGTCCTGAAACATCTCAAGAGTGATTTAAATTCCTACGCCCCAACATGTATTTGTAGAGTCCAAGAAAAATCAATCCATTGCAATAACAAAAGGAAGAATTATTTTTAAGAATTAACATGCGTGGGATTCACCAAACATTTTGAAATTCAGTGTCTTCCACAGCATTGAAATCAAACAATTAAACCCTTCTGGAAGGCCAGGATAAAAATAAGTGAGTAAGTAAGTAAATAAATAAATAACCAACACATAAATTTGAGTTCAACAGTGGCAGCTCACTTCTAATCTCTAATCCGTGGGTTTGCATCTCTGTGTGCCTTGGAAAATGCACTCCTGGGCATGCACGTGCAAGTCCAATCATGGATTTTTTGAGATACCTGGTGATCTGCATTTGAGTAGTCGAGATTAGACTTGAGCCTTTAGTCTCTTTCAAGTGCTTAAATAGCTGCCTCTTCAGGCTCAAGCCAAACCAGTTTTAAGAAGTAGCTGGAGGAGCATTTAAAATTAATCTTCTCAATTCTGCTCCTGGATTGGCAAGTGTTTGGCAATTCCTTTTGTTCAGCTGGAATGAGAGTTCTCCTTCATTTAACACCCGGACCTGTCTCTGAGTCAAACCAAGCTATTTTTTGAGGTGGTCCTTGCCTGACACCTCTTGTCTAGAAAAAGGCACTGAAAAAGTCAGGAGAGAGGGATCAAAGCTTCTGAATTAATTTGGGACTAAGTACATTCCCCAAAAAAAAAGGAATTCAGTCATTCAAAGTACTTTTAATACTTTTTCCAAGCATGATTCTTATTTGGTTTCGGAATCCAGGCTTTGCCAGTGAGGCTAACTTATTCTTTTTGTTAATATTAAATACTAACATTAAATCTGGAATCTTAAATCTCAGGTTAAATTCTGGGTTGCAGCCACACAGCTCAGCTCCAGGTTTTCAGCCTTGTCAGGCTTCTTCCCAACATGTGATGTTTTCATTGGAATTTCATGGAATCATGGAATGCCTTGGGTTGGAAGGGACCTTACAGATAATTTAGTTCCAAACCCCTGTGACCTACTAGATCAGGCAGTTTGTCAGAAAATTCAATGTTGTCCTTGGATATCTGCTCCGAGGGGGATAGAAATCCACAGCATTGCCCTGAAATGCAAGAAAAGAGAAATTTGGTGACATCACCGCATCAACTCTGAAAAACGGGATCTGAAAGAGGTTTGGGACCTTTGCAACACCTTTTCTTTGCCTCTGGACCACGGAAGGCCTGTTGGAGATGACACTGGATACCAATCCAGCTTGGAATTGGGCTCTCCGGGCAGTTAATTAAGACATTTCTCCCTTCACTCCCAAGCTCAGTACATTTCAATCTGTTTAATTCTCCCAGGAAGTCAAAAATAAAGTCAGGAAAGAGCCATATTGTTGCACAACTGCAGTGGTCTCCAAGGAAAGGTTTTGCTCCCAGCCTGGTCTCAGAAAACTTTAGAAATGTTAGGAACACCCAGATGCAAAACCTCCAAATAATAACAAAAAAATTGAGGTTTTTTTATTTTATTTTGTCCCCTGTGAAGATCTTTTTTTAGGACAGATTGGGTTTGCAACTATTTTAATAGTCTATTTATTTTTCAAAATCTGGGATTAGATAAAAAACAAATAAAACAAGTGTTTTGGGGGTTTTTCATTGGTTTTTTGTTTTGTTTTTTAATAAAGCATTTTGCCGTGGGATTTTTTTACTTTTTGGAAAGGTGCTCTGGGTACTACAGAGGTTTTGGTCACCAGCCTTTTCTGTGTGCTGGAATTTGCTCTCCAGCCATCCTGGATGGGTGTACTCCCAGCACACCACAGCAGGGTGGGAGGGATTTCTGGAAGACACAAGACAGCCAGGACATGGATTCTGCAAGGAAATGAGGGCATCCAGCTTTAATTTCCAAGAGGCCTCTGGTATAACTTCAGCATCTTGTTACTCTCTGGACTTTCTTGTTTTGCACACACAGGAACCCAACCAGAGCTGTCCAAAAAGCCTTTAAAAAAAAAAAGATAAATTTAAGAAGCTTTGATTCTTGCAGAAAAAGACACTTTCTGCTCAAGATTTTCAAGTCCTCAGTCACAGCTGGCATGCCTAAGCTTTGGACAGAGCTTTCCCAGTTTCTCAATTATGATTTCTTAATCTTTTTCTTCTGAAGTCTAATCAGGACATTTTGGATAGGAATAATTCCAAACCCCATATTTTCCTCCCCCCTTTTATTTTTTTTTTTCTGAGAAATCCAAATGATTCACTTCCCTGTCTGCACTGCTGGTGCACGAGCACTGCATTTCCTCATTTTTGACACAAGTGGGATTAGTGGAGGTTTGTAACAAAGGCTTTTCTGACAGCCTGTGTAGCCACGGCCAAACCCAGGAATACTGGGAATCCTGATGAGAAAGCCTGCTCGTTTCTAACCCAACGAGGTTTGGAAAAGTATTTAAACTTTTGGAGCTTAACTAAACCTTCAAACCTTTGGGTATTGTCACACTGGGAACTGTGATAACTGCAGGTTTTATTATATGTCTTTCTCCTGCTATTTAATGTCCAATTAATTTCATGATAGGGCATATTAAAAAGATGCTTCGTATATGGAGGAGGATTGCATTGTGCTCTAACCATTTATTGTAAAGTTGCAGAGGGTATTTTAAAATAAATAAATATAAATTTGTCCTAATTTTTACTTAAAACCCCAACTCTTGGTTTACTCCAAGGTTTTAAAATAATATGGCGCGTGACTTTTCTTTTTTTTTTTTTTTTTTTTTTTTTTTTAGGAAAACTAAACATCGCTCTGGAGAATAAATATCCCTCTGACCCCTATAAAAATCAAGACACAAGGCCAGCATATGGAAATTATTCTCCTCTTGACCGTGACTTGCAGAAGAGATGCCTGGAAATATTGTGCTGTTTGTTGGTAGCAGCCTTGTTAAACTGTTCCCCCCACAAGGACAGTAAAGTGGCAGCACTTCACAGTCCCAGCACAGGCATCAGAAACCCTCCCCTCTGCCTGGGTGCCACTGCAGGAGCTGGAAATCCTCTCAGCACTCAGGATAAGTGTGGAGTGAGCTCGATTTTAAAGGCTCAGGGCAGGTTTGGGAAGCTGGTGAATATTCAGCCTTTAATTGGCTCCTTTTGCAGCAAGAAGCTGACCCGAGGACAGGTCCCAGGTCCTTCCTGGTGCCCAGGTCCCTCCTGGTGCCCACACGTGGCTCGGGCTGGCCCAGAGCTTTAAAAACATCTCTGGGCTGCTCAGGTGCTCCAACGGAAGTGGCATTTGGGATGTGGAATATCCGGATATGTTCGTGCAGGACTGGGTTCAGCAGCAGCATGGAATCACAGAATATCCTGAGTTGGAAGGGATCCACAAGGAATGCTGAGATCAGCTCAGGATATCCCCAGAATGTACCTGAGAGCACTGCCCAAACCCTCCCTGAGCTCTGGGATGCTGGACAGGGATAATCAGCATGGTTCAGGTGTGCCACACCATTCACATCCATCCCAATCCTCCTTGGCAAGGTGACACAGAAATGCAGCTGGGTACAAAACCTAGGGACACACTTCAGATTATTTCCTAAATGTTCCAGATATCCAGACTTCATTTAAAATCCCAATTCTGTCCAAGGCATCCTTTTAAATAGTTGCTTTGGGTCTGCACTGCCCTGCGGCAGTGGACATCAAACAGGGCTGGACAGTGCATCCCATCCAGGGGTGTCCCACATTAAGGCCACAGCAGATTCCATCCCCTCAGGTTTCGTGGTTTTGACATGGGAGGAACTGGAAGGCACAAGAGATGGTCTCAGCTCACACTTCAGCAGAATACAATGGGACATTTGCATTTTCATTCCTTTCTTTTCTAAGCCACCACCCACAGCTTGGTTTCCGTGCCTAAATATAGAAGGGCGATGTTTGCACGTTCTTTTGTTCTAAAATTCAATTAATTTTTTATTAGCAGAATTAAATAATTAATAATTTTCCTTAAACTTCCCCAAACTCTCTGCTGCTGGAAGGACCGCACAGATCTGCTCCCTGCAAAACTTTTTAAACAATTCCAGCCTCCAGCATTGGCAGCAAGGTTCAATTTTTGTGGCTGTCAGATGAAAACGGCCCTGCTCTTCTCAGGAACATGCAAAGTGTTTCATCCAGAGTGATATTTGCCTAAAAGATTTCTCTCACCAGCTTTCACTTGGAAACCTTCTGCCAGTTGTGTCCCAAAGACCAGCAGCTGGGAAATTTAGTGGAAATGTGTATGGAGAGAGAAGAGGGAAAATTATTTTGCCATTTATTCCAAATCAATTCTGGCATGAGATGAGCATGCATAGGAGGCCATATTTATAAAGGGCACTCTCTATGCCGGGTCTGGGTGTTTCCCTCTGGCAGCCTTAATTCCAAAAAAACAGATTAGAACTATCCAAAATCCAACATTTTGTGATTTGTTTTTTTCCCTGCCTTTTGAGGACTGTATAGCATGGGCTATAAAACAAAGAGGGATCTATAGGATGACTGAGACCAGTTCTCTCCTTCACTTCCCTCACTACCAGCATTAAAGTCTTGTTCATAAATACAGAGTGCAAATTGAATACTTAGCCCGGCCCTCTCCCTGCTCGTTCTGCCCTCTTTGAAGTTGAACAAATGAAGGGTTACTTCTCAGGCAAGGAAAAAAAAATTGAGGTTGATTAACCATGGGCATGCATAATTTATATGGAGTTTGAACATCCTGTGAAAATGGGCCAAAGATGTTTCTTTATAAATTGGGCTCTATGAATTTGAGATGATCTTTAGCATTTATTATTGCTCAGGCAGCATCGGGGGCGTGAGGCTCTGCATTGTCTGACTCAGTTTCCTCCCAACCTCTCGATTTAAATGCTCAGCTCTCTGTCAGCATCACCAAAGTCAGGCTTTGCATCTTGTTCCAGCCCTCCAGTGCTGCCCCGTGGTTTGTAGGGTGAGGAGCACAGTTTGGGAGCTGTAGGATTCTCATTTGACACGGTGCCTGCTGGAAGGAAACCAGGAAAAACACCCTGAGAGCCTGACCTCAGCCCAGGTAGCACATTGTCTGCTCTCTGACAAACCTTGCGTGTGCCTTTAAGAAACAAAAATTAATGCAAAGCTTATTACAATCCTGGTGGTTGCTAACGCTTTCTCTCTTCCACTGTCCAAGTGTCTGAATTTCAGCTTCAGATGAGTGTGGCCTGCTGGGATTTGAGCTGCCAGTTTAATTAGTGTTCAGTAATTTCAATAATGAGTGACAATTCATTGGGGCTTTTAGGTTGGTCTTCTGTTCAGAAGCAAATCAATAATCCACAGTTTTTCCCCTTCTTTAAAGACAAGAAAGTGGCATGTGAGTTACATCAGATGAGAGAAAATAAATGAGGAAAAGCACAACTCCCTCAGTAACTTGAGAGGCAATTGGCTTTAATGGTGTGGGCAGCCTCCCTGGTTTGTTGATGTTATTGGATGAACAGAAAGGTCATTAGTATCTGGAAAGGGGCTCCAAAGATTCTCACAGTAAACAATTTGCCCTGGCTGTAACCATAGTGATTTGGGTAAATGAACACAGGTATACGGATTACTACTGTATTCCCCAGGCTGCCTATATTATTGCCTCAGAAGATATAAAAACAATTGAGGCTAATTGTATGAGAGTGAGTTTATTACAAACATAAATGGAAGGGGAAAAGAAACCAGATATATTGTTCAGAAGCTTTTTTAATCTCTTAATTTTGTATGTACATTTGCACATATAGATGTGGCGCTTGGAATGTGTCGGCGAGAGCGCTCTGTCTCCGTGTGCATTTCCAGGTGGAAACATGCACTGATAAATTTCCTCTGGAACTGTTCTCCAGTTTGGTCCACAGGCCAAACTGCTGCTTCTCCTTTGGTGCACAGGCCAAACTGGAATGCAGGTTTTCCCCTCGCTGCCTAGAGCAGGGTGTTTTTCAGCACAGGTGCCGTTCCTTGGTTCGGGCACCTTGGTGTTGGTTGTCACTGGAGTTTGGAATGCTGAAGAACCACAAAATCTTTTTTTTTTTTTCACATTGGGAGACTGAGAAGAACAGAACTGCCAGGAAACTTGGAAAAAAGGCATTTACCCCAAGCAAGGCATTGATGTCCTCTGCATCACCAGTCTCATACTGGGGAGTCACCCGCTCCTCCTGGGGCATTGCACCCACATGCAGGAGAGGCATTTTTTTCTGAAGTTGCATTGCTCCCCTTTGTTACAGCAACAAAGAGCCAGCCTTGGCGAGGGGTTGTGATTTGCAGTATACAAACCCATTAAAAAAACACAAATGAAATACCCAGCTGGGAAGGTCAAGTCTAATGAGGTGGTCTGTTGTGAGAAGTGGTAGCTCACAGCATCCCCCATGTAGGCCAGAGGTGATTCCAAGTGAACAGCTGCTTATAATTATTATAATCTGACACTTTTCATCCACCTCAGGTGCTATTTTTTTCTCACAAGAGAGCAGATTAATTGTATATCAACTGATATACATAAAAAAGGGTTTGATAGAAGGCTTAATAAAGTAACATTAAATAGGCGCTCCCACTGAAATTCTAATGTGTATATTCTTAATTAAATTCCCTTGTACAGTACAGTAACTCAGGTGCATTTGGATTCCTTTTTCTTCCGCTGCATATGAAGTTTAAAATTATTGTTGCTATGAAACTGAAGGCAAATAGGAAGGGAAAAACCCTGTGAGTCTGACCCACATAGGCCCCTCTTCTGGAGGGAGAAAAATCAGTTAATGCTCCATCTCTCATTCTTCACCGTGTCTACGCAGGCCCTCGGTATTCTCATGTTAAAGAATACGCTCTCCCATTAGAATTTCAATAGAGCCCTGCTCCCAGGTGAAAAGGCAATATCCACATTAAAATGAAGATATTATTAAAAAAAAAGAAAGTACCATGTGCAGCAGTCTATTGACATCACTCTGGAGGGAAACTGTTGATTTAGAGGAGGAGAGGTAGCTGGGTGTGTGTTTAAATTGAACATCTGATAGCGCCGTTCCGCCGCTGTTTACTGGCGTTCAGCAGCCAAACACGCAATGTTTACACGGCTTCACAGCGTGCCCTTCCCCACAAATCGTAAAAAATAACCCAGCATTACCCACGACGAGGAATATCCCAATTAAACCTCTTCTCTGAACACTGCCTGAGCAGTACTGAGCTGCACGGTTTGCTGTGAGGAGGGAACTTTCTCTGCAGCGCGGGCGTGCGGGGTTTAATCAGACACGTTCGGCACAACTGCTGGGAAAAATGAATGGAATCTCCCGAGTCCCATGACGTTTCCTATTGAAATGAATGAAAGACACATGGGGTTTGCTAAAGATTTCAGCCTGGGCCTTCAGAGACCCTGGTGTCTTCCAGCACTGTGTGCTCGGCGTGCGCAATGGGGAGCCTGCAGAAATGGACATTTGTGTGTCCTTCTCCAGGGAGCTCCAACATTCAGTAAGATGCCCCATGTTATGTTGGATCTGCTCAAGATCCATGTGGCTCGGATCTCCTGGAAGATCAGATTTTTCTCCACACCTCCTAGGTATAAGCAGGAAGTGCATTTCATTAAAATAGTTTGGATCCTTCCACTCCTGTTTTTAGTGCACAGGAACCTTGAAAAATCCTTCTCTCAGTGACTTCTTTGAGCTCCCAGGGACAGTTTTGCATGTCCTCCAGTCTGCTGTCCAGCACACAGATCTCCTCACGTCCATCCAAACACTAATTCCTGTGAATTTCTTGAGATGACCTCAGCTTCCCATGGAGTTGTTAGGCCAGTGTTGAGCCTTCAGCATATAACAAGGAATTTGTTTATTTTTCTAAGTACTTCAGTTCAAAGCTCAGTGCAGGACAATCTCCTATGGTGTTAAGTAGCACATTCCTGTCTAATCCCAAATTTCCTTAGTATTTGGGAGAGATCACCTGCTTCAATTAATTATAACTTATTTCTATTTAAGTTTTGAACTTGTCAAGCAATTTTCAAAAATAGAGAAAATAAATTCTAGTCCATAAAAACCTTTAGACTGGAGAGAAAGAAGGAAACCTAACGTTCCTGAGATTAAGTTACACCATATTTTGATAACATGGGGTTTAATGAACCCCAAATACTCACAGCCTTGCTATAATCCAGTTCACATTACACATCAAAGCAAATGCGGGACTTGCAAAGAGATTTTTATGTGTATTTGCCATTTACCCCCAAATATATATTCAACCCAGACAGGTACTAGATCCTATAAGAGGATGTCTGTTCTCTTTTTTTTGTACGACATGACCCTTTAGAAAACATCAACTTCCTCTCCTGTCTGAGACAGGAAAAGAGGAAAAATTTCAAGAAATAATTTACAATTCATCAAGCTGCTGCAGAAGGAGAAAAAAAAAAATGTTAGAGCTGCCCCTTACTTAACTTGATTGTTTATTGGAGAGAAACAAATTTAAAATTCATCCAGTGTCATGTGGGTCCTTTATGTTTGCCATGTACTTCCCAGGTTGCTGAGGTGGGATCAAGAAAAACTCCATGAACTCCTCCCTGTGCCAGCTTTGCTCCCAGACATCAAAGATTTTGTCCAAAAATTCCCTGGTCTTGGTTTCCTCTGAGCCCTTGAGTCCTTGAGCAGAGAGAGCGGGAAACTATGGTGGAGCAGGAATATTAAAATATAATATTAAATATGATGTCCCTGTTTTGATAGAAACACAGAATGATGTGGGTTGGAAGGGACCTTAAAGATCATCTCAGTCCAAACCCCACTAGACCAGAGTGGCAGAGCAGATCTGCAACTCCACTTGCAGCTGGAAAACTTTTGATGCAGATGCAGTTTGAAAGGAAAAGGTGCTGTGTAAAAGCAGAGTGTATAAAATATATTCCAAAGGAAGTGGTTGGCAGGGCTGGTGTGGATGACAGCTGACTGTGGTTGCAGTGAATAATTACACTCATATTTGCACTGGTCCAGGATATCTTTTAAAATAAATTACAGACTCATCACCCCGCTGCCTCCTGGCAAACAGAATTAAACATTAATGTATCAACAGTTTATTAAAGACAATAAAGTCTTTTTTAAAAACAACTGTACTTAGCAACTCTCAGGGAAAAAAACAGAGCTCTAGCTCAGCCATTTGAAGTCAATCTGTAAAAATCAAGTGATTGAATATGGCTGGTATTTGGATATAAATTTCTTACTGGAAACTGAGATGAAATCCTACACATTTTTAGAGGCCCGGAAGGTTTGGCATCCTCACTGCTACAAGTCATTGGTGGAACTGACTCCATGGTGGTAGTATTCAAAACTTTTTTTACAGACGAAACCCATGGAACAGAGCCTGGTGGCATCAGGTTACCTGCTGCATGTCCTCACCCACACTCTTGTGCTGAGTGCATCTGAATCCTTCAGCTGGATGGGGCAAAAATCTGCTGACATCATCCATGGACTCTGCTCCGATTTTCCTGTAAGCAAATACTGAAATATCCATGGGAGAACAGCAGTGAGATGAGGAGAAATGCTAAGATCCTGATTCAGCAAAAACTTTTACAAAGGTATTTAAAGTTAAGCACATGCTTAAGTGCTCTGCTGAATCAGGGCCTGGGGGAGGTCTTGTTATCTATGAAAGATTTCTAAGTGGGACGTAGGGAAGAAAACCAAGGTGTAAAATAACAGGAGTGCAAAAAGAAAGGGAGATGTGGGAGAAGTTTTTTTTATTATTCCAACTTGCTCAAGAAGCTCCACAAAGATGCGTAGGAACAAATATCACATCAAATGAAAGCAGAGGTGAGACAAAGGGAATGGGGCAGGGAGCTGGAGGAACATGGACTGACATTCCAGCAGGGGAATTTTGCTGCTGTACTTGGAGGGAATGAACAGACAAACAGACAGACAGACAGACAGACAGACAAACAAACAGCTATCTCTGAACATTTATAACCCTGCCCAAGATCTCTTTAGCATCACCTCAAGAAGGAAGTGGGAAATATTGACAGTCTGACCCTGAGAGGGGCTCAGTTGATCAGAGCACACCAGGGTTGTGGCTTTGATCCCTGCATGGGCCATTCACTGAAAAGCTGGAGTCAATGATCCCTCTGGGTCCCTTCCAACTCAAACAATTCTGTGATTCTGTTGAATCACAGGTTTTTAACTTTGGTGTTTCACCTGGGAACAGAGGTAAGTTTGGTGGCTGAGCTGTTCTGGAGTAGGAGATCCTCCAGGCCAGCAGGCAGGGAGGAGCAGGATGGGGATCCAGCTGTGGTGAGAGCTCCTCAGCAGCACCCTCAGCCATGGGGGAGGAGGTCCAACAGAACCATCCCAGGATGGGACAGAAGCTCACACTTGGCCCTGGCAGGAGGCTCAGCACCACCACCACCCACAGTGCTCAGCACCACCATCCACGTTGGGTTTTATGGCCTGCTGCTCCTCTCAACCATTTAGTGGCATCTTGTGTTGGATGTCACCTTGATTTTCTCAGTCATTTGGGGAGGGTAGAGGACACTCAGCCAGCTGGGCCTGTGCAGCTTAAATCATCCCAAGCTCACACGCTGGAGAACCTCTCTGCAAAGGGAAGCACAGAGCAGGGAGGGGGACTGAGGTGGGATTTCCTTGAAATGTTTTCTCCTGATCCAAACCAGCTCCATTAATCCTTCTACTTCTGCAGTCCTCTTTCCTTTGTTGATTATGAAAAAGTCAGAATGGAAACTCAGATGGCATAAATAGACCAAAGACTCTTAAAAGCTTAAAAAAAAAAAAGATTACTTCAAGTGACTCGTGTCTTTTAAACCTGATGAGTTCTTGTTCTTGAACTGGGAAGGAAAAGGAAGCTTCCTTGCCAAAAAGGTTTACTCAGGTGGTTCCTGTGCTGGAGAAATGTGCTGAGTGCTCCTGGGCTGTTTTTCCTTGGCAGCAGGTTTCCTCTGGCATTTCTTTGATTATGCCCATGTAATATGATGATTATCAGATTTCAGTCACTGGTGCTGTTCTCCAGCTTGGCCTGTTGCAATAAATTAAACCAGGCTTTATGCTTAGTCCTGTACCAGGGCGCTTTAATCACGTAACGTGACCATCGGATTCTCCGTCCACAAATTGGCCGCAAGTTTGGTCAAATTATCAAATTACATTACTGGAGGAATATTAAAATCATGTGAGCGGGTTTTAAATCCCAGTAGTTCATGAACTTTTTTTAATATCTGCCAAGCTGAACAATGGGACCCTTTGCAATCCCCCAGTGAGCACCTATTAAAACCACAATTTACAACTATACATATCATCTAACGTGTTAACCAGGTGTTCCAGTGTTATTGTTTGAAATTCTACCTAGGTTTAAATCAAATGAAGAAAAGCCAAAAGTCCAATTAAAATCCCACATTGCCTCTTTATCGTGTGTAGGTGAAAGACATTTGTTATAGATTTAATGGCAGAAATCTCATAAAATTTTAGGCCATCCTCTTTTCTTCCCAGTTTCTTGTTTCTTGCTCCGATTCTCACAGCTTACTGGCATTTCCTGTTCTTAGCTGTAAAAAAAAACAGAATAAATCTAGGAATTTCTGGCTTAATTTTAGTAGCATCCTGGACACTCCAGCAGAATTTGACAATTGAGTGTTGTCATGGGATATTAAAATCCTGCAGTGGGCCCATTTAAGCTATTATTTCATAGGCTGTCCCTTAATCAGTTCCATCCCTCGGCTGTGCACTCTTTGCCAACATGTGTCTATTTTATTTAATAGTTCAGTGACAACAAATTTATGTTGCTAAGCTCCAAAAAGTAAACCTTACCAAAATACCTCCCCAAACTGCCTTTACAGACATCCACCAAAGTAATATGGAATTCAGTTGTCTTCACTTGGCTGTAATTACTTCCAGACCCAGGCTGCCTATCTTTGTCTTTGGCCATTTTTCTCATTCCACCCCAGCCCAGAAATCGTGGTGTTTCTTTACATTTATGGTTTTCTACTTAGATTTCATTGTCACCCACCCCTCCTACCTTTTGATTTTAGCAGACCTTGACATTTAACTAGTGACCTAGCTCTCCCTCCAAATATATGTTTGCTTCTCTGTTTGACAAAAGGCTTGGCTTTTCAGTGCCCAATAAAACAAATTAATTTTCTTTCAGTGAGACAGCCTTCCCCACCCCCCTTCTTTTCTCAGGCATTAAAATTGGGACAGTGTAAAAAGTCACCGTTGCCTCGCTAATTTGAAATCCATTGAATAATATGATAAATGAGAGCAACTTTTTGTCCAGAATTAGTGAAACTGGCAAAAAAATAAATGTGTCGGTTACAGCACATCTGTTCTCTTTTACGCTTTACTTAAGAAAATAATTCTTGCCAGATTTTACCCACCCATAATAATTACACAATTTTTACAGATGTAGTTTGTAACAGCTTCACTTCGGTCCAAAACCTTTAATATGACTTGCAATGAATTTACTCCTTGGCTCGCACTTTATTATGTTTTTGCAATAAAAGGGCTGAGGTAAAGTTATTTGTTTCCAGCTCTGCACCTTTTGCTAACATTTTTATAAACAAAGCTGCTAGGCTCGAAATGATTGTTTCTGTCATCACCACTGTTACCATTGCAATTACTGCACGGTTTGCATTTGGACATTTCATTTGGCTCTTGCTCCCAGTCTGTTTTCCTTGTCCTTAATTATCTGTTCTTTGGGAGCACCAGACCAGCGAGAAGGGCACTCATGCATGTCCAGCTGCAAATGATAAACCATCATGACTTCCATTGATATTTAAAGACAACGCCACTAATTATTGCAAAGGGGGCCTGGTTAGGAAATTTTGAGGCAAATCCAGAAATCCCCACATTTCAGGGCCTGGAGGTTTGATTTGGCCCCTGGAAACACATCTCGAGCTCCAAAGTTCAGGTCATTCCATGCCAGGGGCTCGGCGTGGGCCAAGCTCTAATTGTAACAGCATGGCAGGCAGTGCCACCATCGTTAGGCTCTGTCTCAGGTTTACAGCCATTTGCAAGACTTTATAAATCAGATGCAAATATTTTCAGCTGCTGAAACTTGCCATAAAATAGCCTGGCCTTAGTCCAAATGAATCCTGACATCCAATTTTTTAAAAGGGGAAAAAAAAAATTAAATGAAGGAAAGAGAAGTTGCAGTTTCCGACCAAGAGCAGATAGGAGGTATCAGGTTTCTTCTTTGGGGCCAGATACTTTAAAAAAAAATGGATTCATGGGGAACAGCACATTATTCCATGAGCAGAACCAGCCCAGTAATGATGCTTTGGAAGACATGGCTCTGTTTAATTAACAGCCATAGACTGAGTAGTGCCCACACACTGATTTTGAGCTTGTAAATTAAACTTCGGTTACTTTCAAAAGGGAGGGGTGACAAGTTGAGTGGAGGTGATGCCCTCAGCCACCTCTGAGCGCGTGTTTGGTGCCCACACCGATCTCTACCCGCTATTATTGTTATTATAATTCATGGTATAAACTGTAACCACTTGCAACTGCTCCACACTGCACAACCCAATTAAGAGCAACAGAAATGGCTGCACTTAATGGGTCCAATGACATGATAATGCCTTCAAAGGGTCAGTGCCCTACATCGCACATCAATGGCAGTTGACACACTGTTTTTTAATGCTCCCACTTAAATATGCATTAGAGGTTTGAAAGCAGCATTGAAGTAATGAGAAGGGTTAGGCTTAAACTTATAAGTGCAAGTAAAGTGTGACCTGCAAATATAAGTGTTGATAAATTCAGGATAGCTTTTTTTTTTTAAAGTGTAAAAGCACTTTTCAGATTTAGGTATTTTTAACTCAGTGTTCCTGCAAAACTGAAAGCATTTGCTGAGTTCACTCGGAGCAGTGAAGCTTCACCAGATGAAGCCTGTAAATGGGACAGGGCTTCTTTACTCACAATATGATGGCACCGTGCCCATAAATGTATGATTTTTGAAACAGAGTTTAGGAAATCGTTCACTGTGCAATCACAACATGAAATAACATCTTGTCACAGCTTGCCAGGGAGCTGGGCATGATTCCCTACTACTCTGAACCCTGTCCCCAGGCAAATATTTTAAGTCCCTTTTGCAGCACCTGCAGGACTGAGAAATAGCAGTGAGATCCAGGGCATGATCCCAAGGCAGATCCCAGTTCCAGGGGGGTTCCCATCAGGAGTGGTGTAACAGCTTGACAAAATCTTCTTCTGCTGGGGTCCTCGGTGTTTCGGGGTTGCTTATCAAGCTGCTCCCACTGTTCAATGACTTTAATCTGCTGTTTTTTTACAGATAGCTCAGAGACACCTAATCAGGACAAAATCAGGGTAGATACACAGGATGAATTATTATGGGCTAAGAGGCTTCTGATTTCACTATCAGTTCCAGTCTGGATCTGTTAGAAGTGGGACACCAAGGCCACGGGTGGCATTGTATCTGTTCTGCACACAGAGCTGTGTCTGACCCTCTCCTCCACTCAGCTGTCCCAGGGAAATGAGGCAAATTCACTTTGAATCTTGCAACCTTTGTGGAGTTTCCTGTGATGAAGCAAAGCTGGCTCTGAAATCCAAATTGTCTCCTCTTGGCCTTGGCTGGGATGCTGCATCCACAGCATGTGCATGGGCAGGGCTGCAGGGGACCCAGGGTGAGCGCTGAACCTGTGACTCCCTTCTAATAGAACAAAAAAAAAAGAGGAAGTGGAAAATGAAAAAATAAAAAGTGTATCTAATATTTTGGCTGTTGAATCATTTTTAAAAACCCAGCACTATCCCTCTAATCCCATCTGAACATTGTGTGCACGCGATTTAAATATGCTAATAATCACTCCCTGCCCTGCTCCTGTCATTTAATCTCTTTTTCTAAGTTGTTTAGGCAGACGCTGGAGCCGGTCCAGTTCCCTTTTCCAGCTGAGCCCTTTCCCTCGCCCCACGGGCTCATTTTTGGGAGATAACAGAACATCTCAGCCCCGCGATGCTCGCATCCCTCGTCACACCAGCCCCTTTTCCCGGCGCCGGCGCGGTGCCGCCGCTCACTCTCTCCCCAAGCCCGAGCCCGAGCAGCACAAAGAAAGTCTTTGGTGCTGAGGAGGCGGCACATTTCCCGAGCAGCGCCGGCGCTTCCTCCCCCATTTACGGCAGGAACCGGCTCTAATGAATTTAGATGATATTCAGCTCTACTACGCTGCTTAATTCACTCGGTGGCCTTGATGTTATAGGAGATGAGCAAAGGGACCGGGGGTAAATCCAGTTGACTTGGTGTTAAAGTTAACATTAACAACAGTAACAGCGAGCTCCCGGTGTTCGACTGTCACTGACCCTTCAACACGACTCAAAAGCGCTGTGATTCCCATATTTCCCCTGCTAAAGCAAATACAAGCCCGAGCGGTAGCGCGCGGTTGGTTTTGAGCGTGCCCTGCGCTGGGTGGTCTGGGGACTTATCCTACTTCCCATCTCATTTGCCTGCAAACGCCTTCACCTTGTCAGGGCCAATAATTATCCGGCCAGTGATGCTCAGAGCTGCCATTCCTTAAGATTGGATGAGATTGAAGAGGCTGAGGCTCGGCTCCTCTGTGCATTTTCTCCGTCAGTTAGTGTATACACTGGGGGCCCGGCGAGCCCTACAGCAGAGCTACACTAACTTTCTCTCCCCTTCCTTATTATGGAGCTTAATAACAGCAGGCAGTGTATTAATATGTAAGAGATCAAGAGATTATTGATTAGAATCACTTGGCTAATATCCCCTGTCTGTCATGTAGTTCAGCAGCCCTTTCATGATTTTTTGTGTCAGTCCATTTAAATATTCATGACAGAGTTGCTTTGTACCTCCACGGCTGAATTTCTAATTAATCTGTCAAAAGAAATACAATATGCCCCTAAGCCTTATTATTATAAGGGTCAGCTGAAACAGAGCTGGCCTGGCTAGGCCTAAGGGGTAATTAATTATAACAATGCGGTGTTTACCTTCGTCGGTACCTGCGGCCTAAATGAGTGCTAAATTAGACTCAAACCACTTCAGTCCGTGTTTGAAGCACCCCGATATGCCAGACTAAATCATAATGATGGGGAGGAGAGAGCGGAGAGCCGCTCCTGTGTAACAACATAATCAGCAATTATAGCTAGGAAATGGGGAGAAGGGGGAATTTTATCTCATTAGAAGAGCCCGAGCAGAAAGTTTTTTTTTCTGTCACCAGCTCTTTTCTTTCGAATTCAAATGATCCCACTCTAAAGGTGAGGGATCTCAAATTTAATTCCAGTGCAGAAAGCCAGCCTAATTAGTGGTATACTTTGGCTAAAATATGAATGACATTTGCTCCAGCTTGCAGCGGCCTATTAATAGAGGGTGTCAGAGTGAAACATTAAGTGTATCATTCTTCTGTCAATTTATTTCTGTCATTATTGTTTCTTTATTTCCTCTGCCACATTATGGTCACTAATTTCTTCTCACTTTTATGAGATTCTTAATGTGGGCCTTTAATGAACTCCAAAAACTCAACCACAACTCTGAAATTAAAATACTAGTCTCCTGTCAGTGTGACGCGACAGAGTAAAACTTGAATAGTATCATTCTTCTGTCAATTTATTTCTGTCATGATTTTTCTTTATACCCTGCCACATTATGCCCACTAGTTTAATTCCATTTTTATGTGACTTGTTAATGTGAATTTTAGGTGGCTTTTAATCACCTCCAAATTTGTAGAATATCACAATAAATCATAACTGTATCCCCTCTTATGACAATTTATTTCTGTCATTATTTTTTATTTCTCCTTCCTTATTACAACTCCTAGTTTCATCTCCTCCTCTGTGACCTTTACATAGTTGCATTTTGAAAAGAGGGAGCACGGCCAAAGTTTCCTCTTTTGCAGCATCTTTGTGGTGGTGGCGCCGTGACGCTTTGTCCACCTGGTGACACTCTGTCCACCTGGTGACACTCTGTCCACCCAGTGACACTCTGTCCACCAGTGACACTCTGCCCACCTGGTGATGCTCTGTCCAGCCAGGAACACTCAGCCTCCCCAGTGGTGCTCTGTCCGTCCAGGAATGCTTTGTTTTCCCAGGGATGCTCCACCTGTCCCCACCATCCAAGCCACAACTCCAACATCAACCCTACTGGGGTGAGTCTTGGTGTGCCCCAAAGAACAGGGCCCCAGCATCCCCAGCTCGCTTCTCTTGAGGGTTGGGGTTTAAATAAATGGCATTTCATTCCTGCTATTGATTTGGGCCAGTAAAATTAATCTGTGTCATGACTGAGGGTAATTAATTTAGGGTGGTGTGTCCCATTTCCAGTGATCATTGAGGGACAACCCATAAATGTGGGTGCTGCAGCACCAGGAGGTAACGTGGGGTGTTCACTGCAACACACCCCAGACCTCCCTTTACATTTTAATAAGAAAACTTCAACAAGCACAGGAACTCACACCAGTTCTTGGGTAGCAACTCACAAAAAAAACAACAAAAAAGATGTTTTTACCTATCTTTTTTACCTTTTTTTTTCATCCCTCAAATAGCTACACATCTAAACTTCAGCCTGGCTGAGGAGAAGATGGAGTAATCCCCAGCCAGTCTTTTGGAACTGTGAATAAAGCATCTGTAAATGATGAAAAAGGAGATGAGGGGGATCTTTTTCCCAGAGATGATTGCAAACACAGTCGTTCACAGACCTTTCCCTCTGCCTGGACCAGCAGCATCTCTCCATACCCCTGGAGGGGGATACCAGGCAGTGGCTCCCCTTTACTCACACAGGAAAACAGAGTGGGGAGACCCAAACCATGCCACTGTCACTGCAGATCTTTTGTGGGTGGCACTTCAGCCCTCTGGAGTGCTCCGAAAAGAGGAGGAAACCATTCCCATGGGATTCAGAACCACATCTTGGCCTTGACTTTTCCCCAGCCTTGAATTTTTCTGCCTGCATCTTGGCATGCAGGAAAATTCTGTAGAAGGTGAAGCCCCAAATTCTCAGCTGGAATAAGCAAACAGGCTTAAAGTCCTACCTAGAGGAGTGGGGTCTGCCAGGAGGGAGATGCCTTCCCAGGGATATGGGGACACAGTAATAAGAGAGAAAAAAAAAGGAGAATCAGATGAATCTGGTATCAAAAGAGAAAAGTAGGTGGTTCTACCATAAATAAGCTCAGACAATATTGATTTGGACTGGATTTAGGATGTAAAGGTAGAGATTGTCTCATTAAGTGATCTGGAGAAATGCACAGAGACCACACAGGTGAAACTCTGCTGATTTTGGCTGGTGTGGGCCCAAACTTTGCTCTGGCAAAACTGCCAGCAAAGCTCCAAGGATCCGCATTTCTCCAGACCTGTCCATGAGAAAATCAGTGCCTGTACATCCAAAACCCCCCTGGGAACATGTGAGGTCCTGGGAGCAGCAGGGGGATATTTCATTCCTCAGGTTCCTGGGGGTTCATGAAGCTGATGCTCTGTGGGCACAGCCATGCTCTGAGCACATCCTGAGGGCAAATATCCCACTCTCCTTTTGGAGCAGGAGAAAGCAAACAAATGGCACAAAGGGGAATTCTTCTGAGCAGTGTGACCCCATAATTCCTGCATCCATCTGCTATGGCTAAACCCATAAAAAAAATGCCTCATCTTTAGCCTTTAGGTGAATTAAGTGGCAGTGTGTGGCATGAGTGAGTAGGAGGCTCTGGGAAGACCTGCAGCAGGGACCAGTACCAGCTACAGTCCTGAAAAAGGATGTTCCATGACTGTAGGATTTAAGTCGATCAATATTTAAACTCTATCCATTTTGCCTTTTCCCATTTTTTCCCCTGAAAATATGCAAACACACACGTCAGGACAGGATGTCATGAGCAGTTGGCATCGGTCACTTGGACACCCAGTGATGTCCGCAAGAGGTGGCTCCTCTCAACCAAATTATTTGCCTCCAAATCCAAGTCCTTGGATATGTTTCCTACAGCAACCTTTACATTTTTGAGCTTGAGGACCCAAAAATGGAGAGGATCTCTACACAACTGGCTTTTGAAATCCATTAAATCAGGCTAAGCAGCATCTCTGTGTAATGTCACATTAACAAAGCCAATTCTTGCTGTCCTACTAAGGCTGTCTACAGACTGGTAAAGCATGAAAGTCCTATAATTTCATAAAAACCCAAACTATTCAAATTTCCGTACAGTAGTGCTTTTGTATCTCATTTAAAATGAGTAACAAGCTTACTCCATACATACAACAGATCATTAACTTGATAAGATACTGGTAGCATATTAAGTGAATATTGTGTTGTGCTAGCAAAACAAATGCAGAAGAGAAATTTGCTAATGCAAAAGATTTTTTATATCATTAGGAGTGGGTCATCTTTTGGTATTCAAATAAGTAAACTGAATTCCATCACTGAGCACTCCAGCTTTTTTTTTTTTTTTTTTTCTCTCCATTACTCTAATTTAAAGCAAAAGATGGAGAAAGATCCATTCAAAAGTGAAAGGCTCAGGCCAGATTATTTTGATAATTTTATTTATTTATTTTATTTTTGGAGGGTGCAATTATCTGAGACATTAACTTTTATAGTTTTACTTCTCCTTTTGTATTTCCAGACTTGCCAATTCTGAATGTGAAGAACTGGTTTTATTTTCATCCAGGCTATGTCTGACATTCTGTCAAGTCTGTTTGTCTCTCTTCCAATATTTGCCTAAATAAAAGTAGATTTTCAACCTATGAAGCCAGTATCAGTAACATGCATATTATTTTAATCACAAAAAGGTCAAAACTTTCTATCTAATGTCATATTAAAGTGCTCTTTAAAATTCCAGCACACTGGAGAGAGAAAAACATTAACAAAAACATATTTACACATGGGGCGTTTCTTAAAGAATGAATTATAATAATCTCAGAAAAAGGGCCTAAAGGGGGAACGTACCAAGAGGACTGAGGCTGGTGGGATGTGAAATAAATATATATGTTTAGGCAAAAGTACACATCCCTGCATGCCATTTATACATAAATATATTGGCAAAATTTGCAGCTCTTTGCATGCGACCGTGGCAGGGCCCCCAACTCAACACCTTTGTCTTTATCCATGAATATTTGGGATGTTTTTTTGCAGGAAGAGTGATTGCCTGGGTGTTGGCAAGGGTGTGTTGATGGGTGCCATGGCAGGGATGCAGGGACTGATGGATAGAGCTGCATGGATGCAGGGACTGTGGGTACCACTGCAGGGATGCAGGAACTGCTGGGTACCACTGCAGGGATGCAGGGGCTGTGGGTACCACTGCAGGGATGCAGGGACTGTGGGTACCACTGCAGGGATGCAGGGACTGATGGATAGAGCTGCAGGGATGCAGGTGATTCTTTCCCTGGCTGCAGGAGGATGCAGCCTCCTAACATGAGCTGCATTTCAGAATCACCCAGAAAGGCCCAAACGGTGCCCTGTAAAGCACATCTGCCAGCTCGCTTTAGGGGTTTCCTTTCCAGGCCAACAAAATTCCCAATTTCTTTCCTTTGATATCTGTATTTACTGGGCTAATTTCTGTTAGAGATTCAGAAAAATCCTTAAAAAGATGACAAGGGAGACGGTGGACAGAGCCATGGAGCTTGCAGACTTCTGTGGTTTTTTTTAATTCTGTCAGCTGGATATTGACTGACTTTCTAATGCACACTCCTCTAATTCTTAATTAGAATGACATAGCTAATTAATAAGTTTTTTCCAATTATAAATTAACTTAGGATCAGAACTCTGGCTTTGCATGTAATTTCCTATAATCGCTAAAGCTACTGCAAAAACATGTCTCCTACCAACCGTAACTTTTTTATTTAACACAGACAGACAAGTTCTCACTGGGTTTAAATTTTACAGCAAATTATCTCTGTTGGGATTTATGAAGGGAAATTAAAAAAAAAAATTCAGAAGAGTTTTCTCTTTTCTTTTTTTCCCCTTTTTCCTTTTTTTTTTTTTAATGCTTCTTTCTTTCTTAAACAAAGTAGCATCTCTTAATGGACAATTTCTTCCCGAGATTTAAAAGGAATTCATCTTAATATTTTAATGTTATTACAGGGAAGGAAGAAAGAGAGCAGGTGATAATTCGTTTTTTCATAACTGTTACCACCTTTTCATGGTTTCTGCAAAAATGATTTGGGAGGATCCCGCATGCTGCTCATTTATAGAATCTTAACTGGAGAGACACTTATCTCTTTAGTAATGAACCAGTGTAATTAAAGGTGGGAATGTGGAAGAGTTCAGGCACTGGCAACATGTCACATAGTTGGCTGCTGCAATTCCTCAGTGGTTTATCAAAGACTACTCCTTTAATATGGAGATTACACTTATGTACTTGTCTGAACTTGAAAGGCATTTGCCTAATTTACTTATTAATGAGATGTAAATCTATTTGTACGGCACGTCACAAGTTTCCCGAAATCGCTGCTACTTAACCGGTGATAAACCCTATGATTTAAACGAAAAATAATACATTTAGCTTTCCACATTCATTCTGTTAAAAATTGATATAGTCTATGTTAAATTTATTAATATTGCTTGCTGTCATTCAGTTTGCAGCTCTTACTGAAATATGACTTGACAGCGGCCGCATTAAAGATGTATGCCATTGTATTCAACAAAGATTAATGAAGCCCGGTAAAAATAGCTGTAAAAGAGAAAGTGATCCGAATGTAAAATCAGTGAATTAAATGAGGCCTTGCATACCATTTGTTAATATGCATGAGGAGGGAGGCAGCGAATGAAAATGTCTCCCTGCAAAGTTCATTTGGGAATGTTTCAATATTGTCTGAATATCACCAAACTATTGAACTGGCGGCTTTAATAGAGCCCCGTGTCGCGCCGGGGTCCGTGCGCGCCCGGGGACGGGCCGGCCGCAAAACCTGCCTCCCCTGCAGACAGAGGGGAAGCCTGCAGTGAAAATAATAACAACAATCTCAGCCTAATAACACAAATACATCCAGGATAGCTGCGTGTCCTCCTCCTTCTTCCCCCTGCTCCACCTTCCTCTGTCTACGACGCAGGATTTCAATATTAAAGCCTTAATGCTCCGTGCCTCTTTTTCTGGGAGGATTGCACGCAGTTAAAAGGCTTGGGTTCTCCGGATTTCTGGGAGGTTAATACGTCTGTCTGTCTGTGTGCCACAGCCACTCGTGCAATGAAGGACTTTACCCACTTCTTTGAATATTATTTGTGATTTATTTCCACAGCCCTCGTTACGAAACGCTCCTGAATTTTGAACGTGCGGGTTGAGACTTTCAGATAAATTAGCGCTGACAGAAAAGAACGTGCAGGAGTCGCAGAGTAAACACGCCCTATTTATCAATCAAGGCACTGAGGGCTTTTGATGGACTTGAGCTGTTGCTGATGTGCTCGTTTGCAGGTTTGAACACCGAGGTAAAGATTTGTAGAAAAGACCGAGCTGAAATATTTCGCTTCGGCGGTTTAAAAATATATATATTAATCCTGCTAGCCCTTTGGTAGGAAAGTAGTTAATGCACCCGAAAGACTGTCAGCTTGGAGGCAATTTGGAGCTGTAATGTATACACGTGCGGTGCAAAAGCTTGTAGAAAAGCTCTGCCTAAAGCATCAACTTTCCCAAAAGAATGAACACGGGTGTTCAAACTGAGAGCAATTCAGAGCGATTTTTGTCACCAGGCTCAGCTCGCAGCACCCAATTTTTGTCTCAACAGGTATCCAGGTGTGGGGGGGCAGAGCTGTCCCAGTGCTCCATGGGCAGGGTGTGTGGAAGGGGAGAGGGATGGAGCCTGGAGCTCGCTGGTGTCCTGGTCCAGGGATGGAGGAGGAAGGAGGCCCCAGCCATGAGCTCCTGCAGAGCCCAAGTGGTCTCCAGAGACTCCCTAAATCTCAGTGTTACCCACACTGGAAAAAAATCTTTATGTTTAAGGACACCTGATGCTAAAGTTTGTGTTCTTGAGGTTCTGCAGGATATCTGATCAGTTTCTTTAATCTCAAATTAGTGAGGCAAGTGGTTAAAAAAAACCTGCTAACTTAACAGATATTTCTTATTAAAATGATCAAAATTTTGCACTTGGAGAAATTCATTCTCTTTCATGAAATAAATTGGTGCATGAAACAAAGAGAAAAAAACCCAAGTTGAGTCAGTATATATACCTCTGAGACACGGTAATCTTTGGGTATCAGCCTCCATAAAGCTCTTCTCTATAAATTAAAAAGAAATATCAATTGCAAAGAAATTCATGTTTAGGATTTTTTTATTTATACTCTCCATTTAAAAACACTGAATTTTTGTAGTGAAAATTTTCCTACTTCTTTTTCTCATTGGGTAGCCATTAAAAAAATGAGATGTGGGAACCACTCTTAATTTACATTTTTAAAATAACTTTCTGATTATTTTGGAGAAATCCTAGAAAGCATAAGGGTGGCAGGCTTGGAATTAGATTTTTTTTAAATGGCAAATGTGTACAGTATCAAACACTGGACAACAGGAGAAATTACTTTTTGCAACTCAGTGTCCTTCAAATGTCATGTTTGAAGGAACTCCTGATATCCATGGAATATCTGCTTCTGCTCCAGCTTAATTAAGAACATTTGTCCAGCTGCAAAACTTTAGCTCATCAAGAGTAGACATTAAAAAAAGCAACAGCAAACGCCCAATGGGGGAAGGAGCGAGGCGCCCTTTGGGTTCCTGGTCTCCCTGATTAGAACTAATTAAAACCATTCATAAGGAAACCTGCACTAATGGTCCCACCCGGGCTGCTGGGGTTTGGCTTTGGCTGCAGCATTAGCACCCTGTGGAATGACCTATTTGCTTCCCTGGTTCCCTGTCCTCTGAACACAGCGGGAGAAAACTCCAGCAGAAGGCAAGGGCCTGGAAAATGGAGTAACACAATTAGGATGGAGTTGCTCTTGGTTTATTCTCATTCTTTCTGTCTGTGACCCACCCAAAAGCTCCACAGCTCGTAGACATCCTTCCCCTCAGTCAAGCAAATACTTCTGCCCCGTGCCAAATCTCCCATTCATGTCTTACTGGGCTTGAGGTGACAAACAGAGAAAAGGAGGGGAAAGTCTTGGAGTTTTAGAATTAGAAAGGGTAAAAAATGTTAACTGCTGTAAGGAGAAACTTTTTATTCTAGCAACAAGGTTGAGGTTCCTTTGAGCAGAAGGAGAAAGAACTGTTGGTCTTTAAGTGAGAAATAAGGAACAAAGAACAGAGAATGGAAAACACACCAATGGAGCATAATCCTCATCCCTGACGGTGGAATGTGCCCAACCTTTGGGCCATTGTGGGGAGCAGGAACCCCAAGCCTGGAAGATCAAGCAAGACATCATTGACAATCTCTCAAACAAGTTTTAAACTTGTATTTATGTTATTATTACTTTGCAAAAATACAAAAACTTTCCCGACCTTTGGGCAAGACCCCAGGCCAGAGCCACACCATGGCAGGAAGGAAAGCACTTCTCCACAACGGTGCCAACAGGGGTGGCCAGGTCCCCAGTCACTGCTGTGCCTTCAGCACACACCTCCACTCTTCCCACTCCCAGCCCCCTTTCCAGGATGCTGGATTTTTGTGGTATATCTTGAGTTTGGCACCATCCATGAGCATTCTGGGCCTGGAATCTCCCAATTCCTGAAAAAGGCAAAAAAAGACATGATTGGACACCACATCACCCTCACCCCCATCAGTCCTGGCCCCTGCAATGTCTCTCCACGCTTAAAATAGGAAAGTAGCTCAAAAGAAAATGGGGGGAGAGCACCCAGATCTGTGATTTTTTGATAATCCTGACATTTGCTCTTTTGGCTTAGTTGTGACCCTCTGGCAAAGGCAAACACCACAGTTTGCTTTGCTTTTGGCTTTATTTTCACCCCTGGTTGGCTGCAAAAAGCTCCCAGTGTTGAGTCTGTGGGAGCAGTGGTGTCTCCTCACTTGTGCAGCAGCACAAACACACTGGCAGCTGTATTAATTCTCCATTTATTTTGTTTCAGCAATTTCATTAATTATAAACCTGTTCAGTGTTTGACAATGAGCTATCGCAATGCGTTTGTTTACAAATAGGTTTAACACTGAAGATGGTGCCTGTATTTAAAAAAGGCCCTTTTTCACAGAAATGTCAGTCCCTGGAGTGGAAAATAACCCTTAAATTCCACCAGTGAAATTTTAATTTTCAAAAATGCTACACATTTGCTATAAATAGCTGTCATCTGTCAAATAAACGGAGCAAGTCCTGGGAGCCTCCCGATCAAAGGAGACCATTCCAGAGGCAGCCTTTGTCTTAAATGGGTCTGTAGACATGGCTTGTGTTGGTTTTTGAGTAATCCCAGCATGTTTATAATCTCATCTATTTCATGGAGAGGATATGAAAATAGCTCCCCACTGTATGAAAATTATCCATATTCCAGTGCAGACAATGGAGTCAGTCTATTGAAAATAATGGAGTGAACTCAGCTACGCAGTTTATTTCAATGTGGAAAGTCTTTGCACATCATAATATCAAATAAACTCTGCTGAAAACATCATCCCCATATAATTGTATTATACAAGAGTAGTGTCACCTTTTGTTTAGAAGAGGACCATTATGCTTTTATGATATACTTTAAGGGGAACTAGATGGTACCATTGATTCCTGCACTAGCATTTTACATCAAAAGCCCGATGTCTGCAGCCCAGGTCACTGAAATCACAAATGAAGTGAATTTAATGGTCTAAGTTTGGTCTCCAGAGAACAACAGAATAGTTAGTACCATCATAAAGTCTGACAATGTAGCCCTTTTGGCAGGTTTTTGTTGATAATAGGCTTGAACTGCAATCTTTTCACCATGGCATAAGAGGATCTGTTAAAGCAGGCTTCGGATACTCGGGGAGAATAAAGTAGGGAAGGCTGCAAAGCACAATATTGTGCACACCTGCACTGTACCTAGAGTAAGGTTAATGCAGTAATATCTGTGTGAAAACTGCCTCACCCCCACATTAAAAGCAGCTTATCATTAGGGATTACCAAGCCACTGCACCAGCTGCAAGTCTTTACTTAAAGACTTAAAGGTAAAGCTCTTACAGTTCCCAATCCAGTGACATTTGCAGCTCACTATAATTTATTGAATATCTTCCAAAGAGCAAACACAGGATTTCTCTTGGTACTGTTTTAGTTGGGTTGTAAACGTTTGCCATTTACCAAGAGGGGAAAAAAAAAAATAAAGGCAGGCACATTTACACTTTTGCAAAGCATCATGTAATATTTTGAACCTGTCTTTTCATGCCGACTCTTTTCATGTTCAATCTAAACACTGTTTACTGATTTAAAGTCTTGTTACAGCTCAGCTATGAAGTACAGTGCATACACACTTTCAAAGCTTCCGTGAGAGCACCTTGTTCCCAGGTTTCATTAGGAAGACCCACGCTTGTCTGAAGAAAATGTGAATTTTTAAAACTTCCCATAGCAGACATTCAGAAATGTTCCCCCTTCAGCACTTCATAGTCCTGCTACCGAGACCTTTAGAGACTTAATACAGATAAGGATCCTGAAAAGAGAATTTATTGAGGTTATCTCCATTTAGGAGGCACGCCGATCTATTGATGAAAATTAAAAGGAAATGGTTAAATAAGCCAAATTACACGCTGGGTGATGAAACATTTCCTGTGCCTTGCCAGTAACATGCATGCAAATTATATTAATAGGCTATAATTATGTAAACTTTATTATGTGTGTTAAAGATAACATTAAAATTATAAGACAAACGACACTTAATCACCAATGGAGGGCAATGATAAAAGAGTCAGGAAAATTAACAGGCGGCATTGAGATTGTTGAGGTTGCTACAGCCCGAGGAGTACAATGAGCTGTAGCATTTTATAAAATAATAACCCTTGCACAGCTCTGGTCACCATCAAACTGCTCCACAAACATTAACTAATTATTAAACAAGCATTTGGGGCCTCCTGGCTAAATATATCCCCTGACTGCAAATATTCACGGGCTGCACACACTGAAAATAACTCACAAGCTGGACATTTGGCTGGTCCTCATCTCTCCGTCCTCTCCCACACTGAATTTGCCAGGACAGCACAATAGCTGCTTGTATCCCATTGGAAACAGAAGAGAAGGTTGATATTGGTGTTCTGGGCTGCTCACTTGGACTCACAGCTCCTCCAGAGCAACTTCTCTTGTTCAGTCATACCCAGAGTGGCTTTTCAGCCAGGACACATTTTCCTCCTTGTGCTGAATTTCGTGGATCTGTTCCCAGCCAGAGCACACAAGGCCCAGTTTCATTCATGGCAGATTCAATTTTGCTTCCTTTTGTCCTAGTGTAAAAATTTCCTCGCTACCAAACAGCCGTTTTGGTGACTTAATCCCTGTTACCAGACACTTGGAAAAGCAAGGAACCCTCTACAGGGGATCCTGAAACTCCATGGAGTGGCAGAACCTCTGCTAAAGGTGCATCAGCAAGACCAATGCAAATTTATCCAAGCTGACAGAGACACCCCAAATCCTCTCTAATAAGGGCAAAAAGGGTCCCCCTGTGCTCTGGCAGCTGTGCCAGAATGTGACCTCTCCCTGCCTCACCAGGAGCTGATATTTCTCTTTGTTCAGGGCCTTCTCTATAAATATTTTTGCCACTGCAGAAATAGCACAGATCACAAACTTATCAACTCCTTATGGTGTCTCCTTCAGGAGAGACTTTGCTGCCAAAAAAGCAAGAAAGATGGCAAATTCTCAATGTTTTGGAGTTTTCACAAGCTATCACTACAGCCAGAAAATAAAAGCCAGTCATTCAAATCACAAGTTGCTTGCCTCAACGATTTTGATTCCTCAGCAGAAAAAAGGAGATTTCAAATTATAGATATCTTATGAAAACAGTATCTGATTAAAACAGAAGATGCCTGAGTCCTTAGCTCCAAACTGGCAAGCGGTGTTTGCCTTGGCTCAGCCTTGAAACACTTTAGATTAAACACATCTTTACATCCAAACTTCTTATTCCACTTTCTCCTGCAGGGTCCCTCCTCCTATAAGTGGCCATGTAATCATTTTTTTTTTCCTAGTTGCTGCACAAGAGGGAACACTAAAAAAATGGATGCTTATTTAACAGCATTGTCAGTGCAGTTTTGGAATATAAAATTCTCTGGGTACATACCCAATACAGAAATTTTCAGGATTGTTTCAGAAAAGAAAATATTGGGTTTTACATCCCAAACAAATTCTATTGAGCGGAGCAATATAAGTAGTGTAATATAATTATTTCCTCAGTGTCGAAGCATTGGGGAAAGTGAAACTTCTTGCTGCCTGTAATCCCCTTCTGAATAACAGCTGATAGAGGTAATAAAAATCATGGAGATTTCACTGTAAAAAAAAAATAAAAATAATGAGGCACTCTGATTCTTCATAATCCAAAAGTTATTTGGCTTCATTGCTGTGTTCAGTATTATTATTTGTAATTGAATAATGCTGTTTATTTTGAATGAAGAAATAAAAAACAAAGGAATTATTTATTTAGAATAAATCATTGCAGCATGCTGAGGCACACAAGGAGCCTCTCCTTGGCATGTATGAACAATTTATCAACACTGTACTCGACGATGAGTGAAAATCAAGGATTAAACATGACCAGGAGTGAGGTATCACTCCGACTCTTCCAGGCTGTACTCAGCATACAAAAGTCTCTCTTCTCTGAAGGCAAATTGTGCTGTTTAGTCAGAGCTTTTGTTCTCCTGCCTGTCCAAAACCAGGCAGATGTGCCCGTTAATACCCCTGAAAGACCGAAACTCCGCGGCCCAGATTCGGCGTCTCCGGCTGCGCTAAGCAGTTCTACGTGCCAGCCTTTGATCTGTATTTTCTAAACTTCATAACAAAACTTCAAGAAAAAAAAAAACTATTAGCTGCAAATTAGACATTCTCATGGAAGCCTAGAATTATTTTTCAGGACAGAGGGCTCAATTTCCCAATCTCAGGTGTATGATTAAAATCAATTAAATCACTCTTCCAATGTCAGCGGCAAGATTCTCCTGACAAATGAAATTATGCGAGAAAAGTGTTCTCTTCACTCTTCAACCCTTTCTCAGCATCACTCACATCCACAAATGAGATCAAAATTTTCAGCTCGGGGATTTCAGAGATATTTTCCATAAGAACATGAAAAATCCCAGGAACCCTATGTAAGTAGACTTTATAGTCTCTAGTGGCGAGATGCTGATGGCCTCTGTACGTTAGATATATTCATGACTAACTAAAATGAAAAGTTCGAGTGGAATTTAACCATTTGGGGACCGCACCAGCATTTTTTTCATAAATTAAAGTTTTAACGGTGGAATTATGTACCAGACTCTAGGATACATGTAGTAACCTTTCTGTGTCTCTTTTCATTCCCAGGGAAGTCCCTCGTGGCTTTCCCCTATTGAAAACCTGAATTTTATCAATCTCTCTCAGCTGCTTGCAGACACAAGAGCAGCAAAGCAGCCTCGACTTCAAATGACCACATCATTTGCAGAGGCCCTGAAGGGTTAATAGTTACTTACAGTCTTGAGACAAAACAAGGTGTGCTGTTCTAAAAAGTAGAGAAATAAACCTTTTGATGAGAAGCACTACTTGAAAGGCTGAGATATCTCATTTCCAGAGGTGTTCTGACGTGGCTGAACTGTACCTTCAGCAAATTATTTACCTCTTAATTTGTTAAAACATATGGGCTTAGAGGTAACTTTGCCCATGAGGCGTACATCTATATTATATGCTTGTTTGATTTGACTTCATTTTCCTTGGAGACTTGAACAAATGTTTTCCGCATTTCATAAGTTGTTGTTTTTTTTTCCCCTCCCCTCACGTGTTCCAGGCAGCAGTGTTACATATGTATTTTGTTTCTTTTGACTCTGGTTAAAGAGGAACTGGCTAATTTACAGCACAACAGGCAAAGTGGAGCAATGTTTCAGGATGAGAAGCACAGACTATTTATAAACCTGTGCGGGAGCCGCTTTCTGACTCGTTCCATCCCGATCCACCCCGGCCAGGCTGGGCTTTGGAGTTGTTTTCAAATCACTGAAAACAACCTACTTCTCTGCAAAGCAGAAAATGAGGATTTGTGTCTCCTTGTTGAGCTTTTTCCTCTTTAATATAAAAGAACATAACAACCAGCAAACTCCACATAAAGTCCCTGTTGAAAGAGTGGGTTTAGAGGAGATATTAGAAAAAAATCCTTTCCTGTGAGGACAGGGATGGCCTGGCACAGATTGTCCAGAGGAGTTGGGCTGCCCCTGGATCCCTGGAGGTGTCCAAGACCAGGTTGGACAGGGCTGGGAGCACCCTGGGAGAGTGGAAAGTGTCCCTGTCCATGCCTGGGGGTGGAACTGTGTGGTCTTCTAGGTCCCTTCCAACCCAAACCATTTCATAATACTTTGTCTTGATGCCTCAGGACAAATCCACTTACTGAGCCCTTGGAAAAGGTCTTGTCCTGCTCATGAATTTTAAAACTAATCCAAAAATATTTGTGCAATGGTCACCAGTGGTCATGGAAACGGCATGGTCCATTTGGGATGTGCTGTAGCTGGAAAAGTTCATAGGTGGGATGTTTCCCGGTGGTGTGTCAACAGGGCTGATTGAAGGATGCAGTTTGGCAAGGGAAAAGTGACAGGAAATGGCCTCGAGGTCTTAAAACCAACTAATTAATCTTATTTTGAAGTTCTGGTCAAATATTTACAACTGTTGAAAATTTATTATGCTGTTACATGGCTTCTTTCAAGAGAGCTCTCTACGAGCCCTGCAGAAAGACAGGGAGTTCTTTTATATTTCCTCATGTTCTTTGCCCTCCATTCCACATAAAATGAGGAATTTCTTGTCCTGGATCCCCACAATTTTTAGCTTTTCCATCTCTACCCCTGCTATGAAGACCAAACAAACCAATGTCCACCATTTGTTGCATCTCACAAGGAAGATCTGCACAAAGCTCCAAGGTGGGACTCCCACATTGTTTTCCTGACTCTGTTATCTTATTTAACTAAAATATGGGAAAACTGGAGCAAAACTTGATTGGTTTAAAATGATAACAGGATAATTGTCAGCCTGGAGAGGAAGAAAAGCCAGACACCCACCAGGGGCTGGCTGGAGGCTGGAAGGCATCTTCTCCTTCTTCCTTTTGGGTGAGTTTTTTGTTTTGTTTTCTGTGCGTGAAATCAACACCTCAAAGTGCTTTTTGGTTTTCCATTTGTTTATTCCAGCCATAAATATTTTATCACTTAAAAAGGGAAGCAATGCTTGCTCCTAATTGTTTTTGATTAAATATGCTAATTACTTTTTGGAATATTAATGACACATACGGTACTAAATGTTTTAATAATGCAATGAAATAAGCCAGCAAATATAACTACAAATTAACCTGAAACTGCTACATGGTTTCCATAATTTTGTGTTATAACAACACAAATCTAGAGGAAAACATCCATGACAAAACAATATTTCCTTTTTGGTATCTGGAGTTCAACTAAGCAAGAAAACTAAAGGAAATAAAATCCCTAAGTGAACTGAAAGTTGCCACACTTTGGGATCACTTTTCTTCACTGCAGGACAAGGAGGAGAAAAATAAAACCCAGTTGAATATGAAAACGTCTCATAAGAGATGCTGACCATGGAATGAATCATAAAATTTTGCCCCCTGTGTCTTTAGGTCTGAAATGGTCCTGAAGTTCATCTTGAGGAGCACAGAGGTGACAGCAACAGCGATGCTGAATTAGCCTGTGGTCCCCAAGCAGTCATTGGGTAGGAAAAATTAAAGTTTTGCCATCCAACATTATCCCCACATTTTTTCCTGAACTTTCGGTTAACCGTTTTATTTTTCATTTATTATTTTTTCTTGCACAAGAGAAGAGAAAACCTCTTTGGTCCCATGCTTGCAGGAGGTGGACACGGCACGAGAATGGAAATGCCTTTTGAATGCCTTGGCAGGCTGAATTCCAGCTCCCTACCTACGGCAGGCTCCCCAATTCCCAGGACAATCACACTGACACAATTAAATTCTTCCTCTTCTGTGACAGAACTATATGCAATGGTTAGTATTACATTACACTGAAAATAATTAATATTGTGGAGGTTTTTGCATGTTTGTGTGTTAAAGACTTGACCTTTTAATTTGTTTTTCCCTCAGAAATGTTTTGCAATCTAATGATTTGTAGAGACGGTTCAAAGTTGCCAGATAGTCTGTCAAAGCTCTCCACAATAACTAGGATTTTATTTTGCCACGTTCAGTGTCAAGGAACTGGTTTTCTTTGTGGGGATGTTGAAAACACTCATGGTGGGGGATTGATTTTTGTCAAATTTGGTAGAACAGGAGTGTTTTACTGCTGGGAAATGATGCACTGAGCATCACAAGCAATGCACACCTTGAGAGTGATGCCAGAATTGGGCCAGAAAAGATAAAGAGAATTGAGATGAAGAGAAATGGTTATTTGGAAACAAATATTTTAAAAATTTAAAATTGCTGTGGAATAACAATTTGCTTGTTACCCACCCACTAGGAGAGTGGTGTCAGCCATTCCCGTGTTTAATTTTCTTGATAAGCCAATGATTGATTGGAAATTGATCCATTTTTGCTAATTGATAAGCAGGAGCCAGGAAATTTTCCCTGTCAGGCATTACCAGTGCTATCAGTGGCACATGCAGGGCTGCAAGACAGAGAGCAGCTCTGTGCTGACCTGTGGGTCTCTGAAGGAAACACTCTGGGAATGCTCCCTCCGAGATGTACCTTGAACATATGGATGTGCCTTTGACTGGACTTTTAGCTATGACACATCCATGCTTTGCTAGCCAAGCCTGAATTATTAAATGATGCTATGGACTGTGCCCATAGAGGACCTAGGACCTGCTTCTGAAATGCTAATAAAGCCAGCAGGAAAGAATTCCTTAGGTTTTTCTCCCGGATTTAATTTCTTGAGTTCAGAAACTCAGGTGAGAAGCTGCAGTTTTAAACCAGCTTGGATTTGATATTTGGGAGCCTTCCACAGAGAAAATATTTTTTTTTGTTTGGATTAAAATTGATCTCAAAACACAAATTTGTTTGAAGATCAGCAAAACCAAATAAACTAATTTACAAATTGTGTTTAACTCCAAAGGACTGTCCCCATTCTAGATTTAACCTTGGACTGAAACTGGACTGGTGAAATATTGAAAGAAAAATTAATGTTTTGGTTTTTCTAGTCTGTGGTCACGCTAAAGACACTTAGAATCTGTTGAATGTGTTTATTCCTTGATTTGAGTTTAGTTCTACTAACCTTGAGGGTGAGGCTATTTGGGTATCAAACACTGGGTGGTGGTGGGGTCCCAGAGGTAATTTTTCCATTGATTTTGGGA
Source organism: Petroica traversi (assembly GCA_025920805.1). NCBI lineage: Eukaryota > Metazoa > Chordata > Aves > Passeriformes > Petroicidae > Petroica > Petroica traversi. The sequence continues at coordinate 1,716,782 of JAHLSL010000018.1, forward strand.
GCTGCAATGGGACCAAAATGAAGAGAGAAGAGTTTTCAACTCTTCCCATCTTTCTGCCCCTCTCAGGGTGATCCCCTGGGGGGGTTGGTACAGGGGTGAGAATCCTTCCAAGAAGGACACTGTGAAGATCTGATTTTATTCAGATCACCACATATCTGTATATTATAGGCAGACTGCAAGCCTGAACACAGCTGGACAGAGAGAAAATTTGAGGAAAAAAATAAGAGCTAATTAAGGCTATCATCAGTACAGAAACTTTTAGGAAGCTCAAATCCACACAAAGAAAACCGACAGGGAGACTTTGAAGCCGCCGACATTTGAACCTCCCAGCCAAGGCCAAACCCTGGCAATCAAACACATTAAAACAAAGCCCTGACTGCTCCCAGAGCTGAGCCTGAGCTGAGGAAAGCACTGGGGCAAGAGTTTTATCCGACTGCTCTGTCAGGAGCTTTAGCTGCCCACCCCAGGGACGCGTCCCCTCCTGGGCTCCATCAATCCCCTGCCACGCTCAGGAAGCTCTGCCACCTCTGCAGCCAGGGAGTGATGAATGAGCAGAGCCAGTGGTGGCCGTGTCCACGTCTGCTCAGGACAGAGTTCAGAATATTCATCTCATCTCACTGCTGACCTTTCTCTGTTCCGCAAAGCCGAAAGGTCTGGGCTGCATAATCGCATCTTGGGATAAAAGATAAGTGAACTACCAAATAAATAGTGGAGTGTTTACATGACCTTATGGTTTTACAGTCCATATTAATTTTTAATTGCACTGTTAAAATATAGTAAATATCTATTATACAAATTAAGTGGTAATAGGTATTTGTGGTTTTTTTTTTTTCATGAATTAATCTTAAAATAAGCTGATTACATAAATCTTTAGCCAAGCAGTGGCTAATCCTGGGCACAAACATTACTTTGATAAGATACATTCAAACAAACATTTTTGTGGCAAAATGTTATCAGATACTAACACATAATTAGTCTAAGACATTTGGTTCGGTGCGAGCGTTTTCGAGTTGTGATCATTAAGTGAAGGTGTTGGGAGAAATCCAAAAGGGAGCAGAGGATTGTAAGCACTTCAGAGTTCCTTTGTGGATTCCGATTAGGCTGCTGGATTCACTGCTGTTTCCTTGTGTAAACATATTCACATATTGCCATGGTGGGGAAATCTTTATCAAATTATTGGCAAACAAAGTGATGTTCGTGTCGATGAAATTATTATTCATCAGGATCTGAGTGGGGCTGGAAGAGAAATTGGGGAAGAGGATGGGAACTGATGCAGGGAGTGGAACCCCAACTTCATTTGGAGCCTCAGGAATGAGAGATGCCCCTAATTTCTGTCACCACTAGGAAGGGAGCTTGGGGAATCAGGAATAACCTGGAATATTAATGTTGGCTGTTGGTGCATAGATTTAGTTCTTAGCCTGTGTTTCTTACTTGGATTTACAGGACTTTTCATATTACCTTCATTTATTTGAGTAAATTTCCTTATTTTTCAGCTGCACTAAAAGTATTAAACCAAAAGGACATGTAATAACTTCATTTACTTATCCAATACTCTGAAAGGACTATTGATTAATACATAATAAATAAAGGTTTTTAAGATGCTTAATAGTGGCTTAATAGTGGAATCTAGTAAATACTTAATTAGAGAGGGTTATTGAACTCAGACAATGGCTATTTGACATGCTGGGATGCCGAGGAAGAGCCCCTTAATTGACAGCAAACTCCACTGGATGGAGCCTGCTTAAAGAATTGTTGGTAATAGCTGGGAATGGCCCGTGATGAAGCCACTTGGTCAATGCTCTTGCTGTCGATGCAGCTCCTTAATAGCTCCATGAGAGCCCTCAGGAGTGCTGGGTGTGCCCAGGAGGAGACAAAAGACCTCCAGGATTTTTTTTTTCTAAGCACAGAAAGTGATTCCAGCCGTGAGGAGGATCAGTCACGGCATAGAGGAATGGTTTGGGTTGGAAGGGACCTTAAATATCATCCAGTGCCACCTCCCCCTATCCCAGGTTACTCCAAGCTCCAATGTCCAGCCTGGCCTTGGGCACTGCCAGGGATCCAGGGGCAGCCACAGCAAATCTGGGAATTCCATCCCAGCTCCTCCCCACACTCCCAGGGAACAATTCCTGCCCAAAATCCCATCCATCGCTGCCCTCTGGCAGTGGGAAGCCATTCCCTGTGTCCTGTCCCTCCATCCCTTGTCCCCAGTCCCTCTCCAGCTCTCCTGGGGCCCCTTTAGGCCCTGCCAGGAGCTCTGAGCTCTCCCTGAATCCTTCTCCTCTCCAGGTGAGCACCCCCAGCTTCACCCACACAATTTCCCTTTGCTGAGAGCTGAAAAACTCATGGGTGCCAGTGTTTTCCTCAAGGGACTTTGTGCTTTCCAGCACCCTGTGTCACTGGGGTGCCACCAGAACTCCCAGGTTTATCCAGGACCAGGCACTGAGCTATTTTATAGACCAAACCCACATGTAAATCATTTAAATCTAAACAATTCACCAGCCAGTTACATTACACTGGGTCACATTTTAAAGGATCTGGATATTTTTTCCTATAGATTGGAAAAACTTGGGATTTCCTGCGTTCAGAAGTTTGGGCTGGCACAGGACTCTGAGGTGCCTGCGGATGTTGGTGGGTTAAAAGCAGCATTTCTGGCTTTGAAAGGTGTTATTTTGAAAGTTCTCATGAGCAAAGCAATTGTTTGCCTTTCCACTTACAGTGTTTGGTTTCTTGTTCCATGAAGTAGAGACAGTGTAACTAAGCTGCTCCTCACTGCTTAAAAAAAAATAATAAATTGCAAATTTCTTAGAGATGCTGTTTTCTTTCCAGTCTCTCCCCCTCACTACACAAACACCAGAGGCTGGAGCTCTGTGAAAAGACTCTTTGGGATTTAACTCCTGATTCCTGGTAAAAACAGGGTTTCCAATTCCATTGTCGTACAGGTTATGAAGATAAACTTGGTCACAAGTACCTGAAAACTCAGGGCTTTGGGACACGTGCAGAAAAATACAAATTATTGGTACAAGGGAGGGAATCTGTGTGCTGCTGATCTGATCTATGGTGTTTTCTTCTCAGATTTGCGATGAGAAATAATCACTGTAACTGGGTGTCACTTTCGAGATAAGATTGACTGTAACATGCTGGAAAATCACCTCCTTTGTCAGGTTATCCTGCACAAATGGAGAACATGGGGTATTTCTGTGACAGATGAAAACAGAGCTTTGCACAGGAGGAAGAGCCACAGCAGCACCAGCTCAGACTCTGGCAGCTCTGGCTCATCCAGACAGGAATTGTGTCCTTGGGGACAGAGACTTGGGTGGGGAGGACTCTGAAAGACACCAGGACCATGAGCAGGTGCCTGCTCCCCTCCATAAGAAGCACAAAATCAGCTGCTTTCATCACCGTCCATCCAACCAACCTGCAAAACATTGCATTTTGTTCCTTTCTGCCCCAAATCCTCTTGGCTGGCCCCTGTCACACTCAGTTCTCGGGCATTCATGCAGAACCAACCCCCCCAGGACCTCACCAAAACCTCTGGGTGAGGAATGAGGGTGCACCCCCAGGAAAATCCTGTCCTTCCACCTCCCTCCCTTCTCCCTCCAAGGAGCAGAATTTCAGCATCCTGTGCAATTCCATGAACCCAGCATCCAAGGAGCAGCGGCTGCTTCAGCCAACCCGGGGACAAAAAGGGGTCTCGGGTCTCCTTCCCTTCAACTTCTATATTTAAAGACTGGAAATCACAAGTCCTTCCCTGCCAAACAATTATAGCTACTAATTTAGACGAGAACTTAATATTGTATCTTTATAAAGTGCTAGATATATAAAAAAATCCATTCAGATTTAATATTGCAGTAGCATCTGGTCTTTTCATCTAATTTAAAACCTTTAAAGAAGGGAAACCTCCAGCAAGAAATAATATCCATAAGCTTCCCAAGCCTTCTCCCGCTTCCCTTCCTTTAAAGAGTAATAAGAAATCTCCCCCTACAGGCCTCGGCTGCCTAATGCAAGGCAGAGAGATGATCCCGGGCTGAGAGCTGTCCCCTGAAATGCTGGGGGATCTCTGAGCTGCTCAGGACACAGATGGATGAGGAGGAGAGGGATTGCAGCTCCTCTCCTGCGGGAGCCCCCGCGGGACTCGGGGGACGCGCTCCGGGCCGAGCGCCACAGGGCCACTTCTGCAAAGTGCTCACAATTATCTCCTGCGTTTTTCACTCTTTATTACCGCAACTCCGCTGGGCGAAAACAGTTTTTTGACTAGAAAACTATTTCCTCTTTTTTTTTTTCCTTCTCTTTTTACCTGTTTTGAGGGAAGAAATTAATAGGATAAAAATGCAAATTGCTTCCTCCCTCTGTACAGGAAAAAAACCCCAATCCTTGTGCTGCTTTATTTACCAATTGCCTGTTGTTTTAAGGTATTCACCAGGAACCAATATCACACATAGAGCACCAGCAAACCCAAACGATGCTAATACAACCTGCAATTCCAAATAACACAAAGAGACTTTATATCCCCAAATTATTCTCCATTTCGTTTAGGGAAGGCCTGCTTGGGGATTAGGGTAGTTGTTTGTTTATTTGAATTCATTACAGAACTGGGAGTTTGTTATATTCTGTACTCACTGTAAGGTAATCAAAATATAGATGGAAATTGGAAGATTTTTATTGGCGCCGTTTACGCTGCAAGAGAACTGGAGAGCCTTGAAAAACTTGACGTGGAAGTTGCAGACTTCTTGTGCTTTTAGAAATCCCACTCCCAAATTATCTTAGTTATTTGATTTAACAGAAGCCTCTCTTTTTTACAACTTTCCATCCACATCTCTTTCTCATACAATATAATCAAATCTAATTTATTGGAAATCTGCTGGCTGCAAACCAGAACCGACCCCCAGCTTGATTTGTTTTCCACAACACAAAATTTAACCAAAGGAATGTAATTGAGAAGGAACTTCCCCATTGCCATTTCCATTTGCTCCCAGTGCCCCCATCATTTTATTTATTCCAGTAGTAAAAATAAATCTTTAATTGGAAGGAAAGTGATAACTGAAGTTTAATTAAGCTAAGCCAATAAAGTGGAGGGAAATTACCAGACTAATGTCACGCACAGAAAAGAGGCCATGCAGGGCTGCAATTTGGGCTGCTCTGGAGTGGCCTGTGGAGAGCTCACTCAGAAGGCAGAGACGTTCTGGTCTTCACCTCCAGTCCCCACCTGGGAGAAGGTGATATCCCAGCCACCTTCTTCGTCCCACTATTTCCTGGCAGTGCTGGGTTAATGCTTGGACTCGATGATTTCAGAAGTATTTTCCAATTTAAACAATTCCATATTTTTTTTTTTTTCTGATTCATACAGCCTTCCCAGGAGATGCTTGGGGATGCAGGGAGGTTTCCATCTGGGTCACATCCACCATGGCCATGAGCTCACTCTTCTTCCCCAACAAATTCCAGCACCATCAGCAGCACAAAACCCACCTACCCATTTGCTTCAAGCACTGAAAGGTATTTTAGATCTTCTGTCACCAACCCTTTTTCCTCCCCCAGGATTCTGGGAGTTTTACAGAGTGGGAGGAAGGGTCCATGCCCCAGGATGGCCCTTGCAGGCAGAGGGAGAGCGGGGAGGATTTTTGCTACCCAAACTTCCAGACACGACATCTGCCAGGAAGATCCCGGGAACAAACACTGAGCTTCCTGCCAGCACGTCTGCCAGGGTGCAGCCTTATTTCATATTTATAAATATGCTTTGGTAACAAACAATAGCTGCTCCTGCTTTTCCAGTCAGAGCTGTGAACACTGGCATATTGGCACTGTGTCCTTTTTTCACACTACCAGATTTATAAATTGCAAAGCCAGAAGGACTGACTGTGATCGGGTAGTTCCAGCCCAGCATTGAATTTCCCCCAGCAATCTGAATGAGAGAAATTATTTTTGAGCAAAACAACACCTCTTAAAAACAATTTCAAGAAGAGAGAACTCCCTATGCTTCCTAGTATGGTCTTGTGTCAGTTCATCACTCTCAACATTAAAAAACATGCACCTTAATTACTCTTCAGAATTTATTTCCAGCCACTGACCTTGTTATATCTTTGTCTGATAGAAGAAAGTGCCCATTATTAAAGTTCACTTCATCTTGTGGGTGTGTATAGGCCCTGGTCAAGTCATCCTTAACCTTCCCTTTGATAAGCTAAATAAACCCAATGCTGGGATCCTTTCCTATAAGCTGTATGTTCATTAATCATCAGCCTGCTTTTCCCTCAGAAACCTCCTCTCCTAAGGCACAGCCTTTGAGGACAGCAGCCTCTGTCACCCCTAAACAGCCGGGTGTGGCCAGGAACCAAGTGGGGTCCGTGAAACCACCCTGTCTGTGTCCCACTGCTCTCTTTTCCAGCTGCTCCATTCCCAGCTCCTCTTCCACCTCAACGGAAGGTGTCCTGTCCTTAAGGTGTCCTTCAGTTCTTGCTCCAATGCCTGCCATCCTCACCCATTGGCACCCTTTTCATCCATAATTGTATGTTTTCCTCCACATTCTGAATCCACATGAAAAACTGGAGCAGGCCAGGAACCCTCCCAAATGATGGGAAGGGCTGATTCCAGAAAATCTGGAGCTTGGTGCGTGACAGATTTCACAACCATGAGCTGGTTCCCAAGTCACAGAGCAATGACCAACCACACCAATCACCAGCCATGGGATTCCCCCCATCAGAACTTCAATAATTGAATACTCAGCTTTCCAAGCCAGCGTTTTATCTGGAATTAACATTAGTAACTTGTTTCCTATACTTTTAGTTGTATTAGTATTGTTTCCCATTGCCCTGATTTGTTATGGACATTTTGTTTGTTCACATATCAAAAGTTTGTTCACCATCCTGTACTAATTGACTTTTTTCTGCATTATAAAACACGAATATTTATTCAACACTCTCATCTTTACTGCACTGTTTACTGTTGCTCTACTACTGCTATCTGGAAAACAACTTGGACTGTAATTCCCCTTACTCCTAATACTTTTCAAGCTGCTTCTTCTCTTATCTCTAAGCTGGTGTTTCTCTTCTTATTCTTTGATCTACTTATATTTCAACAGTTGGAAGGTTTCAGAAAATTCAATTTTAAAAATAACTATTTATCTAAATTTTCCTCACAAGACAAACCACGTTTTGGCTTGGTCTGCTTTGCCTTTTCCCCTTGACCAGTTCTGAGAGGTTCACATGGAGTAAAACATCCCTAATTCAGAAATACCATTTTATGTTTTCCTGCTTAAATTCCTGCAACTGGACAGTTCATCAGGCAGAAGATATTAGAAAAACTGGCAGCCATAATCGTGTGGGTGGAGGTGAGGACATCTGCTCTTTATATCATGAGCACTGCCAACATGCTATAGACATATCCAGGTTTCTGTTCCAAAACCCCCTCAAGAATATTCTGCGTGGAGTTCCAGCTCGCTGGAACCTCCTGCTTGGTTTGGGAAAATTTGGCAAGTCCTTTTCCTCCTGTAGCCTTGTCCATAATTTCCCTGGTCTTTACAGCATGGGCGAAGTGTGCCCAGATTTCGTGTGCCATTCCAACATATGTTCCGTGATTACATACAGGATGTATAATCACTCTTCTTTACTGCATGAGTTCAGCTGGCAGCCCCAGCCGCCGCAGTCCGGTGCCGCGAGAGAGTCTTGGGGCAACGCGTGTTCGGGGTTGGTGCTGCGGCTGCGGGAGCAGATGAACGATGGTGTTCCTCCCTCTGAATCTTTAATGTCTGCTTGTTCTGATGTCCTGCTCGCTCGTCCTGGGCGCAGCCGAGCTGACAGCCTTGAACATTGCCCAATGTGCTGTGACTGCCACGAGCTGCTGCTGCTGCTTCATCCCGGCGCTTGTGGCCACCTCGCCTCGAGCTCTTCCTGAGAGCAGCCCAAGAGGAGGAGCATGAGACAACATAAGATCAGTTTAAAGATGGCAACACCACCCTCAGCCTTCACTGTGACAGCCCTGCTGGGGTTCATTCCTTTAGGAAGAATTTCTCCATGGAAAGGATGGTCAGGCATGGGAAGGAGCTGCCCAGGGAGGTTTGCAGTCCCCATCCCTGGAGGTGTTTAAGGGATGACTGGATGTGGCACTCAATGCTCTGGGCTGGGGACAAGGTAGGGATCAACAAAGGTTGGATTTGATGATCTTAGAGGTCTTTTCCAACCAATTTGATTCTCTGATTCATTTATCCACCAGGCACAAGGATTTCCATGCCCTCAATCACAGGACACTCAAGATTGTTTGGAGGTCCAGCACATGACACTTCTGACTGTTGTTTCTCTTGGCAGGACCATTAAGAGCAGGAAATCATAAACTCAATGATGGGCCAGTAGTGGCAGAAACATGGACCTATCTAGAAAAAATGCTTGGAAGATCTGGAAAGCCTGTTTCATATGAGAAAAGGAAAGGTAGCAGAAATATCCTAAATTATATTTGCATAAAGATTTATTTTGTTACGTGTCAATGCTACTAAGTATTTGAACAAACTGCCCAGGGAAATGGTGAGTCCCCATCCCTGGACGGATTTAAAAGCCATGTGGAGGTGGCACTTGGGGACATGGATCAGTCCTGGGGAACAGCTGGACTCAGTGGTCTTAGAGGTGTTTTCCAACTTGAATGATTCTAAGGAAGAAAAACCAAAGTAGCGAGTGAAATCAAATCTTCATATCCCTAAAACTGGAGATAGAGTTCTGGTGGATCCATCTGCTGAAACCCAACAGCACTTAAAAACCTCACAATCCAATTTTCATAAGTACTCAAACACCTATAAGTAGGAACAGACAAACTAATGGGAATTTTTTGACCCTCAGGGAATCTGATTCCTGATGTGACAATCTGATTGTATTGAATGCCCCACAAGGCCCTGTTCATTCAGTCCTTACAGAGCTTTGAAAACCCGGCCCTTCGATGCCCAAACCAGAAGATATGAATCTCAGAGAGCACCTTATCTTCTCAGTGTCCCATCACAAATTCTTGCACAATATCCCAGAGTTAACACAAATGGGTAACTGTTCAGTTATCTTTAAAGGCCTGTGGGATTTGATAAGCAATTTCATGGAAATAGTCTAAATATGCATAATAAAGAAAAAAAAGGAAGTGATGTTCTGTTAATGTATCACTTTTATTGTGACAAGTTTTTCTTCAAATGAAAAATAAAAGTGTAAAACTTAGAATTGCAGTACTGTTAAGCACCTCCTGGGATCATTATAATAGACTGTACAATTATTACCTGAGCTGAAGTGCTTTTTTTTAAAAAAAAAAAGAAAAAACCAAAACAGCAATAAATGTAATTTCATTGCTCTACCCGATATGCAAAATCTTCCTGGCATCTATTTCCGATATGAAATCAATTTTCCATTTATTCATAATTCTGCATGGAACCTTACTGAAAATCTTAATATAATTTCTATAGTATTTTTAAGATTTGCACTACAGTAAAGCTCAATAAAACTTTTAAATGGTTCGCATCCATCATGTCACTGAAATGTTTTTTAAAATACTTTGCTGAGGATTAGGAATGTTGAGGAAGACTAACAAAGGAATTTCTCTCTGCAAGCCCCTGCAGTTTTCTTTTCAGAATCGGTCCGGTTTTCAGAGCTCTGAAAAGGACATCATAAATTTGGATGAACAAAGAGTCAGGTGCCCATATTTTGTCTCTCTGCATTCCAGTTCTGCTGATTTCAATACAGGAACTCTGAATTTACTGAAGACTAAGAATCATCCAGCTTTGATGATACAAACAGATCTTTGTGCCCACACAGCCTCTGATCACCTCAATATATTGATCTGTGTGGGTGGGGTCAAGCCCATGTAATTTGTAGATGATCAAATCTACTGAGAGCCAGAAATGTTGAAATGTTGAAAGCAGTGAAAAATTCCAGGGGGAAAGCCTTACTCGTGGGAATACCAAGTTTAATTTTTAACAGAAAAAAAATTGGCACCACTATTTGTGACACTGGGTCTCTCTTCTCTGCCAAGTGGCACCAAAACCAGTTTTTCAAGTAAACACGGGAGTCTCCTGCCTGATTTAACCATTATATTTTGAAATGCACATTTTTCAAAGCAGTTGCTTTGCAAAAATCACTCGTATGAACATTTGGGGCCATTTTTATTTTATTACATTTGTATGTAGGGATCCTCCTGCCTTGAGAAAATGTGCCCTCCTAAGCTGTACGTTGAAGGAAGCAGCCAAATTTGCTTTGATGTCTTTTTAGCTCTGCACTCCACATGAAAGATTATCTGGCAGGCAGTGACGGCAGTGCATTAATATATAAAATAATTAGGAAGAGCACTTAATGAAATTATGTGTGTGTTTATACATCCTAAGCCTCATGGCCACATTATCTCCTCTCTCATCAAACCACAGCTCTGTTACTTTGAGAAGTATTGGTAGTGACTTCTGGGGCTGACAAAAGAGTCCGGAATTCATCCAAAAAAAGAAGTGAGGACATGAAAAGCCGTTCAGATGGCTCTGCCTGCACATCAGCTGGAGGGAGATGCTGCTGCTGCATGGCAGGGATTGCATAATCCTCCCTGGAGAGCACCTGAGAGGGACTTTGAAAGTTTCATTAGGTTTTCATTAGACCGTGATACCCATTTTCAGTAGCCAGCTTGTCCAGTTGCTGGCAAATTGTGAACATTTGAAATACTGCACTGGATGCCATGGGCTGAGGTTAAATTAAAGGCTGATTGCCCCCACGTTCTGGGGAGGATGAGTCTTCCCAGTCTGAAGGCAACAGTCAGCACTGGATTTGTTTCACCATGAATCGGAGGAGATGAACATGTGACATGATGTATTTTACAAGGCGCTTAACAAGAACGTGATTGGGGAAAAATTGTAATCCATGAAATCAATGCTATAACCTAATATTGTTTGTTCTTAGTGCCTAGTGGAGCACAGCAAGATCGATGTCAGGACAGCACTCTCCACTCCAAGTATCAATGACCTGGAAGAAGTCGTGTGAAAGGATGGGACCTGCCAATGGCTCAGCATGGGAGGAGGAAATGCAAACAGGAGTGACACAACTCAAAACAACTTAAGCTGGCCCAGAAATGGGTATGTGGAGGAGTTAAATGCAAAGAATATCGAGACAATTCTTTGGGAAAAAAAAAAGTTAAACCAAGAAAAAGGTACTCATATTGCTACACTCTCTTTGTGCTGTGTCATATGAAGTTAAAAAGCAGAGCAGAAGGATAATTTGAGATCCTTTAAATGTATATATAGGCAAGGCAAAAAAAAAGAAGCAAACAGGATGGAAAAGGTCCTGGAAAGGGGCACTGGTGGGGGTTGGCAGAATTGAGTCAGTCAACAGCACAAGACAAAAAACTGTTTGTATCTTCGAGTGTTTGTTCACTACATTTCTGATTGGGAGCTCGTTCAGAGGCCAAGAATTGCACCTGGCCTAAGCTGCTCAGCCTTGTAGAGCTGTGCCCTGCTGTATGACCTCATATTCAGCTATCTCAAACCAATATTTCGAGTGTTTTCAGGTTACCAGTGCAGCCTCCTGCACACATTTCCAGGTGTGGTTCTACTCCAGGGCTGCATGGTTGTGATGTGAGTGAGGCACAAGGCTGAATATCTGTATTAATACCAGTTCTTCACTCCCCTGAATTAATGACAATGATTAGAAGAGGTACAATTAGCAGTGTGCCAGAACCTGCCAGCAGAGCAGGGGATGCCCCAACCTCTGCTCAGACAGATGGGCAGTGGGGAGCTGCAGCTGGTCCCAGGAAATCAGCCCTGTATCCTGAGGATTGAAGGCTCAATGCATCATCCCCAGCCCTGGAGAGAGGCCCCAGGTGACATCTGTGGCCAGCACTGTCGGGACACCACGCTCAGCAGGTCCAGCACCTGGTGCTCCATCTCCTTCCCAAAAACTCCCTAATTTTCTCTCCAAAAACTCCCCAGTCCCCACCTAGTGTCCCCACCCTGCTGCAGGAACAGCTGACGCAGACATCGGGGGCACATGTTCCTCTCTTGGTGTCCCTTATTTAGGATTAACAGCAGGCGTGAGTGGAAATCCTTGTAAGGGTTCTGTTCCTTTATCATGCTCGAATTGCTTTCTGCACTCACGGCCCCTCAAAGTTTGGAACCAACTTGTTGTCAGCTTTCTTTGACTCCCAACTAAAATTATAGCCAGGGGTTCTGCCTAAATCTAAGATTTAATATTAATGTATTGATCAGAGTCGATGCAGGCTGTGCCCGTATTTTCCACTGGAGGACCTAAAAAATAACGTGGTGTATTTCTTCACCACAGCTTAACTATATTTCAGGTTACTCAGTCATGTATTATAACCAAAAAAAAAAGTCCTTTTCCAGGGCTATTTTCAGCATTAAAAAAAATCCAGACCTGGCAGTTTTTACAGTTTCAGTCCAAGCCCAAGCTTCAATAAGCTCACACAGCTCTAATGATTGTTAGTGAAAATGTAATGGGCCATTTGAAATACAAATGAACACGAGTAGGTAAAGGGATTTTTTTTTCCTTTTTAGTAGAATCAATTTACACTAGCTATTTAAAAAAATATTAAAATAAATGTAATGCCATTAAATGTAAGCTCAAAACCCATTGAGAGCATTAATGGCCAAATCTGCCAAAAAAGTAGTCATGCCAAGAGCACAGGGCCAGATTCTGCTCTCAATTACATTGGTGTTAAGCCAGGATAACTCCCCTAATTTCAACGGGCTTGTTCTGGAATAACACCGGGGTTAAGTGGGAGCAGGAAGGAGCTCCATTCCCAGTCAGGAACCCTTGCAGAGCCCAAATTCACTCCCAGTGACCCAGCTCAGTTCCCACCAGCCTCAGGTATCCCGGACATTCATCCAGCATCCCCTTTTGGCAGGAGAAGGAGTCGGTTCAAGCTCCAGAATAGCATTTTTGGAGGGGTCAGAAACAGAGAGTGGGGTTGTTCAGCAGGTGCCGTGTTTTGTAAAAGAAATTAATGGAGCAAGCCAGTAGGAAGAGCCAATAGGAATCTCTCACTGTGGAATAATTAACAGCTGAGCCGAGTTCAAAGTTTTGAGGGCAATGAGCTGAGCAACAGGGGAAAAAGGCAAGTTCTTTTAAAATAGTGTTTAATTTCATATTACTTGCAAAGAAAAGGAAGGAAAAGCAGCTAAATCATGTGTTTAATATTTATTTTAAAAATTCATCATAATATCCTGAATTCCCTGCAGTAGTCCGGAGCCTTTGTGGGTGACCCATACCTCCTTACACATGACAATTTCTAGAAACTATTAAATATCATATTAATACACTTCTAAGGGAAAAAAAAGGAAAAATATTTGAGTTGGCATAAAGCTCTGCTGAGAAGATTGGCTCCTGCATCCCAGGTGATCCAGCCAGGCAAATAACCAAACAAGGAAAAGGGGAACAGCAAAGAGGAAAAAGAGTTTCCCTCATGTGCTCTGACTTTCATCCTTATTGCTGGAGGAACCTGGAAAAGGTATCAAGTTTTTACATGAACTTTGAAAAATTCTTCTTAGTGAATCTATTACTTGTTATTGCTAATAGCCATCTAATTAAAGGTTTTTATTTGGATTACAAAAAAAAAAAAAAAAAAAAACCACCAAAAAAAAATCAAACAGAAAAACAGCAACAACCCAAATCAGTGTTTCCTGCTTTTCGGTTTGGAATGGTGTATTTTTTTCTTTTAATTAATTTTCTTTATATCCAGTTTGTCCCTTTTATTTTCACAAATCCAAACTTCCCTGAACACAGTGCCATCAGAGCTCAGCACCATTTCAACTCTTTCCAACCAGCAGCCAAACCACATTCAACCAGAATTTTGGATGGTAATTTTGATGATAAATTATAGAATTTTGGGTGACAACTCAGGATATGCCAATTAGAGTATCCAGGTTAACAGGATATTACAAAATAGCAAAGAAAATATGACCAATCATCTCAAATCATCAGCTCTGCAAACAGCTGCAGAGAGAAAAAGTAATACAAATATTTTGATTAAGATTTTTTTGGGAGAAAAGTTATCTAGATACATATTTATCCTTTCTCTCAGAACATGTAAATAATACAGAGCATGATTTGTCACATTCCTTGATTTCATGACAGTTGCAACTGGCAACTGAGGAATAATTTCATTTTAATTATAGTTCAGTTGATTTTCTCTTTAATTACTGAAGTTAGATGACTAAGGCACCAAAATATGTAAAACACAACCTTTCCATACAGTAAATTTTCTTTAATAATAACAGCAGTATTTTTATTGTTTCCAGTCTGCAGAATATAATTTTTCAGCCGTGGAAAGCAGCTACTAATTCTTAAACTGTGTATTTTTCATTTCCTTACAAAATATTGGAAGGAGTTTTGCTATGTGTGTTGCTGTAGGTACAGAGTTCGATGTAAAAGATTTAAGATTTCTCAGGTTTGACATTGGAGGGAGGTAAAATGTCTAAAGTTGCCTGTCTCATCAAGACGAAAGCCATCAGGGCTGAAAATGCAGCCCTCGGGCTCCTCCTCTGGCCTTTGCTTTGCTGCCAGCCTGGACGAGGGAATGCAGCTTTCCTTGTCCCTCTGGTGCTCTGGATTTGGGAAAACTGAGCAGCAGCAATGCCCCGAGAACCCCTCAGCTACAAATCACGGGGCACATATTTTTCTGTGGCTGTTTAAAACTTAAATAGAACTCAGAATACTCCAATTCTTTTTTTTTTTTTGTTTTGTTTTGGTTTTTTTTATTATTATTATTATTATATTTTTAACAGACTTTCTAGAAGGAGTTTTTCTGGAGAGGAAAGGGGATGTTTTGAAGCAGTGCTAATTTTGCTCCCTTCTCTGTCACCACTGGAGTGGGTTTCTGGTGGGGTCACCGGAAAATAAACTTGTTCCAAGGGCTTTTCTGAGCAGATAAGATCCCGAACGAGGGGCTGGTGCCAAACATCACAGAAAGCCTCGCTCAACAATGCCTTGCAAAGAGCGACATTCAGATGAGATTGTTAAATGCAGGGAGGAGGTTATGTGTGTATAACACACTCAGGAACACTTGGGAATTTTTGGAGCTGTTTTCCGCTCTCTTTTCCCAGTCAGCTTTTTGAGTGACTTCAGCGGGAGCTTTGCTCGCCTAAAAGCTGCCGGATTCAGCTCGGGGTCTAAATATTTGGGTTGCAATGTGCCTGGAAAGCCAGAGGAATTAAGATATTTGCCCTGCTCTTGCTGCACTGGAGCTGACTCCCCAGCACCCTTGTGCTCCTTGGAAAATCCCAGCTATAGTTTATCTGAAATTAATTTGCCCGCACTGTTAAGTCAATTACCCAAAGGAACAGAGACTCGATTAAAAATCTATTTAGTTCAATAGGAAACAGTATACTTGGGATCAATTTTTTTCCTCCCTCCTCCACTGCAAGGAATCTTATTGTATCCCTGTATAAATAATAAAGGTGGTGCACTCTCCTCTCCTGCTCAAGCATGACTGAGCAGACACAGATTGTGCTGTGCTCGTGTCACGAGCACCCAGAGAGAGGCAGGAGGAGGAATATCCCAAACACAACCTCCAGCCCAGAGCTTGGAGTGACCCCGGGCAGGGCTCAGATGTGCCAGG
This sequence comes from Petroica traversi, assembly GCA_025920805.1. Classification (NCBI taxonomy): domain Eukaryota; kingdom Metazoa; phylum Chordata; class Aves; order Passeriformes; family Petroicidae; genus Petroica; species Petroica traversi. The sequence continues at coordinate 1,732,337 of JAHLSL010000018.1, forward strand.
CCACGGGCGCTGCTGCTTTTCCAGGGCATGGCTGTACCTGTCTCACCTAGAGAAATGTTGCTATTGTCAAGCCTACAGCAAAGTGTGTCCAGACAGATTGGTGTTCTGCTCAATGGAGCCCGCATGAATCATGTATTAGTTCATTTAAAAGCACTTTGTAGACAAACATGCTCAGTCTATCAGCAGGCTTGGGGATGCAAATACTTCACTCAGTGTATATGAGCCCTGACAGGACATCTGTGATCCATGGGATTGAGAACCAGCTCCTTCCACATTAGGCAATAACGAGCAGAAAGGCTTCGCCGTGTTTCACTCTTTTCCAGCAAAATGAAAATTTAACTTTGCCGTCACGTTGGGAACGGAGTAAACACTATCCACTGAAAACTAGCAGCAGGAAGAGGTAAATGATTTACAAGATATTCTTCAGTCATTTAGCTCATATTTGGTTGAGGGGCTAGAGTGTTCCTGAAGAAGGCAACAGTTCTCCAGGAGCCTTAATCCTAAAATACCTGCTGCGTGGGACTGCTTCGGAGGTGAGGAGGCATTGCAAACATTTAGATTCAATAAATGCTAAAGGCATCTTTTGTACACTCTCTGCTCGGCAGATGCTGATTGCTTCCTGTAAATTAAAGCGAGCTAATGAGTGCCTGCAATAGCAAAATATTGGGTGGACTCTCATTAGCAGACACAGTGTGTGGAATTAATTTCACGGAGAGAATTGCAGGATGATTTATATATAGAAAATGTAGTTTGCAAAAGCAGCCTGGAAGAGGTTCAGACATGGACGGACTTTGCCTATAAGTGGTTCCAAATTAATTTAATTTGTGAAGGAGAAGTCTGTAGCACTGTAAATACTGTAAGTACGAGTGCCAAAGTTATCCTGGTGTGGGGAACGTTGCTTTCAGCCTCTCCTCCTTCATGCTGGGGATATTAAGATATTCCTTACAGGAATATCTTAATGAGAGTACAAACCTTTCAATTTTATAGTGCTTTAATTTTCTCCTAGCCCTGGGCTTTTCTAACTGCTAAGACAATGTGTTTACTAACTTTATCCCCTGCTTCTTTTAATTATGTGGTCAAATCCGAGTGACTCCTACATTCAGATTAACTGACACAAGCCTGTCACCCCTCCAGATATGGGATGTTCATTTTGTGATCCTCAGAAAATTCAGGAGTTCATTTGTTCACCTGGACTCCTAATTTTTCCTTAGCAGTGAACCAAGTCCTGGAAATAGTAACTCAGGCAATCAGAGTATTGTTACTGTTCCCAGAAAGGTAATATTTTTGAATAGCTCTGCATATTTAACAAGGAAGATGTGTTTTGAGCAATTTTTAATAAGGTAATATTTTACTTTTCCCATTTCACCCTTGCAGGAAACTGCAGAGATCAGTTCTGGATTGAGATTGCATCCCCAGTCTTGGATCCTTTAACATCCCAGAAGGCACACATGAAAAAGAAAAATCCCCCTACTTACACCCTGAATAGGTGCTAACAGCTTTAAAGAATTACCTACCAAATATTAGGTGCAATTTAAAACTACATTTAAGGCAGAAAGGGTGGTTTAAAAGTCTACGTGGCCGGCTAAAAGTCAGAGGGAGAAAATGACTTGCACACATGTTGGATGAATTTCTGTCTGTGTGGGAGATGCAGCACTGGTGGGATAAAATATCCTAAAAAAAATAATTGGTACCTGCTCTGTATCTGCTCCACGATTCAAAACCTGGTCAAATGCTTTGAGATCATTTCCATTTGCTATAAAAAGAAACACAACTGTGCTATCTAAGCATTGTGGAAGATTATTTATATTGGAAGACATCCTTAGGCTAAACTATTAAATGAGGATAATGGATGTGAGGCACCGACGGCGCGCCAAGGACTCGTTAATGAATTAGTTGGGGAAACAGAGTCAGATGCTGGACTCAGGTAGAGGCTGGGGGTGAAAATGTGCTTTTAGAGGAGCAGCAGGACTGAGGAGGGGTCAGGGCATGGGAAGAGCTGGAAAAAGTGGGTGAAATGATCCATACTTTCCCCTCCACCTGCTTCCAGGGCTGTGTGAGGCCACTCCGGTTACACGGTACAATATTTGTTCAGAATATTGTCTGATATATCAGTTTAAACACGGGCTGGAACTTATTAGATATTTATTAGCTTACATTTAAGCCCCAAGTCTATTTTACAAGCCCGATGCCCCCTGTTTTATGTAAAAAGGATATTTCAACAGATAAAATTTAAATTAGTTCGAAACTTGATAACTTGCTACCCTAATGAAACCTGCACTAATGACCGCCTTCGCCAGGCAATTCCTAATTTTGAGAGCCTATTTTAAAATATTCATAACGGATCTGGTGTGGTGTTGTTTGAACTGTATTTAATAGACATCTCAACTCTGGGCTTTTCCCTGTGGTTTTTAGAAGTCACTGTCAACAGTGGCTCTTCCAGCACCTTCTTTGGTGGGTGTGGGATCGGAGGCAGGGTTGAAGCTTCCTGGAAGTGGGGGCAGAGACCCCACAGGTGTCCTTTGCATCCCAAGGGAAAGAGAATCCGGCGCACAGCTGAGAAAAAAAAATCCCAAATGAAGTAACAGCCCAAGCAATAATCAGGAATAGTCTATTATAGTTTATTATGGGTTTAATCACGGTGTAAGTATCTAAAAGACAATAATCCAACGTCTCCGTTGTGTGAAGAGCAACTCTGACATCTCGTGTCAGCCTGTGCTGTCAGCTAAATGAGTTGTCATTCAGTCAAGTGACAACTAAATGAGTTAAAGCCACTCTGTGACTTTCCGTGGAGGTTGGTTTGATGAGGAGGAGGAGTAGGTGAGAAGTACCTGAAAACTGGTGGGTTTTTCCTGACAGGATGCATTTCCCAAATAGGAAATCCGAAGTCACAGGATTCCATCCCCTGGATCCCCGCAGAGCCTGCGCCTCTCCAGACCGGTGGCAGCTCAGGTTTCCCATCCTGATGGATCAGCAGGACCTTCCAGGGTGATCCCACCCTCGACTCCACTTCCCGGGGAAGTTTTCCTTCCTGATTAATGAGGAAGCTGCCCTGGCCGCCCTGGGATGCCCCGTGGGGAGGAAGGACACGCTGGGCAGCACGGGACACACAACCACTGCCCCTAAATCAGCCCGAACCCCCCCCGCCCGCCACGCTTCCCCGCCACCACCCCCAAAGAGCATCCCTGTCCTTTAAGTGCTGTTCCTCCCCCTCAGGGGGCTCCTAATGCACTTCCCTCCTTCTGCCTCGCTGGCTGCGGGGAAGGACGTGCCTCTGAGCGCCCGCAGCCACCAGCAGAGAGGGAAAGTCGATGTTCGAACTGGAATCATTAATATTAAACACGGACTGCGCGTCTAAAGACAGGATTGATGTTAATGACACAACAACAGCACAGTGGCAAAGGCTGGGGACAGCAGACGGATGAACGCTCGCATATTTGGAGGTGTTGGTCCCCAAAAAAGCTGCACTAAGTTGTTGCTGCTCGCTGCTTTCACTTCCGTGGCACCTGGACAAATTTGCTCTGATAAAACACTTCAGGAAAAATGTTAGATTTAAGCTTGGCTCGGGTGCAACAACTTTAGCCCCCACCCAGTGGAATGGAAAATTATTCTCAAAACGCAAATGAGCTGGTGAGGTGATTAGCACTCACTAAGCCAATATTAATCATTTGAACCCTAAGCTGACTCCTGGTTGTTGTAGGGGTTGTCCCGATCACCCCTGAGCTTGGGGGACATCCCTACCCTGCTGCCCTCCTGCATCACCTCCTGCCAGAAAAGGTTCACCCACGAGAAGCTGTGAATCACCATCGGTGAGAAAATAAACCAGCCCAAAACCTCCCTCAGAGGCAATTTCCAAGGAGAACAGAGCATCAAATGGATTTTAAGCAGGCAGGAACCCAGCACAAGAGCAGAGTTTGGGCCAAATGTCCTGCCAGGGGCCAGTCAGCACGAGCCCTCTGCCAACCCTGGTCCCCAGATCAACACCTCAGCCGTGATAAAAAGCTGCTCTTTAAATCAAAGGCAGCTCACAAAGGAGAAAAAAAAAAACCCCAAAGACATAAATCTGCATTGGCTTCCAGCCCAGTGTGATCTTCCAGGGCATTTCTGCTGATGCTACTTCTGGGATGGGACAAAGGAAAGGGCTGACACGAGATGGCTGTGGCAGGAAGACCACCAGGCTGCCCGTAAGGAAGGAGCAGGCAGAGGTGGAGATGACTTTCTGTCACGGGCTACAAGTTCATCTCCAACTTTTTTTGCTGCAGCAGCTCAGGGTTTGAAATGTGTTGAGGGATGAGGTACTTTGTGCCCATGGATGTAGCAAAGGAACAGGGCTGGCTCTGGCAATGATTTTAGGGTCCCAAATATTGGAAGGGACCAGAAGATCTTTTGTCACTTCAATTTCACCATCAATTATTTGTTGAAAGTTGCCTAAAAGCAGAGCAGTGGTGGAACAGGTGTTTCTCTGAGAAAAACCCTAATCAGAGGCACGCCATGCCCAAAAGCCAAAATTCATCCCTAAAAATCAGCGCTGCACCTTTGCTTTAAACACCCTTCTGCAAATACCTCCAAATTATTTCACTTACAGGTAGTGTTTTAGTAATGGGTTATTTGACCCCGTTCTGGCATCACTCAGGCCCTCAATACACCCATCTCTGAGATGAAAAAATAAGTTACAGATGTGTGCTTCTCATGAGGAGTATCAATCAAGGAGGACACACTCAAAAACACCAAGTTTTTTTTTCCTATAAGAAAGAGAACAATAAATTTGTTCACCATTTGATTTTGGGGTTCGGTTGTTTTGTTGGAGGTTTTTTTTTTTTTTGTACAAGAGAACAAAAATCTGTTTGCAGTTGTAACTTTTACAGTATGTCAAGTATTTTCTTTTTTTTTTCTTGCCTTCTTCCATAATTATTTTTACAGAGAGCTGTTCTTTCAATCAGGTCACTGAACTCTGAAAAACAAACCTTCAAGGCTGCTTTTGAAAAATTGGACCTTCCTTTCCTTTCAATAGAAAGATTCACAACTTTCCCGTGCGAGCCAAGACTCAAAAAATAACATAAATCCTTTCAGTGCTGTCTCTCTCTTTGCCTGTGTAACAGATATTTCTGCTAACATTTACTTTTGTAATTTTTCACATTATTCTAGCTCTCAGAGGTTAATATTTACCATTCATTTCGATATTCACAAACTACAGAGGTAGGATTGCAAATATCCGCCCTGGGAAAATGAGCAACTCTGCCAGAAAATATGTGCAAGTTTCTTTGTGGAACTGTGGGAGACAACGCAGCACTGACAACATTTCATGGATTCATCTGTTTGGGTTTTAAACATCTGCACAATCAATTCATGCAGCACAACAACTGCAATTGCAAAAGGATAACCAGAGCATTACAGCAAACAGGGTTTAGTCCCTTTGAACAGTGGAAAAATATTATTAAAAAACAAGGTAAAGTGATAAATAGAATGGAAATAATTGGAATTATACCCTCAAACTGATACCAAACTGATTTTCTGGGAGGCATCTACAAATAGAGAAGACACTGAGCAGCACAGCAAAATTCAACAGAGCTGCCTGCACAAGCTGACCCACTGCTGGCAATAATATCAAATCATAAATGAATTAATTTGCTTGCTGACCAAGTAGTTTGCCATATTAAAGTGCAAGTTTGCAAGACATGTATTCTATTATCCCAGACTGCACTCTTGACACTTTGCATTAGGAACATTTAGCATTCAGCCTTTGATATTTTGAACGCTGAGTACAATGAAGTTGTCAGCACAAAGCAGGGTTTTATTCAATTTTGAGATGTAACAAGTGAGGATCTTACAGAACCACCAGTGAGAAGAGCAAAACAATGGAGAGCTGATGATTTGAAGGGAAGGGAAAAGGGGAAAAGGGGAAAAGGGGAAAAGGGGAAAAGGGGAAAAGGGGAAAGGGAAAGGGAAAGGGAAAGGGAAAGGGAAAGGGAAAGGGAAAGGGAAAGGGAAAGGGAAAGGGAAAGGGAAAGGGAAAGGGAAAGGGAAAGGGAAAGGGAAAGGGAAAGGGAAAGGGAAAGGGAAAGGGAAAGGGAAAGGGAGAAAGAAGAGAGAAGAGAGAGAAGAGAAGAGAAGAGAAGAGAAGAGAAGAGAAGAGAAGAGAAGAGAGGAGAAGCAGCAGTTATTGTTTTATTTCTAGCATGCAGGAAGCAATATTTGCTCCAAAGGCAGCTCCCAGTGACGGGGAGAGTGATCATGTACTCCAAGGCTGCAGCGAGCTTGTTCTGCTCTTGTCACCGTGATCTAACGCTGGCAGTACGAAGTGAGCAAGCAGAGAGCATTGATTAACACTGCCAGGCAGCTGTGCTGGAATCCTCAAGTCAATATTGTGTGCTCTTGGTTAAAAAAAAAAAATAAAACCCACCAAAAATAATGGGAAAAAGAAAAAGAAGACAGATTCGGTGTATTTTGATCAGCACAAGGTACAGCTGCGATTCAGTGGCAGCAGCAGGGAAGGAAGCCACCCACAGGAAGAGCAAACTTGTTCTGTCACATCTTAGCATGTAGCAAAATTCCAGCATCAGCACCAATTCCCTAAAATCGAGGCTGCAATTGGCAGCCCACCCAACCTTCTGAGGTAAGAGAACAATAAATGTGTATATTCCTATGTATATATAAATATTTACAGACCGCATGAAACTAAATTTAATAAACATTCCAGGAAGGAAGGGACTTGGAGGAATAGCCAGACAATGAAATAAAGTTTTTTTTACTACATGGCTGTAATTTTAAGACCTTACAGAAAATGAACTCCTTGGTGATCACATTCCAAAGAACTCGGGAATGTTTTCCAGGATGCCATGTCGTATCCCTTAACACTGGATGGTGATTATTTTAAATCCCTGCTATAAGACACAAGTATTTGATTAAAACAAATTCCAGCCTAAATCTGGGTGTTCCATTTTATTAGGGATGCAGGGACAGAAGGGAACGGGGTGACTACAGCCTGCTGATGTCCCAACAGCATCAACTGCACGAGGGTTCAGCTGCTCAGGGATTCATTTGGAGCACTCACCACCACTGAAAATGGTAATAAATGGTGTTTTGCTCTTTGCATTTCTTGACCAGCCCTTATTGTGCTGGAGATGCTCAGATGAGGACAGAGGTTTATCTCATCCCCTTCATCAGAGCTGCAATTGGAGCCTGCACCAGCAACAGTTTCTCAAAGCACCACCAGCCTCAGAGCTGTATCCAGGTAACAAAATAAACCAGCAAATGAGGGGAAGAACACCAGAGGTCGTGGAAATACCTGTAAAGATGCACCTTGGATTCCCAAGCACACTGAAGTGACAGGGTGGGACTGCAGAGAACAGGCTGATGGCTTCTCTGTGCAGCACTGAGGACAGCCAGGCTTCTCCAATTCATTTTCTTATGGGGAACCAGGGAAATTCTGGCTGGAGCTGGCCAAAGCTTAATCTTTTCAGTCCATAAAAAATTTAAACAGTTTGCTCCCATTTCATAAATGTTGGCATTTTTTGTGAAGGGAGAAAAGACCCCAACAGAATCTTTCCTTGAAATCAAATGGGGATGACTCGTCCATCCTGGAAAGCCAGCATGTGCTGCTCATTCCATCCGAATTCCTGGGCCAGGAGTGAGGCAGCACCAGGGGCTCCCTGAGCAGGAATCCTGGGAACTCAGTGCCACGTCTGAGGGGACACCACTGCCCCTCAAACCCTCCTGCACAAAGTGTCCAATGCTGATATGGGAGATGGGTGTGGTGTGAGAGCTGTGGTGGGGTCTCCTAAAAACTGGGAATCCCTTGGCATGATTCCCTGGGAATCCATGAGATAATCACACTGCCAGCTTGGTAGAGACTGTTCTTTCCAGGTGTCAACAAGTGTTACTACAAACTCTTTCAGCTACAAGGGAAAAAAAGAAGGCAAAAAATAAATGAAAAAACAACAAAAAAAAGTGATTATCTTTGTAACATCAATAGAGACAACTAAAATCCTGTGGGGTGTTCCCCCTCAGTCCTTTTCACAGGGATCAACCTCATTCAGGGCCAGGTTTGGAATTTATTCCCTAAAAAGGAATAAATAAAGGAGTGATGATAATCCTTGAGTTTTAGGACACATGGGAAGCCCTGATGCTTCACCATGGCCAAAGCCAAAGGGAAATCCCACCCAAATCCCCCTGGCTGCAGAAGTGGAATCCATCTGGGTGTCCAAGTGGGACAGGAGCAGATATTCCACAACCCACCTGACACAAAACAGCCAAACAGGAGACCCAGAACAGGAGTTTTTCTTCTGCCATTTAACATACCCCATAACCTTGAGGACATTGTCTTAAACAAAGGCTTGAACTCGGAGTGAATTGTAATTCTCGCAGCTTTGAAACCCAGGAGAGTGAAATCCTTGCCAGAAAGATCCTGAAGGGGTAAAGAGAGAGAGAGAGAAAAAAAAGAGAGAATAAACTTGATAATTATGAAAAAAATAATATGCACATCCATAGTTTTGCTAAGTTTGGGATTGACGAGGAGAATCAAAGTGGTAGCCTGAAGAGAAAATCTGTGTTTGAGGCAGGAGATTAACTGACAAAAATTAAACTCAAGGCTGAAGACACAAAGAAGAGCGAAAACCTACAAGAAACCTCACAAGAAAGAAAGATCAGATTACTTTTTATGACCAAGAGGCAAAACTAAGGAAAATATTTCAGACATGAGAGCTGTTATTTTTGTACCTTTGAAGCAACACATAACTGGCACAAAAGACAACATGAGACAAGACAGGTAACCCAGTCCTTTCAGACTTTGTGGCTGCAATCTCCTCCACGTGAGAGGTTTCCTTGTGCTTCCTTTCTTTCAGTAAGTGAATAAATTCCAGGAATCACAACTACGATTATTCCAATTTGTGTTTTCTTCTCAGGCTTCAAACGCCAGAACCAAAGGACCAAAGGCCTTGAGTGCTGCAGGAAAACTTCAGACATGACCCTGAATTTTATTTCTGCACGAAGCAAAATTATTATAAAAGGTATTGCTCCACCATATCTTTTTTTGTTTAACAATCCCAATTTAGAATATTTTTGATTCCCACTAAATGAATGGAAAATGTGTCAGTCTAAAGACAAAAGGACCTGACAAAAGTGAGAAAACAATGTTCTGTGGCTAAGGAAGAGTTGTTGTCATGGCACCTCCTTTTCACAAGGATCTACAGCAATGTCCATGCCTTGAGCAAGGACATCTGTTAGAAAAATGGGACAAAATGTGGGCACAGATGCAGCAATTGGGATGTGTGGAGTGACCAAGTCTAAATCTTAGACTTCGAAATTCCTATTCAGTTGTTTAATCATGAAGAAATCTTGGGGTGTTCAACTCCTAAATCAATAGTTTGGGTAATTTCAAACCTCTTTGCACCCACACTAAGTTCCCACATCTTGTCAAGATATTCCAGACTAGAATTCCCCATCTTGTAGCTGTACCTGGCACAGGCAGCTGGAAAACAAGAGTGGTAGGTTTATACTTCCCAAACATCCTTGGTGCTCAAAGGCACGGGTTTAAAAGGGTTTGCACCAACCAGGGAAGGAGAGTTTAATTTCTCTCTTACTTTCCATGCAATTTCTCTGACATATTTGGGATAAAGTGTATTCCTTGTGCTGGCAATATTCTACTTTTCAGGGGAAAAAAGAAAGGGACATTGTTATGACTAGATATACAAGGAAACAGGGAATTAGGAGGCTCCTTTGAGGTAAAGGAGACCCTTACCAAGGCCAGAGACTTTCATATTTATTTTGCATTAAGTTGCCATTGAAGAAAATATAGAAAAGTGACAAGAGCAGAGACCAAACATTTGTGCTGTGATCGTTGCTATCGCAGCAGAGAACACACAGACACCACCCCCCGCTAGTCTTCCTCTCTCAGAATCCCAGAATTCCAGAATCAATTGGAAAACACCTCTGAGATCATCAAGTCCAGCCTATGACTGATCACGACATTGTCAACTAAACCTGAGCACTGTGTGCCACATGCAGCTGTTCCTTAAACACCTTCCTCTGTTCTGCCTGTTTTGGGTGAAGATTTCATGGAATTGTCGCTCTCAAACAAAGGTCTGAGGCTGTGAGTCCAGAGGGAGGCTCAGGAGGTGCAGGATTAGGTGCCTCCAACAGCAGCATCGATTAGTTTGGGCACTCAGGACCTTTGCTGTCAAGGACAACCTGGGCTTTCCAAGATGCTAAACACTCCCCAGGCACGGCCAGGCAGCCCAGGCATCCAAATTAACTCGCAGTGCTCTCCTGGGATGGTGGGACAGGCAGCTGGGAAGTCCCTCAGTGCATCCACGGAGTTGGGGTGGGAGTGGCTTTTGAAAGCCATGTCCCGCGTGTCCCCATCTCCCTGACAGGGTCAGCCTCACTCAGCTGCTGTGGAGCTGCATCTCTTTGGGGTGAGACCAAGCTGGAATTCGTGTTCCAGGCAGAAATGGGGCTGCAGGCAGCGGGATCAGGCTCGCCATCATCTGAGGGGAACAACCTGGAAAGGCTTTTACTGGGGACATCTGGTACTCAGTGTCACCAATTCACTCTGCAGAGCTGTTCCAGTGAGTTACTGCCAGCGTGGCTGCAGCCTTTGTGAAGTGAGTTTATTAACTAAAATATTTCATAATGCCACGGCCTCACTCTTCCCAATAACAGATATTCTTTTCCATGTTTAGACACTGGAGCAGATGGCAGAAGTTCAGGGTGTCACCTCCTTGCATTGCTTCTCGTGCCCAAAGGCTTCAGAGCTCCTCAACCTCAGCCTGGAAAATCTGTAGGCATTGCCCAAATTTTAAGCAAGAGGAACAAAAGATCTGGATAATAGCTGGTCCAAAGTCACACTAACAAAATCAGAGCAGAAACCAAATTTCATCTTTGCTCTTTTGCTTTAACCTTACAGCTATTATTAATTAAATAAATCCAAAGTTTGATTAATCTGACATGAAATTCTGGGAATGATATGAGCTCTCCTCCATATGTGGCGCTGGAAATATCCCACCAGCTCTAGAATCATTCAGCAGTGGGGATATGAACAGAGCAGGAAGACCAAAAGGCAGTAAAAAAGCAAAAGGAAATTGGCTGCTGCTTTACCAATTTCCTGTTGGGGCTCTTCAGGCTGGATTGCTCAGGACAACCATTACAGGGAGGTTTGGAGCTCTGGAAAGCTTTTATTGACCTCTCTGTAAATACAAAATGGCCCGTGAATTAAATGGGAGGGTCACTCTGAGGAAGTTCAACAGACTTGGCAGATTCTTGGGAATAAGCAAAAGCAGGGATCAAGAGGACTGATTGAAAATATGCAGTTATTGTGCAAGGGATTCTTTTCCTTGGGAGCAAAATCCCTGGGGCTTTCTAGGCCAGGATTTACAAGGCTAATGAAGGGTGTTGGGTTTTTTTCCCTTCTGTCACAAAAAATTCAGCTAAAGACAAGCCAGAGGGACAAGCAAGTGTCTTGCTGCTGAAAAGATGTTTTCCAAAGCTTTCCATCATTCTTTTTCCCCCTCATGTTTGCCCACTCTCTCACTCAGTCTTGAGAGATCCCTCCTCCTGAGATGGGATTTGGAATTTGGTACCACCAAGTTCTGTTCATTTGGAAACACAGTTTTCCCCATGCTTCAAGAAGTTTCTCTAATTACACCAAAAGCTGAGTAAAAGTATCTTTGCAAAACCCTTTGGATTCTCTCTCCCTCCTCTTTCTGTTTTATTCTTTTTTTGGTTATCATTAAACAATCAATATTTTATTTTCATATCCTTTTATATGGAGTTGAAACAACTTCCAGTGATTACATTTACATGAATCCCTGTTATTACAGAAAACTCTTTTATCCATCATTGTGCATCCTTGATTTGAAATTAACTTCTTCAATTAGTTATAAAAGTAGGAGGCATAAAGAATCTTCTATATATCTAGTTATACATTCTATATATTCTTCTTAATATCTAATATTAATATTTTTATTTGTTAATCAATTTCCTTCCCTTTATTTTTATCCATGATCATCGTGACTCCAAAGGCTTATTTGCAGGGGACCTGTGGAATTATAGTTTGGATCTTATTCTCCTTGATAGAAATCCTAAATCAAATGAATGGACCTCCTGCTACTTAAAGTTCCCAGCAAATTAGGGCTGTGGACATTAGAGGAAAGTCTGACCATGATTAAAAAGATATCCAAGCTTTGGTCTTGAGATCTGGACGCTTTTAAGAAAAAAAATATAAATTAATTGAAGAAGTTCTAACTAACTTTGAAATTTCTGATCTGTTCGCTTCATCTCAAAACTCTTTCCCAGCAGCAGAAACTCCGAGCCCTGCTGCTGGTGCTGTTGTTTTTAATCACAAAGCCCAGTTTAGGACGTGCTGACAAACCCGGCTTGTCGGGAACGTCCTGCCCAAACCCAGCACGCCGCCTCCGAAGAAAAACACAATTATTGCAGTGTGCAAACGCTCATTTATCACATTTTATTCATCCCCCTGTAACAGCCTGGGACAGGGACACGGCGAGGCTGAAATCCGTAAAACCCAGATGTGCAGGAATCGCTGCTGGAGCCCAGGTGGGACCAAAACCAGGGAGACAAAAGGGAAAAATTATCTTCTTTGAGTGGCAATTTCCCAGCATTGATGACCTTGAAGAGTGACCAGAAGAGGAGTCAGAAAATGTGTGTTAGAGGAGAGAGAACTTCTTCAAAGGTAGGGAACGCATCCCCAACTCTCCCGGGTCCTCAGGTATAAAACACAAAGCTTTAGTCAATTTGTGAAAGTGAGAAAGTCTGGTTTCACACAACCAGAAATTGAGGACAAGTAAAAACCCATATTTATTTCAATTTAATATAAACACCTGGAAGTCTGAGAAGATCCTGCCACTGTTTCTGGAGTAAAAGATGTGTATTCAAAATCATTAATGCGTTAAGCCAATAATGGGTTTAAGAGGGAGCACTCCTGTAATACACATTCGTTTTTGTGCCGTGCAAAGGAGGGTGTGGGGGGAAATAAAACTAACATAATGGAAATGCAGAGATGCCCAAAGCCTCGGAAAAAAACAAGGGAATAAGGGAATATGAAAGCTGGATGCAAAAAGTTGCTTTCTCAATGCCTTCAGGCCTGACTTTATTCGTTTTGTTTTGCCAGTCATGAGTAATTTGGCTACTCGATAGTTATGCAGGATCCTTTTTAAGCCCCTATGTTGACATTATGATTGCTTAAATGTCTAAAAATATGCTGATCTCTAGTGGCACACAAGAAGAAAAAGAAAAAGAAAAAAAAAACCCACAAAAAACCCACCCCAAAACAAAACAAAAAGCCAAACCCGAAAAGAACAGGGAAATAATTTCAGGAAAATATTCAGAAGCCATCTGTAAATTGCTTCCATTTGTCATGCTTAGGAAGAGAATGCATTCTGCACATCAAATCCTTTAATCCTTGCAAATGTGATCAAATTTGTATCACAGGAATTTTATATACACAGAAAAGCAGATTTTTAAAGTCTTCTTTTACTGTAATGAAGGACAGAGACGTTACTGGGGAACAAAACCTGTCACGGTGTCTTCCTTCCTTCCCGAATTTTCCTAAAAATACACAGCTATTTATATATTTTTCTCTTACCTTTGTTTCTTTTCCTCCAGAATAAGTTCAGACTGTCCAAAAAATAAACCTGGGGGTGAGCTGAGCTGCTTTGAGCCTCTCCCAGCAGCTCCTGCTGGGTTCATGCAGACCAGAAATGTCCCCGGTTTTGTGGGACCTTTTGGAACCTTCTGTGGGCTCTCAGTTCCTGCTGAAGGAATTGTCTCTTACTGGGGCTCTTGTCAAGCTGCTCACCCCCAAATTTTTGATCGAAAATGCCTTAATTATTACTGCAAAGTGCTGAGAGAGCAGAAAGAGGAAAGCAAAGCAATGCCAAGTCGTTCGGTTTTTAATTCAACTCCCTCCTCCTCTTTCTGTGTCCTGTGTTCATAGAAAAATTATTTAGGAACATGGAAAAATCTCTTCTCATGTCTCCAGCACTAAAATTTAGGCTGTATTTCCTCTCCCCCACACAAATCCTCCTCACACACTTAGCTCACCCTAAACAATACCAGAAAGGGTCACAGCAGAAGCCCCAAGATTAACTCGATTCACCTAAACCTTTATTGGGGATAAAGATATTTTTCATTCATCTCTTCGCCAGACACCCAGTCAATAACTGAGAGGAAGATTCCTCATTTACTCCCTTCACTTAAAAGATATCAATATCAGAGTTGGAGGGGGGAGAGAAATCCTGTAAAATTCAGCGTAGTCAAGCGCTGACTTTAATGTTGCCTCTTCAGAGGCCGCGAAGCCGAGTTTGGGATGAGATTCCCCCGCCTGCAAAGCACAGAGGGAAAGAACAGACAGCACTGGGACATCCCCTGCTCCTCCAGGAAAAGAGACAGGAATGAAAAGACTAGATTTTTACTTATGTGTTTATCAAAAGTAAGAACAAATCCCTTCTTTTTAAAGGAATTACGTTGGAAGGTCCGGTGGTTTTTTGCAGCGTGGTCCATGCTGAGTATTTCTGAGGAAAAAGAAAAAAAAATTTACAACCTCCCCCCAATTTTCTGGCATGTGAATGTGGATAAATGTGAATTTTAATTGCAGTTTACATGGGAACATAAAAGAAGTGTCTTCATAAGGGAAAATTGTTAACAACTTGCAAAGTCGGTCTGGTGCTAAAAGGCTAAAAGGTCTTCTAAGTAAAATTCTTGAGACAAACATGATTTTTAAGAGCAGGGATCAAAATTAAGATTTCACTGAGTGAAATTGTCACTGATGCTGATTTCCAGCCAAGATTATGTATATGTCTGATACACACACATGTGTGTTTTCACTTGGTCAGCAGAGAGTTTGAATTTCTTATGGAGACCACCAACTTGGCTGGACAAGTTTCAGTTCTGAAAAAAAAAAAATGGAGAGAAGTGATTTAACTCATTCTTGCCACAGTAACATGAACGACGCATTGACAAAGTCAAGGGTCCATCCCCAGACACACTTCCAGCCACAGGACAACAGCAGGGTTAATATATGCAGCTGCAGGGAGAGCTTAGAAGAGGTTTTAATTAGTCTAACTACTGTTCTAAAGACACAGATTTGATAAAGAAACCTGCACAAAACACTCTAATCTTTAAATAACCAGCAGCAAATGGGCAACACTGGAAATTCAGCCAAGATACCAATGAGTGGCTCATCCTCTTTGGCCTGGGCTGTCTATCATTGCACATAACTTTCTCACATTCTCTAGAAGGGTTTGCTAAACCCCATCTTAGATGAACAACCCGATGATGCCAAGGAGATGCTCCAAGTACTGGAGCTCCTCTGCTCTGGAGCCAGGCTGGGAGAACTGGGATTGTTCAGCCTGGAGAAGAAAAGGCTCCAGGGGGACCCCAGATCTCATTCCAGGGCTTAAAGGGGCTCCAGGAGAGCTGGAGAAGAACTGGGGACAAGGGATGGAGGGACAGGACACAGGGAATGGATTCCCACTGCCAGAGGGCAGCAATGGATGGGATATTGGGAAGGAATTCCTGGTTGTGAGGGAGGGGAGGGGCTGGGATGGAATTCCCAGATTTGCTGTGGCTGCCCCTGGATCCCTGGCAGTGCCCAAGGGCAGGCTGGACATTGGGGCTGGGAGTGACCTGGGACAGTGGGAGGTGTCCTTGCCCATGGCAGGGGTGGCACTGGATGGGTTTAAGGTCCCTTCCAACCCAAACCTTTCCAAGGTCTGAGAACAATGGAGAAAGTCCCTATTTCCAACTCCTGGATTACTCAGCACGAAGACAAAGGACTAAAAGATTGGTCTGGGCTGTAGGCTTTACATCATAAATGTGTCACATTCAGCATTTCATTCCAACAAATGAAAAACCCGGGGGCAGCAGACCCACCTTCAGTAGGAGCACGAAATTCATTTGGACTTCCCAGAAACTCCAGTGTAATTCATTAACGGATGTGCCATTAAAAAAGGAGTTGCAGGAGAGTGAAATAAAAGAAGGGCTGATAGATAGTGTTGCATTGATGGGTTCCGCTTGGTTGGTAACATCAAGTGGCAGAATGAGAACAGTTTTTAAGATATGATTAAATATAAATTTTATCAAAGGAGCAGTAAAACATTATGGCTTTAGGCTTTTTAAATTCCGTACACATTCTAGGATTCCAAAAATAAAGCTCCGGCTTCTTAAAATTGAATGTCTGCCTTGTATCATTTTTAAAAAGCCCCCATCTGAGAACTGCAGAATTTTTCTCTGCAGGACCAGCCCAGGAGGATTTAGAGAGGCGACAGATTGGCCGGAGGCTGAGCTCACTTGGCCACAAAATGTTGACTCCACCTTTACACCTGGAGCCCTCTGGATTTATCTGATGCCTCAGAAATGTGACCCACCCACAAGGAGGACTGTGCTGTCACTTGGATTGAAATCAAAGTCCAACCCTATTATTCTGAATAGAAAGGGAAATAAGAAGAGCCTGCTGGGCCTGGCATGGGGACAAAGCCCCTCCCACACTCAGGTGTCATCACCCACATTGGGTGAAAAACGGGGATTTTCTTTAGTCCTCTGTTCACCTTCTGCAAAGGAAATGACACCTCCCATCACAATTTCCCTTCTGGAGGTGCACAAAGCTCATCTGATGCTTTTCAGGATTGTTGTGTTTAAAATAGCAAAGGGTCATCCTTGATGGATCCTCACACATGGAGATCCTTCCCCCCTCATCCTCATCCCAATCCTGGGAGTGTCCCCACATGGATTCATCCAGGGGAGCTGAAAGGATCCAACCTCAGGTCAAAGGTTGGGTTCAATCATCTTGGATCTCTTTTCCAACCTTAATAATTCTATAATTTCGACTCATTAAAAAATATAATCCCACCTCAGCCCAGTTTCCTCTCCAAGCCTGGCTGCTCCCAGAGCATTTCCCACTGCCTCTCCTCGCTTTCCCCCTCTCTAAATCAAACCCACCTCTTCTCCCATTTTTGGGAT
This sequence comes from Petroica traversi, assembly GCA_025920805.1. NCBI lineage: Eukaryota > Metazoa > Chordata > Aves > Passeriformes > Petroicidae > Petroica > Petroica traversi. The sequence goes on from JAHLSL010000018.1 coordinate 1,749,308, forward strand.
CTGATTACATTTACCACCATGAGAAGACATAATTACACTGGGGTTTAAGGAGAATATTTTGTTCTTATCCCACCCTTACTTCTCACTAAATGCACATCAGCTATCACACAGAGAAATAAAATAAACTAGATATTGAATTATTTCCCCTGATTTTTTGGGAAACGGTTGTGCAGCAGGGCTTCCTTACCATAACAATAGACCTGTGAGAGCAAGATCATCCTAATTTACATCACTATGTGTTCTTTAGCTATTAAAAAAAAATCCCCCATATTAATTAGTTCCTGCTCTAATTGTTACAAAAAATTAGTCTGAAAGAGAATAAAGAAAATAAGGTGCAGAGCACCGTACTATTTACAAGTACCAAAACTTGAAATAAATATTCAACGTTGTCTTTTCAAGCAAAATGCCTGGCCAGTTTTGAATAATAAAGCAGGACAAAGTCATTTACACAGAAAAAGCTAATGATTTCTGTATTTTGCTGCTGGTAAAGAATTGAAGGATAGCTGATTTGAATCTTCCTTCAATCTCCCATCAATAAAACAGAGACAAGGCAGATTCGAAAGCTGATCTGGGAGAGTCATGTTTTTATAATTGCTTTTTACCCTCAGGCGTTTGAAATCCAGAGGGTCACGAGTGCCTGTATTAGTGCTGGAGCAGGCCAAGAGGCCCAGTCAAAACCCTGAGACACAAATTAATTTGTTTGTGGTTCTCATGTCTAATTTGGGGAAAGAGAAAACTCTTTGCCACTTTGCAATGTTATGATCTAATTAAAGGGAGATACATGTGAAATATTTATGCAACCTTTAGGAAAAAAAAAAAAAGAGAGAGAGAAAAAAAAATCTTTTGGCTCCGTCTCATTTGGGAAATTTTCTGAAATACGGGGATGGAACCATTTATTAAACAAATATAGAAAAACTGAGGGCCAAGCTTTTGTTTCGGTAAATGACATTTGCAAAATTGCAGAATAGGTTGTGTTAAAATTCGTTTTGAACTCGAATCACAAAATGGCAAAGAAGGAAACCACAACTTCTCACCAGTGCATCCACATTGCAGCCAATATTATGTTGGGAAAAAAGCATTATAACTCGGCCTAGAAAACATTGAAATTATGCTGAATTAAGGGGATATAAGAAAGGAAAGTGCTATCAAGGGATAAGCTCCATGGAAAAACAATTCAAGTTGCTCAATATTTTGTGTTCTCCAAGTGACAAGCCTTTCCCAAGCAGGGCTCCAGCACCGTGATTTACGGAGCCAAAACCTGGAGTAACTTCCCTGTGTGTAACAGGCCAGTGGAGAACTGAGATGTTGCTGCACCAGGGTTTTGTGCATTAATAGAAATTGGGCAGGAATTGTTCCCTGGGAGGGTGGGCAGGCCCTGGCACAGGGTGCCCAGATTTTCTGGGGCTGCCCCTGGATCCCTGGCAGTGCCCAAGGCCAGGCTGGACAGGGCTGGGAGCAGCATCCCTGTCATGGCAGGGGTGGCTCTGGGTGCTCTTCGAGGTCCCTTTTAACCCAGACCACTCAGTGAAGGTGCTGCAATCCCACCATTCCTTAGGAAAACACATAGTGCAGATACTTTTACTTTATTAAAAATCTTCCATACCTTTACGATGATCTTTTTCCACTGAGGCCAGACCTCACCACAAAAAGGTGTCCTGCTCCCTGAGAGCACTCTCCCTTGCTGGAATCCTTAAAAAAATTGAAACTATAATTTTAAAACGGGCTGAGTTCTATAATGAAACTACAAACTCCCGTGTCCTGAGACTTTTTTTTTTTTTTATCTGAGAGCACAGGGAAAATTCTGGCCTAAAGAGGGGGAAAACTCCAAGTAATGTAAACACATGAATATTAAAACTCCACGCCCTTTCCAGAGGAGAATTCTCGGCAAGGTGAAGAGATGCTGCTCTGTTTTCAGGAGCTTTTCCCCACACGAGGCAGCTTTCCCTTCACGCTCCTGTCGTTAAAGTCCATTTGGGTGAAAACCATCACACCACGTCTTGCTTCAGCACGGCCGCTGACCCTTTCCACAGGTCCCTTGTGCTGCATAAAGTGTTTGCTTCCTTGGGAAGCACTTAATGAAAATGGACAGTAAATCACTTGATTTCGAGTTTGCATTTGTTTATTTGGCATCTGATTATAACCTGCTCGTTGACCTTGTTTGATAGGTGATGGGACAAGCTCTTAGAGCACTGGCTGCTAGAGACAAGCTCTGAAAACAGCAAAGGCTTTTAAAACTTAGCAAAATAAGTAACAGCCGAGGAAATATATCATCATCCCATCCTGCCACTCCTGTCCTGTAAACATGTGTGTGGCCCTTAATCACACTAATAAAAGTGCTGGAGCCAAGGGGAATACCTGAAGGAGAGCGAGTTTGCAGGGCCAGGGCTTATTCCTCCAGCTTTGTCAGAGGAAGCTTGTCAAATAAACCGAAGACTGATAGCTGCTATATTTCCCCTTATTATAATCCAGAAACAACATACTTGTCTGAACAAAATAGAAATAAGTCCTCTTTGAGGCCACTCTGTTTGCCTTGACAGCAAGCTTGGGTTTTAAGCCAAGACTCCAGATTGTTTTTGTGAAAACATTTCCACTTGTCTGAAAGAGTATATGTAATGGATATGTGATAGCAGTAATGCAATGCTGAAGTAATCTCGGGAGGACGCGCTCATCTCCGGGGACCCCGCGCTGCACCGGGTACTGCACACCAGGAAGAGAAAATTGGTATTCTAACAATATGGAGAATGCCTGCGATTTGTACCTCGCAAAAACACCAGCCCTCATTTATAATTCAGCTGTAATGCGTGCTTTCCTTGTAGGAAGTGTTTTGCTTTCGGGAGGAAATGGAAGTGACATTTTTTTGAAGGCTCTTTTCTGGCTTCGTGTGGGATCGGAGAGCGCGAGGCCCTGGCACTGCCAGCCAAAACCACCTGGTGGGATGGGCAAGACACCACCAAAAAGAAATCCCTTTAATCTGGAAAATGGTTTCCTATATGTTTTTCCACTCACTTTGTGTTAATTTTGAAATTCAGTGTCAAAAACTCTGCTCCAACAGGAGGAGTTAAGACAAGCCCTTTTTCAGGATGGTGAGGTTTGGTGGCCCACAGCAGCACTGGGGGTGCCAAGGAGAGGCTGCAATAACTCACCCCAGGGCTTTGTGTGATAATGAGCACCTCCCTAAACCCCAAATTACCCCACAGGATTTAGATCACTGGGTGAGTGGGAGCACTGGCCTCCTGGTGGGTCCTCCTGCCTCTGGTGTCTACATAGAGAAAAACCTGTGTGAAGCCAAGAAAATTGATAAAAGAGGGCCCTTCCATATCACAGGTGAAAAACAGAGACAAAAGCAATGCACGGAAACTGAAATAAACTTCATTTTATCAAAAAAATGAGCACTAGAGTAATTAAGGCAATGATTTTTCCACTCTTGGAGAACATTTTGCTCAACATAATTTTGACAAAATCTGCTGGGCCTCTGGGGCTCCAAGGAGGGGGTGAGTGGGGCAGGGACTCACACCTACTTCTCCCCACATGTACCCAATTCCGACCAAAACCATTTGAGCTACAGAAATTCCTTTGCAAACATGGTTAAAAAAAAACCCAAGCAGATGACAATTTTTAAATTTCATGGGCACTTCCAGTTTTATTCTACTCGTCATATTTAATCTTAACAGCACAAGCAGAGCCATGAGGGGACAGGTACAAATATCCAGCAGGCCAGTTGGTACTGACAGAATAAGAGGGCTACACCAGCCAGCAAAATAAAAATTGCAGCAAAGACTGAGTTTTACAGGGGAGTGACAGAAGGTAACACTGTAATGTATCTCATTCCAGTGCATCCAAACAGTATAACATTGTTTTCCAGGGAAGTTAATGGGGTTCCCAAATATGCACAGCTGAGGGCAGAATCTGGCCCTGAAGTTAACTATTTGAGCGATGCAAATTTTAAATTTAAGACATGTATCAAAGGTAAGCCTAAGTGTTCAGTCATTTTACCCAACCTTGGCACAAGAAAAAGAATTCAATTTTAGAATGTGTCTGTAATTCCAAAAGGGGGAGAAAACAGGCTAAAATATATTCCTTGAAGAGAGATGCAAGTTTCTCATTTATATTCGATCTCGGATGAGATTTGGTAAATGCAGACCCTTCCACAAAGTGAATATTATAGTGAGGCCGTAACATTTTACTAACACGAATTCATAAGGTGACCCTGGAGATCAACAATAAAACAAAATTCCATAATAGACTTAAATAGCAGAAAGGGTTCGGTGTTTCTGTTGTCTCCCCAAATATGTTTCACTCTGCACAGTTTTTCTAAGGGAACGTTTTGGCCTGTAAAGAACAAAATACATTTTCAATCAGCCAAAATCATGAAGCATTCTTGATAGCTGTACATTAGCTTTTTACAGCTGTCTTGGTTTTTATACTGTCTTTTACAGAGCGGATTTCCCCCTCCCCACACCTATAAAAGGTAGGTAAATTAAACAAATTATGAACTATGCAGTGCTTGAATACTTTGTAAAATTGTAGAACCAGCTTTTCGAAACCTTTAATGCTCCATCTCCCAGAGGTGAAATGCCAGCCTCCATTCGGGTCTCTTTCAGTTGCCCTTGCCACTTCAAAATGTGTCTGGAAACAGCTCTGCAGATGGCCTCGTATGTTTTACAGGAAATATTACTTAAACATTGGAAAGGATCGAATTTCTCCTGTTAGGAATTACAAATCTGGATTTCATTTTCTCTCTTTCCCCCCCCCCCCCCACCCCTCCCCGCCTCTCACCCCCCAAACCATGGGAAAAAAATGTGATTGTTACATATGACACTAAGGAAGTACTTGGGATTTTTGGTTTTTATTTAATATGCCACTTGTATTGGAAAATAAGGAATAAATCTTGGAAATGTAACTGGGTAAAATAAGTCCTTTTCTTCATATAAAATAGTAGCTAATCGAAAAGATTTCCCAGAAGCATCAAAGCTTTTTATATACGATGATCTGGAAAACATATTGTGTAGGATTTTTATTTTTGCTCTTATTCTTATGAATGTAAAAGAATAATAAACTTTCCTTTCAGCTTCTCAGGGAGAGTTTCTTAACATTTGAGGCATTTCTTACATATTGACCTTGGTTTATGTATTCTGCAAAGATTCATTAAGCTTAGGGGGGTTCTATTGTCAGGAAAATGGTTAGCATTAGTAAAACACACAATTAAAATAGTAGCAGGTGATGTCAGTTTTAGTAGAGTTGACATTAATGACCTGTTCATAAGGGGCAATTTCCACACTAATGTCATGTTCTTTAAATGGAAATAGCCAGGAATACACATTTTCCATGTAAAATAACCCTTTTTGTAATTCATTAAATTCCCTTTCCCCCTATATTTAAGTAGACACCTTTCCAAGAGGGAGTAGAATTCCAAATAAAGACATAGGAAATTAAAATCAGGGTTCCCACAACTAGTCTATTTAATATTCATATTCAGGAAAAGATCCATAAACTCTTTTTCTTCTCTTTTATTAACAAAGGAAGTAAACTCCCCTTGACAGTCTACTTTTCCCAGCCGTGTTCCAGAGGCAGTGAGCGACAACTGCCTTTGTTTCGGGGTAGAATTAAATATCCTTGTACAGGAGCAGGGCAGGGATTCATGTGGGAGGAGATTTCTGCTGTGTCCCACCTGGGGTAACCCATCCCTTTTTCTGGATTGAGATGGGATTTCATAGAATCCTAGAACAGTTTGGGTTGGAAGTGACCTTAAAATCCTCCAGGTCCACCCTCTCATAGGCAGGGACACCTTCCTCTATCCCAGGTTGTTCTAAGCCCCATCCAACCTGTCCTTGGACACTTCCAGGGATGGGACAGCCACAATCTCTGAGGTCAAAATGTAACCAGAGAGGTTGTCCCCAATATTCTTCATGGATGATTTAGATACTGCAGAGCCCCTGGGGCCACAGCAAATGTGATGCTGGAGACCTGGGCAACAATGAAGGGTTGTTTTCCCTTCATTACAAGTCCTGTGTAGCCAAAAGCGTGGCTTGGCCTTCCTAGGGATGGATATGGCAGAAATGCAGGGAAAGACAGGGAGAAAGGATGGGTGTTCACCTTCCTTCACCGCCTTCCAATTCCTCCATACCCTGCTTGGCCATTTCACAGAATCACAGAATCCCTCAGGTTTGAAAAGGCCTCTAGGATCACCAGGTCCAACAATTAATCACTAAACCATGTCCCCAGGTGTCACATCCACATGGCTTTTGAACACTTCCAGGTATGGTGACTCTACCACTGGCCTGGCAGCCTTTTCTAATGCCTGACCAGCCTTTCAGTGAAGACATTTGGGCTCACCCAACCCTCCCTAGTGAGTCTACACCAGGAGCTCTCCACCAACACATTTTCTGTGCTGCTTTTCTGTGTTTACTCTTTAGAGAGCAAAAGAAGGACAGGGCTGGGTGGCTCTGACTGTGCACTTGTGTCCTGTGACACCAGACACCTCCAGATCCCTGAGCTCCTCGCGGCACAGTGCAAAGGCAGTGGCAGATGCCATTCCAGCCACCACGCTGGCGTCACGGGCCAAATCAAACATTTCTCCAGCGAAACAGGATCAGTTGTCTCCAGCTCCCCATCCCCTTCTTCTCACGCCCCTCTCCTCCACAGGAAAAATGTTTTCTTTATTCAAGT
>JAHLSL010000018.1:1760973-1776015 GCA_025920805.1 Petroica traversi
AATTTCCATGAATGTAAATTCCAGCCTCAGCTAATTTTGATGACAATGACTCCTCTCCTTTATGAGGTGCATAATGAGCCGGACCACAGGCTTGCCAAAAGCCATGACAAGCTCCAAGCACGCCCCAGTGGCTCCCAGTGCTTTCTGTACCCAAGGTTTAAACAGAGAGTGCCTCCAGCCAGCGCACATGAAGAACCGAGCTCCGCAATAGACAAATGACTCTTTTGTTTTACATTCTTTTTTAATTAGCCTCTTTTTAATGACCTGAGTTAATAAGTGTCAAAAGGTGCAAAACACAGCATGACTTCATTTTTAAAAGAGAGCATTTGCCTTTAATCTCGTAAGTAAAGCAAGTGCCCTCTTTAAATATCAGCTTCAAATCCAGATATTATATTGTAGGGGATAACAGTTTGCTGTGTATGGTGAATTCCCTCTCCTGCTCAGGCAGCTCAGTTGCCTCAAACCCGACTTACAAAACCACCTGGCGATGATCATTCTCTCTATTTCACCAGCATCTCTCTGAATTTAAATGTTATTTCAACTCCAGCTTGCCAAAGCATTGATTAAAAAAATATTTGAAAGCTTATCTATTTCCTGAAGTTCCTGCATCAAGATTGAGACCTGGAGACAAAATTATTTTAAGAAGAGTAAAACCATCAACTGCAACTAAAAAGGAATAAAGGACCCTGCTGAGAGCAGTAGGATTCCTTTTTTAATTTGCCATGAATTTAGAAATAAGGTTATTTTACTTTTTATGCCTCTATATTTTCCCATGGGCTGCTCATCCCAAAGAACTGGACAAAACCCCTCCAGGTGCCACATTCCTACTGTTTTTCCCAGAAACCTCCCTTGTGCCTTTCCTCCTAGGATTTTTGTCTCCTCCAACTTGTTATTTTAAAAAGACTTTCAAGCACGAAGCTGAATTAGCAGTTTCCCAGTGCAACTTAGCAAAAGCTGCACATTATTTGTAGTTTGTTTTGTCTCCAACGATTATTGAATGTAGACAGATGAGGATTTGCTGTGCAGGAAGCTGCTCATCCCTGGCGAGGAGATGTGTCACTATTTGATGTCGGGGCATGGGAAAATCTTTCCTTGCACCCCAAAAATCCCTTCTGTGAAATCCAGGGTGCCAGGGCAGGGCAGGGGAGGGTGGTGGCACCTCCATGGGCATTGTCCCATCACAGTGCTGTCCCAGGTTTTTCTCCAAAGGAGGCTGCCAATCATCCTGCTAAATTATTTGTTGATTTTGCAATACAGACTAATTTCCACCAGAGATTACTAAGACATCAGAAAAGCCATTTTCAGCTCTAGCCATGAATAGGTAGCAACCCCAAACTGGAAACCTCCAAATTTAGGGGTGGCTCCAAAGTGGTCTCGGAACTGGGTTTGCGGTTCAGCCTCCAAACCAGGGACAGGATTTAAATCCCCACTTCCCGGGGTGAAAACGCAGGAGAGTAATTCACAGAGTCACTCAACTTCTTTATAATATTGATCTTTTCCTGCAGCTAACAAAGAGAAAATTGTCTAAATGCTACAGTACATCTACACAGGAACACAGAGATCATAAAATAACATGAGCGCTTTACAACCAGCCCAGGCTCTCCACGGAGCTGCCTCAGCTTCTCCTCGCTACCAAGAAATCAGAATTTTGGTCATTTTTACTGCAGATCCATCCCTCTGACATGTGTACTCCAAACATTCGAAACACACCATGAGAGATGGAGTTTGGGCCTTTCTATTTTCAAGACAATCACTTTATTTTTGCAGTGGAGCTGAATATTCCTGACTTTACTGGGCCAGGGTCATTAAGCGAGAAGGTAAAGTACAATAATAAAATTATCAACAGAGCTTTTGACAAGCAGTCATGTGCTTGTAAATGAAATTTATTTAGGTGCCACTCAAAACATTATAATTAAGAGGTACAGAATGTATTACCAGATGGTTCCTGTTTAGTATCTATTTCCTTTAGAGAACAAGGTGATTAGAGAGAGCACTAACTCGTAACTGAGCACCAAACACCCCACAGGCCTGATCCAGCCCCTGTTGGAGTCAATTAAAAACTCCTCTTGACTTTCACACCACGAAAATCAAGTCCACCCACTATTTATTTCTAAAAATACATAATTTTTGGGGTCTTTTTTTGTCCCCAGGAAACTTTCTTTCATCCCAGCAAATAACTATCACGTATCAGTGGGTGACATTGGCTGCTCAGGATAGTGACATATTTGCCAATCTTAAATACATCTAATTAAGAGCTTTAATCAGATTCGCCTACATTTAAATAATTAAAAGGTGGCAACAAAAAGGACCTTTGAGTTTCAAGCAGGACACAGAAGTGTCGATATCCCCTTGAACATCAGTGATGCAGGAGAAAGAGATCTTTTATATACATGAAATAAACTCCATCAGCCAAAGAGAGACTTTGTTGCTCTGTTCTTTTCTACCCTTTTGCACATAATCTCCATTAATCATTATTTAGCTCTGTAATGTCACAAGTGTCTCAATTTTTGGTGCACGGGACTGGGATTTCCGAGATTAAGAAAATGGTTGAATGTACACTAGGAAAACATAAATTATTTTAAAATAGAAAATAATTTGCAACTGAAAAATCTTTTCAGCAGAACAATTTATTTTAATAGAGTTACCTGGAGGGGGACATTCAGCCCTCGCAACTCTGAGCAATCCCACTGAAACCTCTTGCACATTTCATGTGAAAAAAACAATTTGAAAATTCAGTTCAAAAACAATCTCAGCCTTGCAAGGTGCTTATGGAACCCATAAGCTGCAGTGTCTTCATAGAATCATGGAATCACTGGATATTTGGGTTGGAAGGGATCTTGAAGATCATCCAGGTCCAATCCCCTGCCATGGGGTCAGTTTTGGGAGCAGTTTTGAATTACTTAAATCAATGTCCTGTTTTCAAAAACAGTGGAAAGAAAGAGCTCAGCCTTTAGCATCAGCATGTAAAGGACTAATTTCTGTCCCTCTTAAAAACTCAGATTCAAAAATACAACAAACTGTGTTTTATGATAATCCATCACCAAGGGTGTCCTTTTCCCACCGGATTTTCCCACCTGACATGGCCTGTCAGTGAGGCTGGTCCCCAGATCAGCTCCCAGTTTCTGCTGGAGGATCAGAAGGCAGCAGCAGGGCTATTAAAAAAAAAACAAAAACAAAAAAAACCCAAACAAACACTGCTAAACTTTCAATTTGGAGGATATAAGCACAAGTAATGAAAAAATACATAACTCCATTCATATATATATATAAGGACAGAGAGATAAATTGGGCTCTTAATTATGTCAACCCATGAACTAGGTCATGCAAACCACATTTTTTTATGCTATACATTCATTTAAACTTAGATAAAACCCAGCAGTTTTGGGGAGAATCTGTCCTGTGCAGTGTTTTGAGTCCCAGCAAGTTTCAATTAGCTGTCCTCATTCCATCAAACTAAATTTAGTCCAGGCATATCAGTTGTGAGTTGTAAACTTTCTTCTTTTTCATCAAATGAACCACATCACGTAATAACTTCTTTTTTCTTTGAGAGAAGTAGAACTGTCCTAGGAATTTAGATTTTCCAAAGGCAGTTTTGATACCAAGTACATTCCCTATTTATTTGTCAGGATAATACCAGGAGTCCTGGTCCCTACCAGCCAGGGAAATGGCAGAATTTTATGATACAGCAGAGGAAAGAGGCAGAAGCCACCCAGAACCAAACATTTAATGTATTCAGGGATAATTTTTAAATTTTACCAGTCCACTATCACACCTCCACGCATTTACAATTAACTCAAGGACTGCTTTTCTCCCCATCAAGCACCCAGAGCATTCAGCTTCGTAAACTCGAATTCCAACCCCAAGGATCCTCTCTGCATTCCGAGGAATTTTTCCCCCCTCTGCCGCAATCCAGTGACGATTATTTCGCAAATTGCCAATCCAGACTGGTATCAGCTCGTGGCTGCTTTTCAGCCGGCACCTCCAGCTTGCATTAATTAAACAGCCCGGGCCGGCTCCGCCTCGGCTCCGTAAACAAACAAAGTGAGATTTCCAGGAGCCGCCGCGCCAACTCTTTTCTGGAGACCCCTTATTAAGCCGCAGGTTTCTGTTTCATTTGCCTGCCTTTCACTTTAAAGCAGGCAGCAGCCACTGAGAGCACAATAATGAAAGAGGTCATGGAGCACCAGTTGTGCATGAAAGATGCGAAAATTTACTGCAAATGAGACAAGAGCAGTAAATTCATTTTTATTCAAATTACTGTCATCATACATTACCACTTCTCCTGTAAACATTGTGCTTCAGACAGTGTGACAGCATATTATTATTTGCGAGATTATACTATTATTAAGCTATTAACATGTCACCTCGCCTTGTCTCTCTAACTTGTCCTATTATGCAGTACCAAGCTGAGTCATTGTTTCAAGCAGGAGGTGACATAGAGGTTAGTTGTAAGAAGGGAGGCCATGCATAGAGTGACAGCTGGCACTTAAAGGCTAACATTTATTCAAAAGAGCCCCCATAATGAGGATGCGAGTGGCTTTTATTTACATATGGGCCCATCCGAGTCCCATGAACGAATTCCTTTTCTTTCTGTCCACATGAGACACCCCTCAGCTCCTGGAATGGGTGCTGAGGAGCCACCTTTCCCTCAAGCTCAGAAAAGTTGGTGAGGGAAGTTGTGGGGACGATGGTCATGCTCATGTGGGGAGATCTGTAGTGCTGTCACCCTCTCCCTTCCTTCCAGTGGGAAGTTGTCCCAGAGGTTTTATCCCCAGGACCCTGAGAGGTTGCTAGCAATTAAAATGTCATCATTTCTAGGCTTCAGAGGCATCCAGTGCACGGTGGCAGCACAAAGCTGCAGCGATAGGAGGGTGATTTGCTGCCTCGTGCTGCACTTGCTGTCCCTAGCAGCCCTGCAGCAGGGCTGGGTGCTTTCCCACAGCTCTTCCTCCACATTTCCAGGAGTTTTAGGGCCTTAGGTGACACCTAACAGGGCTAGACCAGCCCTGCAATCATTCAAGGTACTTCTTTTGCAGCCCTAAATCAGAGTCCAACTACTTTTCCTCCTTCTCTGCTTCATTTCTGTTCCACTTGGATTTGCCCTCCTTTCCCGACCTGCTCTTGATGAAGTTGAAACCTGTTTATGTAAATATTCTTTGCCAAGACTTTGCAGCAATCTTGAGGGGGGAAAGAGTGTCATTTTGTGAAGCCAAGTAAACACCCAGCTTTGTTCTAAATTAGTTGGGGAAGCGTCTCGTGAAGTAGAACAAACAGAGAGAGACATCAGCGAGTTACTAATGATCCCTTGTCAGGCTGGCAGAGGAGCTGCACACACACGAGGCTTCCAGGGCTCCAAGGTTGGCATTCCCAGACGTGGGATGCACTGAAAGCCACCATGCAAATGACACTCCCCGGGCACAGCTCACGCCAGCGCCGTTCCAGTGCCAACCCAGGCCGGAGGGAGGCAACTTTGATGCCTTGAAAGCTCAGGCAAGATTTACTGGTTTGGGTTAGAAAGGAAATTAAAGCTCACCCCATTCCACCCCCTGCCATGAACAGAGACACCTTCCACTGTCCCTGGCTGCTCCAAGCCCTGTCCAGCCTGGCCTTGGATCCAGGGGCAGCCACAACTCCTCAGCCAGGACAACAGGGAAGAATTTCTGCCTAATATCTTAATATTCCCCTTTCTCTACTTTGTTTTCTCTGTGGTTTTTTTGTTTGTTTGTTTGTTTGTTTTTGTTTGTTTTGTTGCTTTTTTTTTTTTCTTCTTCTTTTCTGGTTTAAATCTCTCTCGTGTTCCTATAGAGTAAGACACAGAGGTGGCATCACATCAGGGCAGCAGCCCTGTGTATCTGCTCTACCTGAGCAGAGCACCTCCTCCTTGTGCTCCTCAATCTCTGAACCCTTCTGTAGCACACCAGCATTGTTGAAATCACTCCAAAACATCTTTTTTTAGTAAAATAGAAGCTCAAACTCTGCCCCTGTTACTGCAGCACATCTTGCAAGGTGCCCTCCCACAGCGCAGAGTGGCTGAGCCCAAGCACTCCCCATCCCTGGAATCTGCAGGAATTAAAGCCATGGTAATAAAAACAACCAAAAATGGAAGTTCAGCCAGTCTGAGCTAGGTGTGCCTCAGTATTTCCAATTTCCAGGGTGTTTCCATTAAGCTGGACTGGATGAGGCTCTTTGGGTCTTCCCACCCAGGCCCTTTCAGTGCATTCTCTAATCCTCTGTCATCAGGCTGTGCTTTAGGAGCCGTTAGTGGTTTTTCACATCGTTACCCACATATGGAGTCTGCTCCACAGCCTCGCTGCTTTGATATCAGAAACCTTCTCCTAAATTTCTGACCTCCGTGGAGGTGCAGGTAGCTGGTGCTTAGATGTTGCAGGGCCAACTTTTCTCCCAGAGCCCTTTTTTCCCTCTCACTTGAGCACCATCATTGTGCAATTTACCACCAGTAGTCTCAATTTCACCTCTCACTTCTCATAAACAAGAGGTTTTCTTTTAGTAAATATGCATTTATTTGCCAGCACAGTTTTCCCTTTGGTAACGTCACCCTCATCCATCAGTTTGTTTTTTCAGCCTGCCTCGACATGTCTTGTCTTTCCCTGCCATGGACTGTCCTGAACTGTCAGGATCTCCTGACCCTGCTGGTGAAAACGTCCTCACTCTCTCAGATCAGCTCTCCTGGCTCCTTTGTGGACATGTCCTGGTCAGCAATTACTGCGTTTTATCACACAAGCAGGACTGGTATTGACCTGCTCGTTATTTTAGGAGAATAAAGCACTCAGCAAGGTCATTCATAGAATTCAAAATAGGGCAGAGAAGTTGGAAATGGAGCTTTGTGCTGTTGCCTCATCACCCTAACTTGTCGCCCATTTTTTTTGGAGGCCTTTGCCATTTAGGGGCACCCTCCTTGTCCATTTTCTATCTCATGGTTATTAAACAAAAAAAAAAATCAGATTTGAGAACCATAATGAGACCCATAGATGGAAACTATTCCCTGTTTGATGTGCCCAAAACCTTGCCCCACTAAATCAGCTAAATAAAAGCTCAGGGGACTGATTTGTGGTGTCAGCTTTTAAAATCCCAAACCCTAAGAGATATACAGAGCCCTGCTTCGCATCAGCAGGAATAAAGTTGGACAAAACTCGGAATTAGAAAGAGTTTGTGGTTTTTAATCTGGCCAGTAATCGCTGCTCTCGGGCACCACAGCCCAGGGCTCTAACAAAAGATCAGCACAGGAACCATTAAACACTGAATTTTCCCAGTGCACAGCGAATGCACATATAAACACTGAGTAACCTTAGGCTTAATCAGGGTTCAAAACACAGTTAAGCACCTCTTAAAACACTTTTTTTGTTTACACTGCTGCAGCTTAGACTTGCATTTCCTTGCATGGCACCGGCCACATTTGCAGGCTTAATTTTTAACCGGGACTGAATGAGAGCGCAAAAATCGCTCTTCAATAGAAATCAGGATGTTCTAAGAGCACGTGAATACCACAAGGGAAAATGTGAGGGGGAAAAAAACCCCTTACAATTAGAAAATCAGTACAAAAACTGAAACTGTTCTGCATTTCCCCAAGCAGAGCCATGGATTATTTAGGCTGCAGGAGCAGGAGGATGGTGTGTCCTTCACACTTACAACAGAATGGCCAACAGCAAGGGTTGTCCCCACCTTAAAAATGCTCTGCTGCAAATGTGTGCCCAAACACAAAGTCTGCTTAAATCCAACAGCAGCAAGGAATAAAAATACCAGTGCAGGCAGCAGCTCTGGTGGAGATAGCAGCAGTGTGCTGACCAACAAAAGAATGGGTATTTGGGCCATGATGACAAATATTTGTTCTGATTTATCAAAATAAGTTTGTGTTTCCATGAGGTCAAATTAAAGCAATTTGTGACCCCCTCCCCATGCAGACATTGGTGTGTTTTATATACCCAGAAACCATGGCAGCTTCTCTTTAGGGGTTCGCAGCAACACTTTAATATCATTTTTTTTTTATGCAAACATCCTCAAACCCCTCCTATCTGTGAACAACAGCAGAAAGGTGATGGTGGGGATGCACAAGGAGATTTTTTCCAGCTGCCTCTCCCTCAATCCCACGGATCCTGCTCCTCAGGACTGGGAGGGCTGTTAAAATCTGCAGAAGGGGACTCCCCCAGCCCAGCAGTGCCTGCCCTGGCGGGGGGATCTCGTGTGCTGATTAGGCTGCATTATTTCCATTATCCTGTTGGGCTTCCCACTCGGAGTACAGGCACTTGCCCTTATTTGAAACCAGCAGCCACCAGGAGAATTTGCTGATTGCTAATGAGAAAGCGAAGGTTTTGTTGATATCATCTGGGACGTTCTTGCTGTGGTCTGCTATTAAGATCTGGAGCTCTACATAACACACCATATTAAGCAGGCAGTGACTTTATTATGGGATCAGTATAACTTTTCATGTCTGGTGTACTCCTAAAGCCTCGGCTAAAACACCTTTTTCCAGAATATGAAACATAATATCTTGGTGCTAGCTGCATTATTTAAAAAGGGGCAATGTGGTTCATAACTTTACATTTATTGCATACTTTTAAGCCACTTGACCCATATAAATATTACTATAGAGTTGCCCTCAGTTATTAAATTCTTATTGCTTATAAAAAGGGCAGCAGGAAGTATATAATCTATAGACTAAGGTGTGTTTTTTTTAAGGGGGAGAGGGAAGAATAAAAAAAAAAAAGGAGGAAGGCTGGAAACAAATGTGTTTTGATCCTGTCCATAGCCTTGAAGTTACAACTTTTTTCCCCCAGCTTAAAGCAAAAGTCAGTTTATTTAAACTCCAAGAATCAGCTACCCACATAGCAAGTAGACTCAGAGTGGAAACCCCACCTCTTAAAAGAAATCATTTGCAGGAACTTTCCGGTCTTTATTCCATCCAAGGCCAGGTAGGGAGGGGACAGGAGGATTTTGCAGGGTCCCACGCAGCCCCTGGTTGCACCCTTGCCCCTCGGGCTGCGGTTTGCACACGTGCAGCTCCATGACAGCCAGGACAACACATTAACATAGGTAATTTCACTTCAGAGTTGCTTGGGGCAGAACCTCTAGACCTAGAGGTTACTGCTGTCAAAGTAGGACCTTTTTCTTCCTGTCACTTCTTTCAGAGATGAAGGGGAAGATTTCCCTTAGCCTACAGCATTTAGCGTGCAAACGCTCCACCACAACATTTTGAAACTATAGAAATCATGAAACCAGCCTGTGACCTTCCATTTCAGTGACAGTACAGGAATCCCTTGAGCAGCGGAGGCATCCTCTGATATTTGGAAAAGTGTCATGTTTTCTTTACAGAGAAAACTGTCATATTGTTGTTGGCATAAAATACAACACTTCCTGGAGTTGTGATTTCCTTGTTTGCTACAAAATGTCACCTGGGCAACTGACATGTTTTTGTTTTGCTTAGAGCAACTTCCCACTTATGATATTCAAATCGAGTTGATATTGATACCCTAAGCTGTGCTGAAAGGAGCAGCAATTACAGACATCTGAAATTCCTGCAGAAAAAGGCAGTTTTGCTAAAAGACACGGACCCTCCCAACAATGGCAGTCAGGCTGCAAGTTAAACACAGCCCTTATATAATTTGCAGCCCATTGATGTGCCAGGCTGTATTTCTCCAGCAGGAAAAAGTCTCGGCAAGAAGCAGGCACAGATGAATGAGATGCTTCCCCTAAATAAGCAATGGAGTGTTCACTGGAAAAGGAAAAAAAAAAAAAATAATAATAAAAGAAGGGAGGAGGGAAAAAAAAAAAAGAAAAAAGAAAAATAAAATGCTCAGCCTGAAGCAATAAGTGGAGCTGACTAGGAAAGTACGGGGCTTTTAAATCATCCCTGTGCTCATATTTTGCAGCACTAAAGGGTTTTAATCTCAGCCAGCGTAGCCTTATTCCAGCATTTCTTTTTTTGGGGACAACTTTAACCTTTGGGTCGGTAGGATTGCTTGGCTTTAAATACCAGAGGGGTTTTTTTTTGACATTAAATAAATTGAGAGCAGTTATATTTCTATTTTTGAATGCCTAATTTTTCATTTCTAATTTTAAACACTGCAAGAAGCAACTCTGCCTGAAATTAAGGGTGCTGAGAGGCGTCGCTTCTTTGCACAGCTAAAGAGAAGAAAATCATATTTATTTTTTTTAAAATAATCTAAATGCTTTCAAATCAAGAAAAATTAAACTTTTTAATTAGACGACCCTGCCATAGTTAGGAAAGTTAAATCGCCAGCTGAAATCATGCAATCTAAAGCAGCAGATGATCTTTAAATTGTATTTAATAGATGACTGCTGGAATATCTGAGAACAGTTAATATTTTCTCTGAGGTTTCTTTGCTAAAGATGTTTTAATGGAAAAAGAAGAAGAAGTGTTCACCTTTGATCTGGGCAGAGGAAGGAGAGCTGTGTTTATTGCTTTCCAGTAAGTACTTAATGATGCCAGTTTGGACATGTGGGTGTAAAATATAAACAAACTTAAGTACACACATGGAGAGCTGTATGTCTAGATATGTTTATCTCTAAGTATTACTGAGATATTCTCTGTATGAGCTCTGAGTGAGGCTACACAGATGCACAAACAGTAATTACTTCTCCACAGAAACAAAAAAAAATCCTTTTTAAGGCAAAAAAGAGCCTATTGTGTTTGAAGTTGAAACAGCAAAAAAAAAAAAAGAAAAAAACCCACAAAACCAAATCCTAAAATTATATCTATTTAGCAAATACTCTGCTTCATTTAGGAGCTCTGCCTTTTAAATGAACAAGCAAATTTTTAACAGATCCGCACGTTTTGTAAAATATGTCAGACAAACTAAAAGAGAAGGTCTCCTAATTACTCATCAAACAGCCTGCAGTCAGCAGGGAATGCAGCCGCAGTGATATGTTGCACTAATGTTAGGGCAGACCCGAAATATTTCCTCTTGGAAAATAACAACAGCAGCAGCAGCAGCGGCGGCGGCAGCGGCAGCACCCGCTCGGCAGCGCCTGCGGCTCCCTCCTGCCAGGACTCTGCCTGTGCTGCCCATTCCAGGGGGCAGCTGCACTTAAACCTCACCCAGCAGCTTTTTGGGGGGTTAAACACACCAGCGATGAACAAAGTTTTGTGTCTGCACAGATTTTTTTTTTTTCCCCTTCTTTTTATGAAGTATCGACTGCAGCTAATTGGAAAAAAATGCAGAACTGCTTCCTGGTTGAAATGTGGGATTGTGTTAGAGGCCATTCTGGTAGGAAAAGTCCCCATCAGGCATATTAATGCCTGTCCCTTTTAACAAAGGTGCTCCCTGCTCTCGGCATTGGAATTCATTTGAAAATAAGAATACTGTGGAATTAGTGGCCTTCCTTTCACAGGCAGGATGATGTTATCTGATATTAGATATATACAGATTTTGCTGGCAGGGCAATCAGAGCAAAATTCCTTATTCCTGTGTAATTGCTATAATGCAGGGCCCTCTTATCCTGCTCTCCCTCCTCAGCCAAAACTCTGAGTCACTTCAGGATTTTTTTCCAGGCAGCAGCTCTGGCACAGGGCTCATGGTTTGTAACTCTTCATGTTTCCCCTAAAGGGAGCAAGAGATGTTTGGCATGTCCCCAGCACAGGACATTTTTGAAGGTGTATTTAAGATGTGTGTGTTGCAGAGTTAAGGACAGTGAGGAAAGGTTTGTGGAAATCCACAGCCTAAACTGGTCTGACCCTCATCGAGTCCCAGCCTCTCTCCTCTGGCTGTTGGTAAATTTAGAGAGCTCAGATTGCCAATTGAACAATTAATCTGATGTGCACCCCAATAGCAGCAAACAGAATCACCCTGATAATTTCACCGTGGCCAAGAGCAGAATCCGACCCATAATTTTCACTCTGCTCTGATTTATTCTGTAATTCATATTTTCAACAATATGCAATCCATTAGCAGCACAGGAAAACACGCAGTAACTACTTGGGTGGACTCAGGATCCTTGGGCTGCTCACAGACAGATGGCTTGGTTTGTGATGTTTCTGGTTTATTTTCCCCCCGCACTTTGCTCTCAGTTCTCTTGGAACTGGTTTACTACTTCCACAGGATTTTTAAGATAAGTAGAAGGATTATTGGTCACACTCCTTGAAATTCATCATGAAGTGGGGCCGGCTTTGACTGCAGCTCGTTATTTGTTGCATCTCTCTAAAGTGGAATATGTTCAGGACACGCTCCCTTCAAATCTTTGCAGAGAAGAAAACACTCTCAGCAGAATCTGCCTTCGCATCAGCTCCTGGAGGGTCCTTAAATAACTTCTCTCCAACGTGGCAATATTTCAATATCTGCTAAGAGATCCTTGTTAACAAGAGGGACCCCGGATCTCATAACTGGGTTTTTATTACAAATCCCAGGGATGTTTGCTCTATAGATACAAAAGAAAACTTCTGCTCTCTTGACTTTTTTTTTAAGGTAAATGTTTCAGGGCTTGTGTTTTTTAAACTATGTATATTTGGTAAATGCAATTCCCTGCTTTCTCCTAGCGGAACTTTATTTTCTTCCTTTATAGTAATATATAGATCTGAAATTCCAAGGGTTTCTGGTGCTTTTCAGCTGTCACCTCAAGTCAAAATCATGGAGTTCAGCTATAAAAAAAATTGTATATAATAAATTTAACTTGACCTAACTGAAAGCTTTTAAAGCGAGCAGGTATTTTTGACATTTAAAAAAGAACATTACTACGACTGTATTATCCATGTATCTACTTGCTGCTATTTATACCACAAAATAACCCCCACACTGTTGTCCAAAATGTGCCCTGAAGTTCGGTCTCTGCTCATTTCAGCGGCAGACGGGGCGTCGGACACTTTTTTAAAATGGAAAAGACACTTGGCAGCATTTCAGGTCATAAACTGAGCCCGCTGAATGTGATCTCCAACCCCACCTCTGTATGCCCACGGATATTGTAGGACAGTGGAGGGATCCCCCCGTTTTTGCAGCATCCCAAATGTCCTGAGCCACCCCGCAGCCCAGAGTCCGGACCAGCCCCTGTTTAGCGCTTACCGGGCGATTTTCTCCACCCGGCTAAACTTTCTTACTCTACTTCAAATTTAATCAATTTTTTTCTGTTTTGCAGCCTTTTGTAGATTGAGTCTTTTGTTAAGAAAGGACGTCTTGTTTCCCAAACACGGCGGGAGGAATCGCTGGCATCAGAGTGCCACCAAAAGGCAGCAGAGGAAATCGGCAGGCAGGCGCTGACCTTTGCAGAGACAGCTAAGGTTATGCACATAACATTTGCTTGTTTACTTTGCAAAATAAGCAATGAGTTGGAAACTCCGAGCTTAGCGAGCGTCTCGCTACACCTGAAAAGCAACACTGACAACAACAGCAAAACCCCACGGTTGTTGCTGGCTTTGCTGTTGGGTGTGGGTGGAAGCTGTTCCGCGCTCCCCTCTATATCTATCATGATGCAACTTTAATAACGTTAGCCAAGACTGCTCAGAAAATCACAGCTGTAGCTGGAGGCGAAAGGGAGAGGAAAAAAAAAAAAAAAAGGGAAAAAGAAGAAAAGAAAGAAAGAGGGGGGAAAAAAAAAAGCTAAAATGAGGTGCTTCTCCCAAGCCTCACCTAGTGAGCTGAGTATTGGCTTATGCGTGAGAATAAGCAAACGAATCGATCGCTGCAGTAGGTTGATGGCTACTGGTCGTTTTGATGGATATGACGGTAAAAAAAAAGTCCAGATTGGTTCACAGTGGACCTCAAACCATGTCAGCTAAAACCAAAGAGACAAAAAAGTGACAGCTGCGGAGAGTACACTGCAGGCAGTCAATGGTTCCTGTGATTTATTGTTCCATCTGCCTTGCCGCTGTGAGGACAAGTTCCCCCCTGATTTGGTTAAAATGAAAAGGACCTCAGAGAGCACAACGTGTTTTTTGAAAATGTGCAGAAACTATTTTTTTATTTCGTGATTTATGTGCCTTTCCCCCTCCATAATGTTTGCACCAATTGTTACCCAATAATGCTTACTGAAAAATGTGAAGCTTCCCAACCACTAAGAAATCCTCCAGACAGCCCCCACCCCTCCACCCCAGCACAAAAAGAGAGGGGGGAAAAAAATAAAAGAAAGGGGGGAAAAAACCTGGGGAAAAAAAAAAAATACCTGCATAAATAACCCAGGCTGTCAAAGCCAAGCCAGAAAACTAGTTTGTCTCTTTTTTAACCTTCCTGCTTTCCAATTAAGAGCCGTGTTTCGGAGCCTGCCAGGCTGCGAGGCGGTTAAAAGCCAGCCTTGGCTAAGGCCGGTGTGTAACCATTTAATATATTAGGGAGTTCTAACCCTGATTATAAATTTGCAGAGCCACCCAAGTGCTCTGGCCAAGAGTTTCCCATTCCTGAGGGTTTCACCAGAGTCGAGGGGACAGAGGGGACGGAGCCTTCGCTGGCTTCGCGCGCCAACTTTTTTCGCCGTTTCTGACTTGAAAAGGAACATTTCCTTCATGCAGTTGATGTAGCTTATTACCCCATTAAAGAGAAGCACCACACGACACTTCTGTCAGGGTAACACCGAGGCCTAATCAACACTTGGAGGTGTAACACAACACAAATAATCTCGCTCCTCAGGGAAGCCGGAGTAGCAGCCTGAGAAACGCTCCGGCTTTTCCCTGGGAGGATTCAAGTATGCCATAGCAGAAATATGGTTAATGTTTTAATACATTTATGGAGCATAAATCATAAATGAAGCATTAAGCATCCGGTGCTCTCTCAAAAGTTTGAACAAATACAGGCAAATTGAAGGAATCTGCTAGAGCGAGGTATTGATGATTTTCCATGTGTATCACACAGTGGGAAAAAAATGGACGCGGGGCCTCCGAGCCCCGCCGCCTCCTCGCATTCATTATGCTCCCCACTTAATGCCATATGAACCAGGAACCCACAAGAAGCCAAGGGAAGGCTCTTCCTCTCCCCCTCCAATAAATGTTTCATGCAGATCAGCAAATTTTCAGCAAATTTCCCATGAAAAGGCCGGCGGGGGCCTGCGGTGCGCGGCGAGGAGCGGGGTCCCCGGCGGCCTGACCCC